>CM062292.1:371418618-372018618 GCA_031216915.1 Pictodentalium vernedei
TTTTCTTTAAAAATCTTCTTCTTCAGATTCAGCAGTTGGAATGTTTTGATATTTGGTATGGAGCAACCTTAGGGGGCTGAGATTCAAGTTTGTTCAAGCCAAGTCCCTTGGTTCATATTTGGGCTCACTATTGGAGCCTGAATGACAACTTAGTTCAAAATGAGGAATTTTCTTTAAAAATCTTCAGATCCAGCAGATGAATGCTTTTGATATTTTTTATGCAGCATCCTTAGGGGGGTAAGATTCAAGTTTGTTCAAGCCATGTCCCTAGGTCCATATTTGGGCTGATTGTGGGAGCTCGAATTGTAACTTGGTTCAAAATGAGGAATTTTCTTTAAAAATCTTCTTCTTCAGATCCAGCAGTCGGAATGTTTTGATATTTGGTGTGCAGAATCCTTAGGGGTGTGAGTTTCAGGTTTGTTAAAGCCAAGTCCCTGGGTTCATATATGGGCTCCCTGTGGGAGCCCGAATTATGACTTAGTTCAATATGAGGAATATTCTTTAAAAATCTTTTTTTAGATCCACTGGTCAGAATATTTGGATATTTGGTTTCAGCTTTTCTTAGGAGGAGCAGATGCAACTTGTTGAAATCAATTCTCTGGGTTGATATTTAGGCTACCATGTCAGGTGAGCACCCTCAGGCCCCCCTGGGGCCTCTTGTTTGACATTTATCATATTTAATGATGGAAAGCATGGGTTGAATGTGTCCTTGAAAACCCTTGAATTTCATTTGAAAAAAAATCTGCAGGAACCATGCATTAAATATCAGCCAGATGAGTATCAAGCAGCTCTTCTTTAAAATAATTGGGTGATATATACAGATATCAATTATACAGGCAATAAATGGATAAAGCCATCCATGATTACAATGAATATAACCATAATATACAGATGTTACTTGAAGAAACTCCAAATGCTTTCTCATTGTTTCAGCTAATTGACCTCCCACTCCCAGTTCAATACGAAGTTCTTCAGCAGTGGAGTCCATTTAATTTCACCTGTGCATTTAACCTTTTACCCAAAGTAATATCCAAAACTGGGGAGCGCTATTCACAAAAATCGCCATTAAATTTTCATTATTTCTTCAATTTTTTAGCTTCAAAAACATAGCTTATGACCCTTCCTTGGAATGAGCTGTTTTTGATGCAAAAAATGAAAAAAAATAGTTATTCAGGAATTTTGTTTGCAACTGTTGTCTGCCTTTAGTGTTTGGTAAAGGGTTAAAAAGGGTTATAGAGTAAACTCCTGTTCATTAAATAAAAAAACTTGTAATCTGTCAAAGAATTACTCTGACACCCACTGAATACTCCATGTTTATTTTTGTGTCGCCGCCCCACGAAGTGGGGAGCGACATATAGGGATTACTTTTGTCATCTTGCGTCGTCCGCATCGTCGTCCGCGTCGTCACTTTCTCTTATCCACCACTCCTCTTTAACCTATGAATGGATTTTGATGAAACTTTCAGTGATTCTTTATCACATAATGGCATTGTGCACCTCCTATTTTATTTTTTGATCTGCTGTATATTTTCCAGAGTTATGCCCCTTTTCCACTTAGAATTCTGTCTGAAACGCCAGGTGACACACGTCTTCCATGGAAGACTCACATCTAAGTTTGAATAATTTGGTACTAGGGCCGGTAATCAATTTTAAACCACTCGTAGGATAAGGGTTTTAACTCCTCGGCTTGCCGAGTGGTTAAAAACTTTATTAGCTCACCTGACTGAAAGTCAGGGTGAGCTTTTTTGATCACTTTTTGTCTGCTGTACGTTGTGAAGGTGGTGTTTGGGTCACTTTCCCCCAAGCCACTGGCTGCAGTTCAATGAAAATTCACATGAGTAGCGGTTATATAGGGGCATTTGGGTTTTTCTTCAAATTGGGTTTCTGCTCATATTGAGGAGGGGGTGGGGCCAAAATGCACAAAATCTTTTAAAATCTTCTTCTCATGAACCAGCCGTAGCAGGGACTTGATATTTGGTATGCAGCTTCCATTTGAGGTGTAGACTCAAGTTTGTTCAAGAGAAGTTTGACGGGCAGTATTTGCCTTTGTTCTGGGAGGGACAAGAATTTTCGCCAAGCCCAAAATTTCTATATTTTTATACTGTACCAATGACCCAGACTTAGCTGGTGCTAACTCAGGGATTTTTCTAGGGGCATTGGGAATGGGGCCAGGGGCCCATACAATTGGGAAAAATGCCATCTTATTGGACCAAATTGGGAATTCTGGTGACACTGCAGAGTGGAGAAAAATGCACATTTCTTCTCTACAGGCACATTAAAAATGAAGAAGTTGAGTTTATTATTTGAAATTATGGTTTTACAGTTCTTTTATCATCATAATAAGGCCTACTTTCACAGTAAATAATCGCAATTATTATGATGAAGTTGACACTGGGTACCAATTGGGAATTTTATGTTAGAAATTGGGAAAAATCATGCCTAAATCTCATTGGGAATGGGGCCTATATTCGGCCCCTGTCGTCACCTAGAAAAATCCCTGTAACTCTAATAAAACCAGGGCCAAACACAAATTTTGCCCCCCAATCCCCAAAATTTGCATCCAAAACAAAAAGAAATCATGTCCTAAAGGACCTCCATACTACGCCTCTACTGCGCATGCGCAGTGACGCAGTCGTCCCGAAATTGGCGCCAATTATCATTCTCTGTTTGGCCCTTCATCAGTCAACATCTCACTGATCTTTGTGCTTGTAAATCTCAGTTTAAAGGATGCCAGACACGTAATTTTTGGAGAAAATGTGATTCTAAGGAGGATAGAAGGAGGAGAGGAAAAAGAAGTGGCAAAAAATAATCAGGGCTGTACTTAAAATTTTTTGATGAAATTATGTTAAGTTGCCTATTTTCGAGGCATGGGCCTCTTGTTGTCATTCTTGCTAATTGTTGCACTGCTTATTCAGTGTTTCCTCTCCCCTAGCCTTCTAAAGTCCCCCCTGGCAATTCTCCCATGCTTTTGGCATATTTTTGAGAAATTTCATTTCTAAAATTTCCTGGGAGAGTTGCTTGGTTACAGAATGTTTTCTGTTATTTTCCCCATAGTTACGTTTTCACCCATAGGTGTATAACGTTTGTGTTCTGCATCTTCCATCTGATGTTCTACAGATTCTCCCCTGGGAGTCTCTGTTTTGCATCAGATAGAGTGTAATTGATGACTGATTCCGGGCCAGTTTTTTCAGTGCCTGGAGTCATGTTTTCTAGTGTGTTTACACTGTTTGTTTTCATTGGCAACAGCCTTTTTTGAGGGGGGCTGTTTGCCTTTGTGGTAGTTTATCTCATTATAAGATACATTTATATTATCCGAAAGTGTCTCATTAATTATTTTATATAAATTTAAAATTTTTGACCACTCTTTGCCATCGGATCCATCGGGGCTCAACGTTACTTTTCAGCAACTTGGGCTTATCTGAAAAAATATTTTTTCAAAATTATTTTGTTTTGCAATTGTTTTTTCATTTATTAATGGATCATGTTATTATGTATCTTTGTGTCAGGGGTTTTTGCGAGTAACTAGGACTTATTGTTGTTCTTTCACAATGAAGGGACGTTGTTCAAATTGTAATAGGAAGAAATCTTCCTCTGACTTTCATGATCATTGTATTAATTGTAGTCAGTGTTCTCGCATTAATCCCTGTCCTATATGTGAACATTGGGATGAGAAACATTGGAAACGTGTGTCACGATATGTTGTTTCTGGAGAAAGAGCGATGCCGGCTCTTTCTCCGCAAGGTCACTCTACTCTCTCAGTTTCTATTTCAGAGGAACCAGAACAGGGTGATGTTTCCATGTTATCTTCTTCAAGTGTGCGTCCGTCGTCACAAATGAATTCAGAGCTAGCGGCAAAAGTGCTCATGGAGATTAGACAAATGTCGTCCGCTAGCTCGCCCGGTGTAGCGTCCATTCACCGAATGGTTCGGCAGCCGGGTTCGTCCGATGCGGTCCAAGAGGAAATTTTGGGTGATGCGAGCACTATAAACATAATAGATGCACACCCAGTGACGGCGGATAGTAAGCGAGAACGGAGGAAGCCTTTTAGTCCGGTTCCTAGCTCGTCCAGGTCCAGCCGGGCCGCGAGCGAGAGAGGTCCCTCTCTCGTACAACAACATCTGGGACCAGATGTTGTGGTACAAAATGTGTCTTTAGCGGAGCATACGTCCGTCGCTCGGGACGCTCCGTTGTATAAGCAGTCCGCAGAGACTGTTAAGGCTTCCTCTTCTCGTCAGCGCACACGACCGCACCTTGGCTGCGTGACCGCCGATATATTACCAGCTTCGCCGATGAAGGATTCTTCGGCGACCAGGTCACACCATCCGGCAGCCAGGGATTCGAGACCGATGGACTCTGGACGTTCGCATAGGAAAAGTATGCGGGAGCCATCTGATGCGGAGCTGCCCTCGGCGAAGCAGCGAAAGACTGCGCCTCCGCAGGTCTCGACGCCGGACATTCTTGTGCAGATAGCACAGCTTATCGCAGCATCCCAGCAGCCGACAGAAACGGTGTCGGATAGAGAATTATCCGACGGCGCTGGGTCGGTACGCTCCGCCGAAGCATCGGGGGCGGACGACCGGGAACATCATGAGGTCCGACCGGATGGTGAAAGGGATACGGATGACTTGGAGCTATCCCTTTTGAAACAACATAAAGCTGCCGTGGACTTCATCCGGCACTTTCTCCCTCAAGTTGTTCCGTCGGGCCAGACTGCTGCGCTTCCGGACAAGAGAATTATAGCGTCATTGGACTCTGAATTTTTTGAGCGGTTCAGGGACATCGCTCCCGAGTTTCCGTCGCAGTCCAATAATGTTGCTAGAACATTTGAATTATTGAACGACGCTATATTTAAACTTGCTTCCAGGACGGGGAAAGCAGGTTTCTTGTCCGCTAATACTCTCAACCTGCCTTTCATTAATGCAAGGAATAAATTCGATACGGCAGGACAGGGTATACCGAGAGTTCCTCTGCGTATGGACGACGAGGCGGAAGACTTAGAGCTATCATTACCGTCGTCAGCTTCTATTCCAACCGCGGTGTTGGAAACAGCTATTGCGTCTAACAGAGCCAATTTAGATGCCTTATCTTACGCAGATCACCTTACTAAGGCATTATCACTGCGCCTTCAAGGGGAAGAGTTTCAGGATATACAATCCTCTTTAAGACTTCTTTCAAGGGCAGTAGCTTATTCCACGTGTAACTCCGCCCTTTCAGTGGCAAATCTGGAGTTGGTTAGACGTGACGCAGCCCTAGCTACATCCACACTAGTGGATTCTAAGGTGAAGAACTCTCTTAGAGTCGCTTCGGTCTCAGGAGAACTTCTCTTTGACGGCAAGCTTTCCGCTATTTATGATAAAATTAAAAAGAAAGCTAATGATTCTCTGTTGTTCAGATCTGCTCCTAAGAAGTCGGATACAGCAGACACGAATAAGACAGGCACTTCTGGGTCTAATGCGCCCTATAGAGGTTCCGGTGCGTCCTCTTGGTCTTATTCGAGAGACCGTCAGGATAGCGACTCTCGTTCGGGACGTCCTTCAGGCCGGGACAATCGGTCGGACGCCTCGAGGTCGACGAGGCGAGGTGCGGGTCGTGGAAGACGTGGTTTCTCCTACCGCAGGCCTCGCAGGTCCAGGAGGTGATGGCTTAAACCTCTATCGCGTTCCGGTTGGCGGAAGGTTGTCGAGTTTTTCACAAGAGTGGGCGTCGATTACGGATGACCCTTGGGTGAGAGGAGTGACTTCGGAAGGTCTGAAGATATCCTTCAAACGAAAACCTCCATTAACTCGAAGTCCAAAGTGGACTCATCTTCCGTCAAATCCACAGAAAAGAGACGCTCTGTTATCAGAGGTGCAGTCTCTTTTAATGAAGAACGCGGTAGAGGTCGTAGAAAACCAGGAATCTCTGGGATTCTACAGCCATCTGTTTCTGGTTCCGAAACCAGATGGCTCGTTCCGTCCAGTCATAGATTTGAGCTGGATAAACAAGCTGATCGTCGCTCCGAAGTTTTATATGGAGACGATTCGATCGGTCAGAGCGAGTATTCGGGTGAACGATTATGCAACGAGCATAGATCTCAAAGATGCGTACTTTCATGTCATGGTACATCCGACATTCCGAAAGTATCTACGCTTCGCAGTCCTTGGAGTGGTGTATCAATTCCGGGCGATGTGCTTCGGATTGAATCTAGCACCCTGGGCTTTCACTCGGGTAATGAACTCGGTAATGATTTACTTCCGAGCTCATTCGTCTGCGGTAACGTCGGCCTACCTGGACGACATTCTTCAGAGGTACGGCAACGAGTTAACGCTTCAGAACGATGTTCAGAATCTTCTTCTATTGCTCCGACGTCTCGGTTTTATAGTAAACGAGGAGAAGTCGGATCTGGTGCCTTCCAAGTCATTCACTCATCTGGGAATGAGCTTCGAGACGCACAACAATCTCGTTCGTCTGCCGTTAACCAGAGCGAAATTAGTCAGTTGTTACGCTCGCTATGGTCTGCACGCAGACAAAGTCACGGCGAGAGAATTTATGAGACTGATAGGTCTGTGCGGAGCCGCCGCGGATCTCATTCCGATGGGGCGGTTACGCACACGTCCTCTTCAAATTTTCCTGACTCAGAATTGGAGTGTGAAAATTCATTCGCTCGATGTAGACGTTCTCTTGTCAGATCAAGTGAAACAAGAGATTCAGACTTGGGCAAACATTCAGTGGTTAACTCAAGGAGTTCCGCTGCAGTTGCCGGATCCGAGTTTTACCGTTATGACGGATGCCAGTCAAACAGGTTGGGGTGCATCATTAATCCCAACGGATTCGAGATGCCAGGGTCTTTGGGATCCGCAATTCCTGTGCAATCACATAAACATCAAGGAAATGATGTCAATTTGGCTTGCGTTACGTCACTGGATGGACATTATTCAAGATGCTCATGTCCAAATCCTATCCGACAATACGACAGTAGTGGCGTATATACGGAATCAGGGAGGCACTCATTCAGTTCCGTTGTTCAGTCTAACGGAAAGAATCCTTCTGTTTGCGTTAGAACATCACGTTCTTCTTTCGGTCCGTCACATACCGGGTCGTCTGAATGTGCTAGCAGACTCCCTTTCACGAAAGGGTCGTTTGTTGCCGTCGGAGTGGACTCTCAACAAACAAGTATTCAATCAGATTTGCTACCAATGGGAACGGCCAATGAAAGATTTATTTGCGACACATCTCAACAATCAGTTGCAGACGTATGTGTCTCCGTGTCCAGATCCAAGAGCATTTGCAGTAGACGCTCTGTCGATCCCTTGGGACGGAATGATAGGATATGCGTATTCTCCAGCGCCGTTAATTCAACAAGTATTGCTAAAGATAAAACAATCTCAATGCAAGATTCTGTTGGTAGCATCTCTGTCGCCACAGAGACCGTGGATAAATCTACTCAGGTGTCTGTTGTGGGACCTACCGCGGAAGCTTCCTCCACGAGAGGATCTTCTTTCGCAGGGGAAATCGCGCCAACTCCATCACAACCCGCAAGGTCTCAACCTTCACGTTTTTCCGTTGTGCGGTCCTTTTTGCATGGCAAGCACTTTACAGGACGAGCAGTGGACGCGATTTCTAACTGTAGGAGGACCTCCTCTTCGCTAAACTATGCGGCTAAGTGGAAGGTTTTTCGTCGTTGGTGTAGGGATCATTCTGTAGATATATTTGATCCCTCTATACCAGACATTGCAAGCTTTCTAGTATACTTGTTTGACGAAATCAAACTGCAGCCTGTTACTATAAAGGGTTATAGATCTATGTTATCTCGTACCTATGCACATCATGATAGTTTACAAATTGGATCTAATGTCTCTTTATCGAAGTTGGTTAGAAACTTTTCGATAAATAGACCCAGAACTCTTAGATTAATTCCTAAGTGGAATTTAGCTTGGGTTCTCCTTAAATTGAAGGAAAAGCCATTTGAACCTCTTGGGACAGTAGATTTCAAATTCTTATCTTATAAGACAGCTTTTCTCTTAGCTTTCTCTTCTGCCAGAAGAGTCAGTGAGCTTCATGCACTATCGGTGGATGATTCTCATTATCGTAGTGTTGGGAACACTATCACCTTCACTACTAATGTGGGTTTTTTAGCTAAGAATCAGGCTCCTAATAAATATCCGGAACCTATTGTTATTAAGGCTCTTCCGTCTTCAGACGGGCGTAGGCCTTTACTCTGTCCTGTTAGAGCACTACGTATCTATAAACAGAGATCTCAGTTTATCAGAAAGGGACGGAAACGTTTCTTTCTGTCTTTGATGCCTAATAGAAAGGACATTTCAGTCCATTCTATTGCTAGATGGATTCAGTTAACTATCCGTACTGCTTATGAAGATTTATCTTCTTCTCAGCAGTCTGTGCTTAAGATTTCTGCTCATGAAGTAAGAGCTCTTTCTACTTCCTGGGCTTATGCTAATAGTGTTGCTATTACAGATTTAGTGAAGGCTGCTTATTGGTCTCAGCCATCCACATTTACGAATTTTTATCTCAGAAATATTGAGTCCATTTCTGGAGACCTGCATTGTTTAGGTCCGTTATCTGTTGCTCAGAATGTCGTCCACTAAACAGTTGCAACTATTGTTATGCAGGCTTTCTGTTCCGGCAGTGACTCCGTCCGGCTGCCCTCTTCGCTCTGGGCTATTTGACCCAGGGCAAGGGGAAGGGGGGGGGGGGGGGGGGGGGGGGCGGGTGTTCCCTTAGGTCACCTGCTTTATAGTGAAAAGCAAGGGAATGCCTCCTCCAAGTCAGTATTTCTGAGTCGCTTCCGGGATGGTTTTAAAGTGTAATATTAATGTTTAAATTCATTCATGTCTTATTTTTAAAGTGTAGCTCGGTGTGAAGCATTTGTATATGTCAAGTGTCAAACGGGCTTTAATATACAATACTCGGACACTTTTAAATGACTATAAAGAGTCTCAATTCTCTGGACTACTTTATTTATTGGCTTGCTTTAAAAATAATTAGTATAAGGGTTATACTGGATGTTAATAGAGAACATGAATGTTATTGTGCTCAATTATTAAGGGTAGTGTATCTTTCTAATTTAATATTAAATAAGAAAGATACATGTAAAGCCTAATACTCCTTTTCTCCTTAAGAGGTTACCTCTTTACTATATAGTTGAGCTTATTGGATTTTCCTCTATGTCCTAGGCCCTCCAGCCTGTTTACTATTCAGCTAAGTCTGGGTCATTGGTACAGTATAAAAATGTTAAAAAATTTATAGTAATTTATATATTTTTTATACTTACCAATGACCCAGACGGGGATGGCCCTCCCTGGAGTTGGGAACTCTTGCCTCCTCGCTGAGTACATAGCACTGACCAGGCACTGCCAGTAAGAATGATAATTGGCGCCAATTTCGGGATGACTGCGTCACTCCGCATGCGCAGTAGAGGCGTAGTATGGAGGTCCTTTAGGACATGATTTCTTTTTGTTTTGGATGCAAATTTTGGGGATTAGGGGGCAAAATTTGTGTTTGGCCCTGGTTTTGTTAGAGTTAGCACCAGCTAAGTCTGGGTCACTGGTAAGTATAAAAAATATATAAATTACTATAAATTTTTTAACTTTCCAAACCGAGAGGCAGATTTGAACCAAATTTGATATGAGGGCTTATTGGGTCATAAGTACTTAATTTATGCCCAATTTATTTCTCCCGTCGCCCCATGGGAACCGCAGGAGCTAAAAATAGAAAAAAATTAAAATGCCCATATCTCCAATACTACACGACACTGAAAATTCTTATTTGGTGTGAAGCTTCCTTAAGACCAACAGAATGGAATGGTAAACAAAAATTGCTATCGATTTAATCATGGGGTACTTTTTTGGGACTTTGAAAAAGCGCTAAGTCATCATTTTTTAACACTGTGGGTAATGGGAAAAACATTTAAGACTACTTTTCTCCAAACCATTGCTCCAAAAGCTTTCAAATTTCACATATAACATCTTTGGAAGATTGTTTCACATGTTCATTGAAATCAATTCCCTGGGTCCATATTTGGGCTCTCTATGGGAGCCCAAATGTTTTAATTAGTGCAGTATGAGGAATATTCTTTAAAAATCTTTTTCTTCAGATCTACCAATAGGAATCTTTTGATATCTGGTATGCAGCATGCTTAGGGAGGTGAGATTCAAGTTTGTTCAACCCTGGGGTCATATTTAGGCTGAAAATTTGGGGTCTCGGTCCGGACTTAGAGATTTTGGACCCAAATCCGGAAATGAGTTTTTTTGTTTTTATGCATTTTGGTCAATTTTAAGACAAAAAGTTTTTTTTTTTACACTGAAAATTTGGGGTCTGTGTGGGGCTAAGAAAATTTTGGACCAAAATCCGGAAATTAGTTTTTTTGGTTTTTTATGCATTTGGTCAATTTTAAGAAGAAAAAAAAATTTTAGTCTGAAAATATTTTGTTTGGGACTTCGAAAATTTCCGAACAAAAATAAAAAAAAAATCTGTTTTTTATGCGTTTATCTCAATTTTGGGACGTAAAAGTGCAGGAACTGAAAATGGAAGGAAAATCCTGTGTATTGTGTGGGCACATTCGCTTCATCCAGTTGGTATATGCTTTTCTTAGGAGGGGCGTATGCAGCTTATTCAAGTCAAGTCCCTGGTTTGATATTTAGACTACCATGTCAGGTGAGTGCCCTCAGGCCCCCTGGGGCCTCTTGTTCTATGAGTGGTTTAAATCTGATTACCGGCCCTAGTACCTATTTGTGTTATTTATACTATGCTCTTAATAAATAATCGACTTTGTCACTTAAAATGAAGAAAAAACAAAACTTTCTATCACAAATACACAGGTTTGTTTTGTTTACATCTGACCAGTGGCCAGTACTACCGGCTGTATGTGAATGCTTGATTGACAGCCGGACACATCGTCAAAGTTGATTGATTTTACCTTGCTTTTTCAGTCAAATTATTATTAACAAATCTTAAATTTTATTTTAAATATTTAATTGTAGGTATTTTAAACTTAAGTCATTGCACGTAGTAGATAGCACTGCAAAATGTTGAATGTTTGACTGAAACATCAAAAAGGGTGAATGTATCGAAGTTAGCAAATTACGTCATGTCACGTCATGAATGAACTTCCTACTGTGGGTGTAAATTTTTTTTAACCCCAGTAGATGCTTTACACCGATAATGTGGTTAAAAGCTAAAATTTAGCATACAGGCTTTCCATAGGTAGTAACAAAGGCAAGCATGGTATAAAGATGTATTTGGCCTTAGTACATTCAGTAAGGCATATAATCTATTACATCTTGTTTGAAAGAGTTCTAGATATAATAGAATAAATGTTCAGTTTATCACTGGAATACAGGAAAATTACCAAATTCCTGTTAATCCAATACTTTTCAGTGACAAATCTGAAAATGAAATCCAAAATGAATGTTTGCGTGTTTTTATTAACCAATTCGACCGCACATACTGCCTATATGTGATTTATTTTCAACTATGACTGTTACTTTTATATCAAGCAACGGTTACTATTAGTTATCCAATTATCCTGCATCTCAAATGCATTTATTTAAATTAACTGGGAAACTCGTAACGGTTTCAAATAACAGTACATAAATTCCCAATGACGGCCATTTACAATACAAATGTTACTAAAAATAAATGCCAGGAGACTGTGTTCCATTCAACATAGCACCTGACTTTGCAGACTTTCTGAGGGTTGGTGCGAATCAAACGTGGTGTGAATCGACCATTCCCCTTTGTGATTGTTTGTTGTCAGACTGAAAGACACCTTCCTTCTTGCTGTCATTATGACTTACCTTTTACAGAATGAAACACTTTCTGTTGCGAATATTGCTAAAACCCACCCACTTTATTAAAGTATGATGTAGAAAAAGCTTGAAGTGTGTTAATTTAAAATTTGCGAACGCATCGATATTGATTTACCGAAATGAGCACAATATCTCAAATTTTTTTTGAAGATTTTTTGGTGTCATAAAAAGGTTGCATGCGCACCAAAAATGACCATGCGTGCCGGCCTGAGAAACAGAGGTTCTTTTTTTATGGCCTTAACTGAATATATAGAGAGTAATCACTTGACTGGACTGGTTACATGAAATAATTCATGAGAGGTAAGGGACGTTGTACAAACACGAGTGCGCGAATGCGCTCAAGTGTTTTAAAGGATAGTCCTCGCCTCGATTGAATTATTTCACGTAATCAGTCCAGTCAAGCGATTACCCTGTTCATTACTTTTCATTATTAACGATAATTATATTATTTAACCCTTTACCTAACATAACGACCAAAACCGACCACTGCTATTCTAAAACATTGTCAATTAATTTTCATTATTTTTTCATTTTTTGTCTCTAAAGCATAGGTTGTGACCCCTCATTGGAACGAGCTCATCATGCTCGTTCCAATGAGGGGTCATAACCTATGTTTTTGAGACAAAAAATGAAAATAATCATTATTCAAGAATTTTCTTTGCAAGTCTCGTCTGCTCTTCATGTTAGGTAAAGGGTTAAAAAAAACAATGAAGTCCCCATGACACCCACAGCAAAGCGTCTTCGTTTGCGCACACGGATACATGACCCAATTGTTGATTGCATAATTCCCTTGTTAAGTTATCCTTTATAATCAAACTGGGAAATCCCAGTAAATCACACTTTGGAAAGTAATAATCTTGTTTATTTCAATTTTTGTAAAAGTTCAATAAAGAGATTCCACTGTATCATAAACTTAACATATTTCCCTCATCAAGTGCCTAAATAAATACAGTGAAAAATGTCCAAACTCATGATATCATCAAGAGCACTGCTGACGTGTTGTCTTTCATGCATTTGCTTAGATGCTGCACTTGTTTCTGCATGGCTTCCTGAGAAATAGTGGCAGAAACTTAGCATTGTGGCTGCTCAAGTAAGTGATGGTTTGTGCAGAATAAACAGTTCATCATTTTGTATACTGTGTTTCTTCGAACTTGAAAAGATGGGTTCAGGTGGCTGGAATTTGAATCCCAACTTAACTTTGCAGGTTAGTGTATGGTCAATCTTGTATGTTCAAGGGCAGTACTCTTAATATACTGGTATGCAACCCTGTTAGTTCATTAAATCTTACCTTAGTCTTCACTGTAAATTAGAGTGTCTTTTAAAATATACAGCTGTAGAATGTTTGTTGATGGCCACAATTTGTTGTGGACAAAAGAATTTAAAAAGAGGAAATATTATATTTTGCCCAGGGTCCAGCCATGATGGAAATTTCACTGGCATTATTATAGGTGGAGCCACTTTTGAGAGTGATTAGCAGGTTTCCATAGGATATTAGTTATTCAAGTGTTGAACAAATCATTTACTGGGTCCTTGAAAGCTCTTAAAAGTCCATGGAAAATTCCAATATTCCCTCTCAGATACTTTGTTTCTGTATCATCAATTTATTCCTGGAAAATTTTATAAGCTTTTCATTTTTCATTTTGAACAGCTGGAGATGTGTGATATTTCTTACACTTTGCCTGCTATGGTAAAATAATTCTTTTCTATAAGAGTGGTAAAAAATCAGTAACATCACTGCAGCTTTCCTCAGCATTTTAGCTCACTCTTTCACAATTTTCTGGCTCTTGTTTATAACCAAATGAGAGGGCAGGTGCCTGTTCTAGCTGTTTTTCATATGGTTACATTTTCTATGTAAGGTGTTTGGGTAGTACCTGGAACAATAGAGGACAAGACAGAGATGCTTTTTGTCACCAGCATTTCATTTTTTATAGTCTGCACTTAACCACAAATTTTATGTGAATATTTACTGAAAAAGTTTAAGATAATATCCCAAAAGATATTGGGATCCTACGAGTTTTCTACAAAAATGGAAAAGAAGTACTGCAAATTGTGCAGCTGAATATTGACTATGTTGTAGCTTGGTTTGGCTTTTTCAATATTAAATATTTGCTGGTTGCACTGTGAAGTTATGGGTTTTTGCTTCATTAATATTATTTGTCTTGAAAATAGTTTCTATTATGTATTATTTGTGGATTTTCTAATCAGTTTCAGTGAGTCACACCTTTCAGGCATTTCAAGTCCCATTAATACTGGAGAAAATATGAAGGTATTCAGTAGGGGAGCTGCTAAACCTGCAATACATAATCCTATACCCCTTGGATGCCAATATCTGATTTTCACAAATGTTGCTGCCTCAGAACAAGTATGCCAACCAGCAAATATCTTTGAAGTCACTGTAAATGTCAAATTATCTGGGTAGTGGTTTCTACTGAAATTGTATCTGCCGGTATAGGCAGCGCAAGACTTAACTAGAAATCAGTGCTTAGCTACAATTCTCGTAAAACTTTTGAGGTTACAGAAACAATGAAAAGTTGTCGAGACCTTCAAATGTTAATCAAATTAGATATCAGTAAATAATAATTGCTTACACTTCAATCCTCTATCAATGTGTCACAGTATTGTAGGTTCCAAGTAGAGTACCAATGGGAGTAAATTGTAGGATAATGACAAGAACATTTCTATTTCATTTTTTCTTCACACTGATAATTCTTGCCTTTTATATAATTATTATCCTATAACTTATTTTGAGGAGAGTTACAGAACACTCATTATGACAGGCCTATTTTAGTCTATTATGAACCTCTCCCAAGGGAACTGTTGTGTAGTGTTGTCTATAATACATAGTGCTGAGCTGTTAACTGGAAGAGTGCAAAATTATTTTTGATGATCAAAATTTGTTCACATGTCTTTGCCTTGTTACAATTTATGGGAGAGTACCTTTGGGCACTCTCCCATAAATTATAACAAGGAAAATCCATACAGATAAAATAATTTCACTTAAAAGATAATATGAAGCATATCCGCTGAATATGTAGCTGTCAAGTTATGGTACCTGAATTTCAAATTAAAGCCCAAATATGGGCTTCCAGCACTCTACAGTTAAGCGAACAATTCCCAAGGGAGAGGTACTTAACAGATTTGGGGCATGTTGTGTTTTTTTAAGCATCTTATTTTCAAGAAATAAAACTGCATAAATTTGGTGTGATAATCTCTTATAATTAGGCTATATCAAGTTTCATCATACATCTGTGCTAAGGAAAAAGACTTCCATTGGATCATTTTCAGGTCAAGTTCATCGAGAAACATGGCATTATTTTGTTGTGTCGGGCATAGGGCCCTCATAGTTCATGTCCAAGGGATACTCTACTGCAATGAATGTTCCTATCTGAACAATCATTATTGTTGTAGATGTATGTTACACATGGCCTTGTTCATTGTGCCATAGCATATCACCTAATCCACTGCAGCAAAGAAAGGCATGTTCATTGACATCAACAAAAGAATCAGGTTCTGTTACCTTACAAATTTTATATCAGAAGCCTTCACACTAATGAGTAGGCTACTGTGTTCATTCTGATAATGCCATAGAACGATGAAGGTTGTGAGTTCTGGTGACACCTTTACTGCTTATTTAAGCAGCCAAAATAATGGATAAAATTTTTGCCAAACTACCTGTTGTGTGAGTAGTTGCACAGTGGAGACTAAATCTTCAGGTTACCTGAAATTGAAAGAATTATTCAGTTACACAAGTGATGATAATGAGCTTGTTTGTTATGCTCATGACCTCCAAAGGAGGATTCGGCGGAGGTATTTAGTGGAGACCTCCATCTGTCTGTCCTTCTATCCATCTGTCTGTCGAAGCATTTTGGATTGTAATTTGAAAGACATCGTTCAGATTTGGATCTTCTTTGGTATGCTGATAGACCTGCTTGGGGGAACAGATATGAACAAGAAATGGGTTCCATCCAATAATTTTCACCAGAGTTATGCCCCTTTTTCTCTCATTTGACTTAGGGTATGTTTCAGTGAGCTATTCCGGTTTAGTTGGTTTATTTTGAGCATGCGTTGACACACGGAATAAAAACTAGGTCGTTTCATTGAGCAGTTTATATGCTGGTTTATCATTCTGGATTAAACCAACTAAACCTCCTTGAGAGCAGGGTTATCTGGTTTATCATTCTATTCTTGACATGCACAGTGGAACGCACATAAAAGTTCTACGCCTCTCACAACGATAACAAAAAACATTCAATTTTGAGTGTCAAAAAAGAAATAAACAGTGCAAGGTTCATGAAAAATGCTATAACTCAAGAGAGAGAAACTATAAAAAAATGTTAATAACATTTATTTAGCCCATAAAAGTGGCATTTCAAAAATATTCGATTCTCAACTGAAAGGGTATTTTTCTCTCGGAAAAAATTGTTACAACTTTCAGAAGATCCTTTTTGGCCATTTTATTTCCATGATAGCAGTCACGCAATTTTTGACACCATCACTGGAAAGTTTCTGATGAGGGCCCTTTTAACGATTGTTTAAACATGAAAGCAGGGATATGTTTCCCAAGCTTTGGATGTCCCCTCCTAACAATACTTTCATGCGTCGCGTTTCCTAGCAACATCAAACAGGGATTTATGTGGAATAGTACTCGCATTAAACATATCGTTCTGTTGTGATTTCTAAACCTAGTTTAGGTTTACATGGAATAGTAAACTAAGTAAACCTGAATAGTTCACTGAAACATACCTTTAGAAAGTTTTCTGTTCCACAGTACCTTTAAGGCTACTACAAACATGCATATAGGTCGGGGGCAGTAGCCCATGCTTTGCGTAGCCCTTGTTATGCTTTTTACTGATTTTTGTGTGTCACTTTTTTGTTGCAGTTGTCTACCATTTTCCAAATATTTAAAACTAAAAAATTCTTTTGCCACACTTCTAATTGTGTACACTTGTGGGGTGAACGCAGGTTTTTCATCAATGTACCCATGATTATTGAACCAGTAAACCAGTCTGTTTTGTAGTCCCATTTTTGGCAGGGGGGGGGGGGGGGGGGGGGGGGGGGGGCATTGTGTGTGGTTTTTGTTTTTGGTGTTCTAATTTACCTTGTGCTCTGGTAATATTATAAATTATATTATTACTACATTTTTTTATCCTGCTTTTGTTTGTAAGACCAACAATTTTTATTTCACTTCTTGACAAAAGATTATTTGCCTGCTTCATATCCAGAAAGAATAACTGAAGTTTTCATTTCAGTGAATCACCTGCTTTTCTTGTTTATTAGTTTCCAGATAATTAATCAGAATTTGCAAAGAGATGTAACTATTTGTAGCATGATAGTTTTTTGCTTCCCATAACAGATGTGGGGTTTTTTCAGATAATAGAGATACTAAAAAATATTTCAATTCGGTCTGGCATCGTTTTCCCTTGAACAGTATAATCTTTCAAAGACTTGGGGAGAGTCATATTTCTAATCAAATCTGGCTTCACACATCACTTGTCTACATTTATCTTAAAATTAGTTATGAAAATAAAATTGAAACAATCTTGGGAATTGTGAGGTAGTCAAGGGGCCTTGAAATCTTGGAGGTCCTTGAAGTCAGAAATAAATATTAAAGTCCTTGAAAATACGGGAATATTGGTTATGAGCTCCAAATGCCCATGAAACTGCTTACAAACAAAGTCACATTTTGCTGATACTCTTGTTAGGGGACTTTGTATTGACATCAACAGCACTTTCCAGCAGTCAGTTTTTAACTTTTGTGTAAAAATATTTTTCATCAGTTATATTTTGTTTTAGAGAGCTCATTAAGCTCTCTAAAACAGAATATAAAATGTTGAATTTTGAGATGTAGGTGATCACTTTCTTTAGTAAAATTTCACATGCATGATTAACTTTGATCGGGGAGCAGAGTCGCTTATTGGTTGAAGTATTTGACTTCAGATCGAAAGGTCATAGGTCAGGAATTCATCTGTCCTCTTTGGGAAAAGGTCCAGAGGCCCATGCAATTTGGAAAATTCACATCATGAAGGTTTCAGTTGAGAATTTTATTGAGAGAAGAAACACACAAAGAATAAGAAATGTGAGAACATTAATACAGTAACTGCTACATGTATAGTACATGTAGTAAGTTTTATAACAAACAGTTGCATGAAATAATGATCAGTCTCTATATTCTCTGATAAAGATATTTGTGCATTTTACTACACTTTGGCAGTGTACATTCTGTGGCTTTTCAGTTGTGTCTAGGCAAGTCTTGCCTGCCTATTTTGGCAGGCAAGACTTGCCTAGACACAACTGACAGGGTATTTGGGATGTAACTTGCAAATGTGTCCAAAAACGGCCTGTTGAGGCACCTGTTTGGGTTGCACTAAATGGTGATTAAAGTCAAAATTAAGCCTCCAAGAGTTAGAGAAGAATTAAATTTTTTATTTGAATAAGGACTGAGATTGGGAAATGTTTGGTTTGAATTTGGAGAAATCATGACCAAAAGCCATTGGGAAAGGTTCCCATATTCGGCCCCTGTAGACATCCAAAAGAATCCCAGTAGGTTGGATCCTGACCTTGTTGAAAAACATGCCACCAGCAGCCTTCTTAGATTTGGCATATAAATTGTCAACAATTCCATTGGCACACCCTTCGTCAACACACTTAATTGCCCAAATGGGAGTATGGTGACTCAGTGTACTAACACATCCTGTTCATCGATGGTATACATACATACTTTTGATGCTAACCCTACTTATGCTGGGTTAGAAAGTTGGTGAGTCGGGCAATAACTTGTTGTTCACAGTGGTTCTCTTTGGGTAGTGTGGCTTCCTCCATTTGTAATCTATCTTACACGATTTGACCATGGCTGTGCAAAGTGTTATCAAAGCCCAGTAAAAAAATAAATAACATCCATATCTCCTGACCTCAAATTTGATCATTTATCATCATACACACGTGTGATGCAACAGTTTGTGGAGAGGTCAAATGCACCAATAAACAGCTTAACCCTAACACATAAATGACATGGGTTAAGCACTGATTAATGACACAGTGTGTCATAATTGAAGTATCAAATTGCTGTTTTTCCATTGTAGACAGTTCTGGTGTACTGGGATAGACATGTACTGCTATCCGTGAGGAACAGGACCAGCTAACCAGCAAAATAGGCAACAAACTATAAATGATAGGTTAATTTGACTTGATAATTGCTATGGTGTTGAGATGTAGTTAACATTTGCGAAAACTGACTTTGAACCCCAATAAGCAGATAACCTTGTTTATTTAATGGATAAACATTTTTCTATCATAAAACTAATAAATTTTTATGGTGTGTTATAGATTTCATTTTTTATTTCTGCTTTTTTTATTTTTTGTTTAAAGAATTGTGTGCATTTATTCCTTCCCCCAAACATAAAACTGTTACCTCTCTTGTTATTCAGTTGTATAATTTTTGGACACATTGTCTAGTTTTCAAGGGACAAACTTTTGTGTCTGTATGCACCATTAACTAGAAGAGTGCTAAATTATTTTTTTTAAAGTGATTTGTGGCATGAGTATTTTTTTTTTTTAAAGATGCTATGCCACAATCATGGGGTGTCTTAGTTCAGCAAGATTTTGTTCATAAAATAATCTTTATGTTACAATTTATTGAAGAGTGCCTGCTGTCACTCTCCAATAAATTATAACAAAACTGTTTTATACAAACAATTTTCTTGCTATTGCCTAGTAAAAACAAGCTAATTTGTGCAGTGTAAAGCCACTAAAGTGGCTTTCAGCACTTGGTGAGAAAGCCATGATAGTGGATCTTTGCACTCAACCAGTTAAGTGTTCAGAGATTGCACCAAGGTTAGTTTAATGTTACTGTATGCAGAGATTACTCTTTTACCTAACAGGTGAACATCTACCCATGTATCCTTGCTTGCTAGTTTAGTAGAAACCAACATTTTGGTGGTGCATAAACTACATATTTGTTTTGGGGATCTTCAAATTTATACTGGACTAGCAATTGTTTGGCTGTTAACAATTCATTTGGTTGTCAAGTATTTACAGTACAGTGGAGCCCATTTAACTGGGTATCTCTTAATTGAATAACCCTGTTAATTAAATATATCTCCAAACACAAAAACAATTTACCATACCTTCAGTACAAATTTGGGCTTTTTATTCTATGTAAGTTTTTTAAATAAAATCCTCTCAATCACTTATAGATCTGTTTGGCCTGAGTGCATTCATTACCAGCATTTAATTTGCTTTATTTTGTTTGACAGAGCTCCATCAGCATTTTTAATCTGTGCACCTTTTATATGGCAGACCACCTACTTGAAATGGATCGTATTGATGGAATCTGCTGTGAAATGATTTAATTTTCAAGAATAGCCGTGTTTTGCATGCACATGATTGGTGGAGATGAGATTTTCATAACTCAGATTTTTTTCTTTTTTCTTACATGAAAATTTTAGGTTTTTCCCCACCCATCTGGGTGTGTCTAATGGTGCAATAAAACTAATCGCACCAGGTGGTTGCGACGTCATTGACCCTCATGTAATTATGACACCAAAACAATCATTCATAGTTGTCAAGGAGTTGGATGTTGAAATTGATCGTGGCTACATTGATTATAAAATCAGAGGTTGTGAGTCGCAATACCAACCCAGTTTTTAGTGCCATGCACCTCCTGCAACTTTTAAAACCATATCACATACATTCATTGTCCAGTAGAGCAACAGATAAATTCAATTGCAGAAAATATTCCTGTTTGTTATTATTTTCTTATGACCGGAAGGTTGTACTAATGAACAGATTAACTCTTAACATGCTGCTGGTGGATATTCCTGACCGTGACATGATTTCCCTTGCCACTGAAGTAACTATAATTTTGGCACAATAGTCAAATTTTCCCCTGTAAATTGAATGGATTTTTTGACCAATGATTTCTTGAGTTAAACGTGGATAAATTTTTCATCAAATCTAGTCATGGCTGCTTTACAGCAGCCATGACAAGATTTGATGAAAAATATTTTGAAAGTACTTAGCAGGTTAAGAGTTAATGCCAAAGGATGAAGCGTTTTGTTTATGTATGGGGAAAGATTTTATGCACTATTTCTGTTATTTATTTTCTATTATTTCTGTTAATTTGTTCCAGTAAAATTAATTTTTCTTTCTTTTATTTTTGATGTTGTCAGACTGTTGCCATAAATAGAGGTGTAAGTTTTTGAAAAACTTTGAATTCTGCATTCAGAAGATTCTAACATGAATAAAAGTATCAAATAACAGCTTTGATGTCTTTAGAAACAGTGCATGTCACAAAGATACCTACACGGTCAAAATAAGTTGTAGTTTTACCGCAAGATGTCCCCAGAATATGACTTACTTTCTGAGGATTTTTTTTTATTAGGATACAAACTCGAGTATTATTGTCTCATGAAACCCCAGGAAACATGTAAACATGTTCAGCTTTACAATAATAGGTATGGTTAATCAATGTCTTCTAATGTGGGCAACCTATTTATAAAAACTTGACTGAACTTGACTTTATCTTGTTGCAGGTACAGTATAACCATACATGCTGAAAGTGACCTTAAACTGAAATAAACTAAGCTAAACAACTTTAGTTTTGTGAATGTTTACCTCCACAACTGATTCATTTGTCATGAAATAAGCATTACCTGACATAGAGCTGGTATTAACATTGGCTGAAGAGGACAGTACCAATGTTTTTCAATAACAGTTTTAAAACTTTAATTTTTGTCTTCCCAAACATAGTTTTTGATTTGATGAATCAGAGCAGGGCTTGGTTACTGTGAGAGACAGGTTCTGTTTTACTGGGATAGTAGGACCCAGTAATCATTACCTGGTGTGGAAGGTCTAAAATGCAGGCATCGTAATTATGAACAAACACCACTTACTAAACTCAGATACATTTGCTCCTGTCATAATATTGCCATAGATGCCAAAAATGACCTTAAACACTTAAATAAAGAATGTGGAACTGATAAAACGTTTACTTTTTGAAAATCTTAGTTATCAGGAATTATTAGCTAATTATTCACACCTTTTCTAGTTTTAAGAACTGGAGAAAAGATGTGAATAATTCAATCGTTCAGCTGCCATGACCAGCAAACACCTGCAAACAAATTCTTGATACACTAAAAAATTTAAGTTTTGCCTCAAAAACATAGCTTAGCTTAAAACCCCTTACTGAAACACGCCTGATGAGTTTTTTCCCATGCCGGGCTATAAGCTATATTTGGAAGTAAAAGCCAAAATTAAAAAAAAAAAAATTAACTTTATGCATAGCAATTGTATTTGCCCAGTGGTTACACTACAATTTATTATTGATTCAGTTTGTGTCTGAGGTTGCACAACTTTTTGTTCTTTAGGCATTATGTGTTTTTAGACTTAGAGTTTGTGTTGTATTTTTTGTTTCCGGAATAATGTGATGTTTTTTAACCCTTTACCTAACATGAAAAACAGATGACACATGCAAACAAAATTCTTGAATAACTCATTTTTTTCATTTTTTGTCTCAAAAACATAGGTTATGACCCCTTATAGGAACGAACTCAATGAGGTTATGACCCCCTTACAGGAAAAACGTAGGTTATGACCCCCTTATAGGAACGAGCTCAACGAGCACGTTCCAAAGAGGGGTCATAACCTATGTTTTTGAGACAAAAAATGGAAATATAATGAAAATTAATTGGCTTTTTTTGAGAATAGCTCTGGTCAGTTTTGACCGTTATGTTGGGTAAAGGGTTAATGGATTTTTTCCATTGAAATTACAGTGTAATTAATATTATGCTCCTGGTAGTTTTGGTGGGCATAATAATCAAGGTCTCCATCCATCCATACTTCTGTACAAACATTTTGCATTATAATTCCAGAATAGTTTGTTTGGATTTTGATGTCCTATGGCATGGTGAAAGACCAACATAGGGAAAGGATATCCATATTGTGGATTTCGTCTACACATACATACCAGAGTTATGATCCTTGGTACACTTCACAAACTTTCCGTATAAACATTTTGGCATTATAACTCAAGCATCTGTTGTTGGATCTTGATATTCCTGTGGTATGGTGAAAGACCAGCGTGGGGTAAAGGATATCCATATATTGCAAGTTTCATTCATGCATACATACCAGAGTAATGGCCCTTGTTACACTCAGAAAACTTTCTGTACAGATGTTTGCATTAGAACTCAAGCAATGGATGCCGTGTTTTAATTGACTTCCAGCAGAAAATTTAAATATTTTTATATCGCTCATGTTGAATAGGTATGCAGGGGAAAGTTAATCATGTTGGTCTGCATGTCTGTTCATTTGTTTGTTCAAAATGGAAGACATTTACACTTTCTTGATACCACTTCACTGAGCAGGCATTCCAGTGAGCAGCATATACTATCTGTGGTATTCCCGGAGGGGGTGTTGACTCTTTTTTTCTTGTTTTCTCTGTGGAAACCCTGGAGAATGGAGTAGTGTTTTTTAATGTGGTAAACAAGTTTTGTTTCACTGGAAAAATAGTCCCAGGTAAATAAAACATAAGAAATCATCTTTCAATGAATTTTGATTTGCTTATTGTTCGTTTATTTTAAATAAATGTATGTAGAACCTATACCCCAGATCCATCATCTGAACACTTTCTTCCACATGTTTGGGTATACCCCTATATGCTCTAAATAAATGAATATGCTTGAAAGAATAAACTTTTGTATTCTGTTCTGAAATATGTCAAGAACGCACTGCCAGTAATGTTTTTATGTCAGGTCATCTCTGATATTGTCATCTTTCACAAACATTACTTTTGTATCGTGATTGATGTCCAAGCAGAATGATCCACTAAGTTCTCTTTTTCAGTTTTCATCAATATTTTACAACTTTTGGTCATTGGTTTATTAACATCGTTTGAAAATGCTGGCAAAGTTGTGTTTTTTTTCACGATGTGTTTTTTCTTGCAGCAGTATGTATAAAATTTTGGCAAGATGTGAATTTGGGGAAATGTTTTTATGTATGTGCATATATTAATTTTTGATATGTGTTGAACTATTAGACATGTATGTATGGTTGCATCGTCTTCCACTAACACTTATCAGACAGTATGCAGTATAATGCAGTGAAGGTAATCATGTGATGCTCAGTGTTTATACGCTATTTAAAGAACTGCATGTTGTATGCTCCTGTTTGGGTAGACTTCACCAATATACTGTTTACCATGGTTATTACAGGTATAAAAGTTATTCTTCGAATACAGCTACAAACTTTTTATACGGAGTCCTCTTCAGAAATAAAACATAAGAAATCATCTTTCAATAAATTTTGATTTGCTTATTGTTTGTTTATTTTAAAGATATGTATGTAGAACCTTTACCCCAGACCCATCATCGGAACACTTTCTTCCTCATGTTTGGGTATTTAAAAAAAGGCTTTAAAGTATAAATGGTAGAAAGTTTCTATGAACTGTTATAACCTATAAGTTGTCCAATAGTGAAGTATTGTTTAAATATCATTTCATTTCAGGAACGAAAATGTGTCCAATAACAAAAAAATTCACTCATTTCTGGGATTCTTTTTACTAATGGCACATATTTGTATCTGTTCCCTGATGAAATGCATGAAGGAAGCCTTGTAGGATATTGGAAATACACAGAATGCCATGTGCATGTGAATGGGTTAATCGATATGGCACAAGTTCCAGTGTGGAAGGATAAAATGAGAGGCAGAAGTGCCATATCGATTAACCCATTCACAGACATGTGTCGTTTTGTGTTTATTACAAGCCTTCACGTCTATAAAAACAATTATTAGAAGGACACTCGGCAATTCATTTGACAACTATGAACAAAAAGAACATATTTTATCGTCAATCAAATTTGTGAGGGGAACCCGTGTTACTATTTCGTTCCCTGAGTTCCAGTGAGTTCTATGTGCCTACTCAAATTGTAATTGCATTGCACGATTTGTAGAAAATTCCAGGGAAATTTTGCTTCTATTTAAAAAAAGTCCATCAGTGATTTCCGTTCCACACATATGTGCAGCACAGATTTTCATTTTCCCCATGGTTTAGTGTGTGGTGTATTATACATATATCTCTCATCCTGATTCACTTGTGATTTTACATGGGAGTTAGTTGAACTCTTTATATTCATTGTAACAGCACAAACTGGCCAGTGTAATTCACAAACATCTCCATTCACATTATATTATTTTTTCATTTATTGTCTCAAAACGTAATTTATGAGTACTCATGTTCTTTCTGGGTACACCGGCTTCCTCCACCCGTAAAACTGTCTGGCACGAGGTGACCCTGGCTGTCGAAAGTGTCATTAAACCCCAATAATTAAATATGACTACTCATCATTGAGCTCGTTCCAATGAGGTGTAATAAGCTAATGGAGACAAAAAAATGATAATTTTAAAGTTATTCAAGTAATTTTTAGCTCAACTTGACAAAGTCAAGCTGAGCTATTGCCATCACTTCTCGTCCGTCGGCGTACGTACGTACGTTAGTACGTACGTCCACAATTTCCTTTGGCACACCTCACAGGTCGCATTTATGAACAGATTACTTTGAAACTTGGTATGCTTGTTTGGGGTGACCTCTAGATGGGAGCTATCGATTTTCTTCAATTTCCGTCAAAAAATGTTGCCGCGGCCAACGTTCTTAGAACTTAGTTTAGTCAAACCGCAATATTTCCCTTTGGCACACCCTACAGGGCACATTTATGATTTGATTGCTTTGAAACCTGGTATGCTTATTTAGGGTGACCTCTAGATGGGAGCTATCGATTTTCTTCAATTTCCGGCAAAAAATGTTGTCATGGCCAACATTCGTAGAACTTAGTTTAGTCAGACCTCAATATTTCCCTTTGGCACACCCTACAGGGCACATTTATGATCAGATTGCTTTGAAACCTGGTATGCTTGTTTGGGGAGACCTCTAGATGGGAGCTATCGATTTTCTTCAATTTCTGTCAAAAAAAGTTGCCGCGGCCAACGTTCTTAGAACTTAGTTTAGTCAGAAGACTCAATATTTCCCTTTGGCACACACTGCAGGGTACCTTTATAATCGGATTGCTTTAAAACCTGGCATGCTTGTTTGGGGTGACCTCTAGATGGGAGCTATCGATTTTCTTCAATTTCCGTCCAAAAATGTTGCCGCGGCCTACATTGTTAGAACTTAGTTTAGTCAAACCACAATATTTCCCTTTGGCCCACCCTATAGGGCACATTTATGATTTGATGGCTTTGAAACCTGGTATGCTTATTTAGGGTGACCTCTAGATGGGAGCTATCGATTTTCTTCAATTTCCGTCAAAAAATGTTGCCGCGGCCAGCGTTCTTAGAACTTAGTTTAGTCAGAAGACTCAATATTTCCCTTTGGCACGCCCTACAGGGTACATTTATGATTGGATTGCTTTGAAACCTGGCATGCTTGTTTGGGGTGACCTCTAGATGGGAGCTATCGATTTTCATCAATTTCCGTCAAAAAATGTTGCCGCAGCCAACGTTCTTAGAATTTAGTCTAGTCAGACCACAATATTTCCCTTTTGTACACCCTACAGGGCTTTGAAACCTGGCATGCTTGTTTGGGGAGGCTTCTAGATGGGAGCTATCGATTTTCTTCGGTTTCTGTCAAAAAATGTTGCCACTGGCAAAAAAAAATGACTTTGGTACCAATGATCTTCAATTTTGCCATTTCATTTATAACTTACCAAGTTCAAGTTTGTCAAGTTGAGCTACAGTGTCATTGACACTTTCATTTGCAAGTGTCATCTCCTATTTGAGTTGGGTAAAGGGTTAAATGGCATGGTAGGAATTTGGGTTTTTTTATGGCCGTCAGCCATAAAAGTTAATTTCCTTCATGTTGTCGTGTTAAGGTGCATTTACTAACTAGTTGAGTGCTTAATTATTTTTATGCCCCCCGACTTAAGTCGGGTGGCATATAGTGATTGAAGTGTGCGAGTGTCTGTCTGTCCGTGTGTGTGTGGGTCCGAGCCAATAACTCGAAAACTGTTAGAGCCACAGTCATCAAACTTCACACAATTATAAAGGACCATGGGAGGATGTGTCATACACCATAGCCGGGTTCGTATCTTTAAGGTCAAGGTCACATTTCAAGGTCACACTAAAAATTGGTCAATATTCGTGTCTCGGCCATAACTCAGAAACGAATCATAGTACAATTGTTAAACTTTTTACAAATGTTAATGACAGTCAGAAGGTATGTTGCGCATAATAGTTTCCTCCTCATCTGCAAGGTGAAGGTCACAAGGGAGGGGAGGGGGGCATGTGTTACCTTAGTAACATTCTTCTTGTTCAGTTGTGATTTGAAAGGGGGGTGTGGTGGCTCAGTAGGTAGAGGTGCAGGCTGCAAGCCGGAAGGCCCTCGGTTTGAATCCCACCTACGGCAACCGCGTTGTGTCCTTGGGCAAGACACTTCACCCCCATTGCCCACGTGGGAGCACGGTGGCACTGTGTACTAAAACGTACTGCACGCCGATGGTGCACTTGTCTTCAACCAATGCTAACCCTGCTTGTGTGGAGTTAGTATGTTGGGGAGCTGACAGTTGCTCGCCATTGCTCGGTGGTTCTCTCTGGGTACTCCGGCTTCATCCACCCGTAAAACTGTCATGGTCATGATTAGCCATTGTGCAGAAATATGTGACCTTAAAAACACCAATAAATAAATGTGATTTGAAACATGAATATTTTTTTTCAAAGATGCCATGCAACCAGCATGAGAAACCTTACTTTAGCAAGATTTTGTACATGAACAGTTGTTTTGTTATAATTTATTGGAGAGTGCCTGTTGGCACTCTCCAATAAATTGTAACTAAACAATTATTTTCTGCAGCTAAGAAAACAATAAGCCTATACAAAAAGTATAAAGCCATTAAGAGCTTTCAGCACTTTTCAAGAGACACATGATAGTGGCTTCTAACACTATACCAGTTAAATCAGGATGAGTGATGTCAGTTGAATAGTATGTGATGTACAGTGGAACTTTTTCACTTAGAATTAATGGATTTTTTCTTATGATCAATGAATTTTTTTCCCCTTTTACATGCTAAAACATCTAGTCTGATACGAATTGAAAGCATGTTTGATCATTCGATTCAGAAAGAGAACGTTTGGTCTGCACTTTTCAAAAACTGATTACACATGTCGAGGTAACCATTTTGATAACAGTAATTACATGTCAAATAAATCAACTCAGTAAGTAAATTAGACTAGATCAATTTTTGCCTCATGATATTTTTATGTGTACCCATACTATGTATGGTACACATAATGCCGGCGTCCAGGGTGGCCATCCATCGTTCGTCCATCCTTTGTCCGTCTGTTTGTCCGGGCCAACATTGGGGGTTTAGGGGACATTATTATTAGGGGCTACCTCCAAATTACGGTAGTGTTAGGGTTAGGAGTGGGGTGGGGTGGGGTTAGGGGTAGCCCCAGAGTAGGGCTTAAGGTTGGGGAGGGTTAGGTCCCGGGGTGAGGGGGGTAGTTTTAGTAGCCCCTAAACCGAAAATTATCTCCTAATCCTATTGGCCTGGCTAGGGTGGGGTTGGGTCAGGGGCGGGGTGGGGTGGGGGTTTGGGTTAGGGATAGCCCCAGAGTAGGGCTTAAGGTTGGGGGGTTAGATCCCGGGGGTGGGGGGGTTAGGGTCTGGGGTGGGCTTTTAGGGTTTAGGGTCAGGGTGGGGGTAGGGTTAGGGTGTGGTTTTGGGGTGGAGGGGTTAGGGTTAAATATAAGTTCTAGGGTGGAGGGGGTGGGGTTCTGGGTAAAATAAGGTTTTGGACATACAAAATGTTTTTTGGTAGCCCATAAACCCAAAATGTTGGAGCGTCCGTCTGTCCATCCGTCCGGCGTCCGTATCCATTTCTTTGGCATTCGATAACTTGAAAAATATTGCTTGGATTGTCAAGTTACTTTATATTTGTGTTCAGGTTACTGATGTGCCGAGCTGTATAGTTTTTGGTGTAAATCTGATAATTTAATCCTGAGATTTTAACCCTTTATCCTTCAAATTGAAAATTCCTCCTATCCCTTTGGCATTCGATAACTTGAAAAATATTGCTTGGATTGTCTAGTTACTTTATATTTGTGTTTAAGTTACTGATTTGCCAAGCTGTATAGCTTTTGGTGTAAATCTGATGATTTGATCCCGGAGATATTAACCCTTTATCCTTCAAATTGAAAATTCCTCGAATCCCTTTGGCATTCGATAACTTGAAAAATATTGGTTGGATTGTCAAGTTACTTTATATTTGTGTTCAGGTTACTGATTTGCTGAGCTGTATAGTTTTTGGTGTAAATCTGTTACTTTGATCCTGAGATATTAACCCTTTATCCTTCAAATTCAAAATTCCTCCAATCCCTTTAGCATTCGATAACTTGAAAAATATTGCTTGTATTGTCAAGTTACTTTATATTTGTGTTCAGGTTACTGATTTGCCAAGCTGTATAGTTTTTGGTGTAAATCTGATAATTTAATCCTGAGATTTTAACCCTTTATCCTTCAAATTGAAAATTCCTCCTATCCCTTTGGCATTCGATAACTTGAAAAATATTGCTTGGATTGTCTAGTTACTTTATATTTGTGTTTAAGTTAATGATTTGCCAAGCTGTATAGCTTTTGGTGTAAATCTGATGATTTGATCCCGGAGATATTAACCCTTTATCCTTCAAATTGAAAATTCCTCCAATCCCTTTGGAATTCGATAACTTGAAAAATATTGCCTGGATTGTCAAGTTACTTTATATTTGTGTTCAGGTTACTGATGTACCGAGCTGTATAGTTTTTGGTGTAAATCTGATAATTTGATTCTGAGATATTAACCCTTTATCCTTCAAATTGAAAATTCCTCCAATCCCTTTGGCATTCGATAACTTGAAAAATATTGCTTGGATTGTCTAGTTACTTTATATTTGTGTTCAGGTTACTGATTTGCCGAGCTGTATAGTTTTTGGTGTAAATCTGATGATTTGATCCCGAGATATTAACCCTTTATCCTTCAAATTGAAAATTCCTCCAATCCCTTTGGTATTTGATAACTTCAAAAATATTACTTGGATTGTCAAGTTACTGTATATTTGTGTTCAGGTTACTGATGTATCGATCTGTATAGTTTTTGGTTTGGTGTAAATCTGTTATTTTGATCCTGAGATATTAAACCTTTATCCTTCAAATTGAAAATTCCTCCAATCCCTTTGGCATTCGATAACTTGAAAAATATTGCTTGGATTGTCAAGTTACTTTATATTTGTGTTCAGGTTACTGATGTGCTGAGCTGTATAGTTTTTGGTGTAAATCTGATAATTTTATCCTGAGATATTAACCCTTTATCCTTCAAATTGAAAATTCCTCCAATCCCTTTGGCATGAGATAACCTAAAAAATATCAATCCGATTGTTATGTTACTTTATATATTTATTCAGGTTACTGATGTGCTGTGCTGTATAGTTTTTTATGTAAATCTGATAATTTGATCCGGAGATATTAACCCTTTATCCATCAAATTAGACACTCCTCCAATCCATTTCTATATTTTTAGAGGCCTACCATGTGTTAAAGCTGAAAAATAAAACAAAGAAACACACAGCTTTGTCATCATGATCTTCATTCAAAAAAAATCAATTCATAGACACTGAATGGTTGTCAGAATATGCGAACAAGTCAAGAAAGGGAGGAATATTGTAAGATGGTGGCCCTCAAGAGCTCACTGCGATACCCAATAGGATCACCATCACGGCTTGATGCAAATTTCTCAATCAACACATGGTGGTGATAACATATATTTATCAAATGAATAACACAAAATTTAGAAATATACTTGTCTGTTAACCCTTTACCTAACATGAAAAGCAGACGACAAGAGCAAACAAAATTCTTGAATAACTGTTTTTTTTTCATTTTGTGTCTCAAAAACATAGGTTATGACACCTCATTGGAATGAGCTCGATGAGCTTGTTCCTCAGAGGAGCCATAACCTGTGTTTTTGAGACAAAACATGAAAAAAAATAATGAAAATTAAGTGGCTATTTTTGTGAATAGCGCTGGCCGGTTTTGACGGTACGTTGGGTAAAGAGTTAAATAGGAAATGGTCTTAAAGTTAGTCATTGTCAATATTTTAAAATTGAAGTGTAGGATAAATAACATTTTCAGAGGGAGCAAGTTTCTGTCTACATTACTCCTTCAAAATGAGTGCTTCCCTCTTTCACCTCTTCTTTCCAAGTGACAAAGGGCAAACCCATTCTTCATATATTCTGTATTAATTAAATTAATTAATTTTTATGTGTTTAATAATGTCTTCTTGTGAGAAAGTGCCTAAGAAGACCAGTTTAAAATTCATAGACCTAATAAATGCATGAGTATCAATGCCGTGGCCACAGTGGGGATTGGGGGGGGGGGGGTGCATCTCCCCCACTTTCCCTCAAAGTTGGTCCTCAAAATTTGTCCAAAAATAGCCTACAAATCATAGGGGGTTAGGTCCATAGGGGTTAGGTTGCAGATTTGTTGATTGCTTGTCCTAATATCTGTGTCAGTGAAAAGGCAGACAGTCATCAGTACATGAAAAACCTCAAAATATCCACTCAGATGCAAGGAGATGGGGGTGTTTGAACCCTGGAATTCAAATCTTTTCTTCCACGGGCCATGGTTTGGTGACCATTGGCTGCCCCATATTGACACATTTATTTCCCTCTGATGGAAACCCTGATTATTGTTACCTTGGTTACCTAGCTCAAACTTTAAAGACGCAAAATTCTGAAATGTTAAGGCTTGGAAAGCTTTTCCCACACACACCACCCTCACCCCCTATTAAAATGGCTCTAAGCCAGGCTCTGCAAGTTTGTCCCCATCCCCCCACCCCCCACCCCCACTTGCTTTGGACTGGCTATGTCACTGATCAGTATGACCTCAAATCCTTTAACTTAGTGTCAGATGAAATATTTTATAGCGTGAGCGAAAGGTAGTATGCATCTTGTCATAAAAATGTGTTGTAGTTTCTTGCTAGTTGACCTTTAAATTTGTGTTTATGTCCCACAAGTGGCAGGGTCCAAAATTAATTACTTGAAATAACTTATTATACAGATTGCAGTGTACTTAAAATCAATTCCTTACGATGTATCTTATGTGTAGGTATTTATTTTGTTTTAGTGAATAACATTAAATTTGTATTGATTGCTTATGACCCCTTTGATGTGTGTTTGATGAGCTCATTCCAATGAGGGTCATCATATATGCTTTAGTAGATAGATTTTTGGTTTTTGTGATTTGTGTATTCAGCCAATTTACTGAGTGGAGGGTTAAATTGCACACAATATAATTTTTTGGTTATAAAGTAGAGAGTTGGAGGAAGATATTTTTTGTTTGTAATATTGTTCTCCAAACTAAATATATTTCAGACACTTCATGTCTCATAATTGCATGTTTCTTAACTGAATAACCAAAGGTGTGCAGGGATGATAGTGGACTTAATTCTCTATCACCTCTGAGTAAGTGCATTGTAGTGTCTTGCACAAGAACTAGTTATTTCTTAATAAAGTTGTATAGCGATAAATACTACATGGGGATTTTGTTAAAAACTCATTTAGATACCTACCACATATCTCAAAACAGAACTACTGTACAAGCCCCAAAATATAATGTATCTCCATATTTTTCAAATAGTTTCTGACGGAAAACATCAAGAATCAGTTAGAAGCTAGTGGTGAGTTTAACAGTTGGAAATTTTGTACAAGAAAAAAGTTTGAACAGTCTGCTGTATTTATTGCACAACATCACAATCAAGATTTCAATATTCTGTTTCTCAAGCCCAATAAAAATTCCTATGACAAAATCAACCTTCTACTTAAACTTTTACCCAACAAAATGGTCATATACAGCCAGAACTATTCACAAAAATCACCATTCTATTTTTTTTAATTTTTGTCTCTCAAACATATCTTATGTCCTCTCATTGGAACACGCTCATTGAGTGCATTTCACTGAGGGGTGTCCCATTGGAAGTTGGGGAGTGAAGCAGTGCTTGTTAACTGTGGTAAACAAGCTGTATTTACTGGTAAAATAGGACCCAGTCACCAATGCCTGGGGTGGAAGTCCTCAAAAATGGGCAACATGGGTTTAAACGATTAGCTGGACTTGACTTTATATCCATGTTGTGGTCACAATTAGCCATTGTGCAGACATATGTAACTTAAAACACCAATAAATAAAAATAAATAATAAGATTGAGGGTCATGGACTATTTTTTCTGGCAAAAATTGAAACTTTTTATTCAACAAATATATTTGCAAGGGTCATCTGCCAAGTAAAGGATTAATGTCAAATTGTACCAATATTTTCTGACAAGTGTTTTTTTTTTTTCAAAGTTTAAAATAATCTATATACCCATCATAAACTGTATATAATTTTATTTTACAGGCTCGTAAAGTTGCTGCATCAACACATAGTTTATGCGAGGCTGCAAATGCCATGGTCCAGGGTCATTCGAGTGAAGAAAAACTGATTGCAGCAGCAAAAGAAGTAGCAGGATCAACTGCAGCTCTTTTAATGGCATGTAAAGTCAAAGCCAATCCGGGATCAATGGCAATGCAAAGGCTGCAGGTATGTCTTTGTTTATACTGAATTTTTATGCTTTCTGTACTGGTGGCGATGAAAAGTGCCTGTCCTTATTCTTTATGGTCAGGCATAAATATCCTCTCTCTTTTACTGAAGTAGAGTGAAGTCCTGTTAATTGAATAGACACTTTGCCAGTGAGAATTATTCAATTAACAGGAGTATTCGGTTAATAGGGATTTGATCACTTTCCTGTATTATAGACATTAACCGAGCATTCATTCTATTCTATCTTTTTTGACAGAGCTCAAAAAGCTCTGTCAAACATGATATAATAGATTAAAGGCCGACATTGGATATCTTCATACCCGGTGCTTCATTAATTAAATTTTGGACGATTATTCCTATAATTAGTGTTTGGAATCTAATATTATTGCGTCCATGGAAATATTGTGCACCCGTGGAAAGTGACCATTCCACGGCGACTGTACTGTATCTCATAGCAGAACTACTGTACAAGCCCTATTACAAAGTATGTTGGTGGTAGAGTGGTGTGCGTGATTGATATAGGTGGTAGTGCTGTGTGGTGTACCAAATTTTCGGTATGGTTTCGGTATTACAGGGTTTCCAAAAAACGTACCGAAAACAAATCAAAATATCGCTCATTTCGATATTTATATTTTTCTGCGATATTGACAGAAAGTCCACTCATCAAGGTGGTTCGTAAATCTAAAACCTGTCAGCCACATATTTTGATCGAATTGATAAGAAAAAGTTCAAATGTGAACTTTGTAAGTGACAGGCAGCACCAAATGCTGCCTCATACGTCGGAGAAAGAAATAAAAAAGTGACAGCAGAAAAATGAACATGGCAAGCTGTTAACTTGGTACTTTTGTTTCTGAAGAAATAAGGCTCGTTTCCAGTATTCCTAACATTCAGGCTGATTCAGTATATTTTCTGGAAATTACTGGGCGATTTATTCTAGGGGACATTAGGGGTTGGGTGGGTGGTTACCTGGTTGACAGTTGGTTGGAAATAGTCCACTGGTATTGACAATTCAGTACGTTGACAACTTGACATACAAAATGGTAATACTGCTTGTGGTTATCGCTTCTCGGTGATATTTTATAATAATAATAATAAGGAAATTTTATAAAACGTAAAGTCACAAAGTGCTCTAAAATGCTGTACATTTAAATAAACAATGAGCTCATGACTACCAAGGCAATATACAGACAGAAAGGCGTGAAGGTCAGCAGGTTATATACTGTTGAAAGCCTCTCTGAAAAGATGCGATTTTAAATTTTTTTCGAATTGGTTGAGATCTTTCAGTGCCTGAACCTGAACTGGTAAATTATTCCAAAGTGCAGGTCTTGCGAAAGAGAAAGCTCTGTTATTCACAAAAGTGGACCTAGAGAAGGGCATCTGAAGCTTGATTTGTGAGGAGGAGTGCAAGTTCCTTTCAGGTTTTTGAAGGTCTTGCAAGTACTTAGGTGCCGAGCCATGAATGCATTTAAATACCAAAACCAAAATTTGGAAAATAATCCGCTGTTGTACAGGGAGCCAGTGCAATTTTTTTAGTAGTGGTGTTATATGATCATAGCGTTTAGAGCCTGTGATGATATGTGCATGCAGCTGTATTTTGAATATTCTGTAGTTTTGAAATGTATGACTGTGGCAACCCAATAAGAAGTGAGTTGGAAAAATCCAAGTGGGATGAAATAAAAGCATAAACTACAGTTTCCAATGACTTAGGGGAGAGGTAATGACGAAGATAGCTCAGGTTCCTAATTTGCAAGAAGCAGCTCTTGCAAATAGTATTGACATTTTCCTCCATTGATAGATGAGAGTCAAATATCACACCAATGTTACGAGCACTGTGTGTAGAATTTCCGATAACAAGTGACTTGATTTGCAAATATGATGGATTCTTTGAACGCGATATGACTAGTACCTTGGTCTTATCGTCATTCATTTTAAGTCTATGACAGGCCATCCAGTCCCGAATCTTGTCTACACAGTCTTCCATCATCGAAACTGAAGCAAAAGGGTCAGATCCATTTGAAGGGTCCAGTGACAAATACAACTGAGTGTCATCAGCATATAAATGGTAAGGAACACCGATCTACCTCAGCAACTTTCCCAATGATGCTGTATAAAGTGTAAACAATACCAGCCCAAGAACAGAGCCCTGGGGAACTCCAAATGTTTATACTTTACTGTTAGAGTTCATTTTAGAAATGGTTACTTGTTGTTCACTAACTTCAGCAATGCAGAATTTCTTTCAATTCAGCATTGCTATTTTAAGTTGCAGATACTTTTAACAACTGATCATTTTGTTAAAATACAAGCCCCCCAAACCTAAATACCTGATCATCTGCTTTATATTCTTTCAAATAAATAATTTATACTGCACACCAGTGCACAATGGAAAGACGGGGTTGACCTAAATTTTAAGACGCATTAAAAAACAATGTATGAAGCCAACAGGCGTCATCAGATTTAACATTATCAAAGTTCAATTGATCGATGGAGGCGCTGCAAATGCTTTGAAAATGATTTGCTACTACTAGTAAATCATCGATTTGTACATATTTTTTCATGGTAAATAAAAATGTGTCCTAATTTATCATGGAAAATTGTGGATTCTCTGGAATTTTCAGAAATGTCTATAAAGCCTGCACCCAGAAGTGAAGTTAGTGAACACTTGTAGAGTGATTCCACACAAAATACCCTATAATTACAACTAGATGAATGTCATAAAACATGTTATTTTACATGTTTTTCAAGGAGGAACCCAAACAATGAAAGGTGAATGACACCATGTCATTGAAGCATTGCAAGATTGGAAATGACTGCACAATGTTTTCACTGGGATTATCATAGTGAGATTAATTACAGTTGCATTACTTCAATTTACTTGCTTAGTTGTGTGGATACTGAACACTGGATTCACTGGACAGTGGACATTAATCTTGTTGCCACTTTGAAAGATAAGGAGGGAAGGACTGACCATGAGTGTTTCTACTAGTGAAAACTTATGGAAAAGCTTTAAAGGTGAAGAACATGTGTTTCTTCTACCTGATTCATTGGGGGAGGTACGAAGCACGTAGAGGGCAACTGATTAGCTTGGCAAGTTATTTAATGAATCACTTGATTCAGTGTGACGGTTCATACTGAATTAAGTGATTCATTAAATAACTAGAGACTAATCATCTCAATTCTTGTCAAGATCATGATATGTCAGCGCTGAACCTGTTAAGTTACTATATGGTTGAATGTTGGGAAATTGGGTCAGTTTGTGACTACTTTCAGTGTTCTGTGCATATACCGAATACCAAATCAAAACTGAAGTATTTACCTGAAAACTTCTGATACCGATACCGAACCTGAAGTTTCAATACAGCACAGTTCTAATAGGTGGTGCAAAAAAAATTCTTTAAAATCTGTAATATAATTACTGTTACTTTATACTTTGCTATGATGTAACAAACTAAATTCTCAGTTTAATACTAAAGTACAGAAAAATGATAAAAGTTCTGTTCATTGAATACTCCTGTTAACCCTTTACCTAACGAATCGCCCGCATCCGTCTGCGTAATATGCAAATTGAGCAGTTGAAAAAATTAAATTTTTAAAAATATTTCAACAAAACCATATCATATGACCCCTCATTGGAACGAGCTCACTGAACTCGTTCCAGTGAGGGGTCACATGGTATGGTTTTGTTGAAAATTTTTGAAAAATTTAAAAAAATGATATTTAAAATAATAAATTTTGATATCTTCTGCGTTGGGTAAAGGGTTAATTGATTATCTCCACTGGTAGAGTAGCTATTCAATTAACAGGTGTCCACTGTATTAAAAAACTGTTGACAGTTAAAAACGAAGCAATGTCATGTTTGCACTGTGTTTTTTTTTTCTTTTAGACAGCTGGAAATGCTGTTAAGAAAGCAACAGAGGCTTTAGTAAATGCGGCAAAGCAAGCTAAAGAGCATGATGAGGAGACTGTAACTCTGACACTCAACACAAAAATGGTTTCTGGAATAGCAATGGTATGTTGATAGTTTTGAGTTATAGACTTGTAATGGAAAGTGTTTTTATAGTGTCATGGTTTGTTTGGGTCATTGAAATTTCTGATTAGTGCTTAAATTTTTAAACTGAAATTCAAGGCCCTTGCAAGAGATTGAAAAACAGACTTATCAGAAAATGTCATGGAAAGGCCTTGAAAAATATATTTGGGTATTTGTTGGCTTATTTTGATCGAAATGTGTTCATATAAACTATGATTTTTGTGTGTTTATTTCCCAAGTCGTGAAGGGATCGCGGGATTACTGGATTATATGCACCTGTCTGTCTGTCTGTCCATCCATCCATCCATCCATCCATCCATCCATCCATCCATATCCATCCATCCCTCCATCCATCTGTCTGCTGTCTGTCTAATTCACTGTCTGTCTGCCATCATTCTGTTACTCGGTGGTTCATGGGTAAAGGGACATCACCATTATCCCCTGTTCTTTGTGCTCCCTGTTTGTAATCCAGTATGCAGCAAGGCAGTATATACAATGTTGGGGGGGGAGGAGGGGGACCTTGGGTGGGTACGCACTGGGCAGGGCCCAGCTTTTGTTTTTTGTTTTAACTGCCAGGTTTTATCCACTGAAAAAAAATGTCAGTAGCTGTCACTTGATTCTTCAGAAGCTCTCCCTGAACATCCAGGATTTTGTTTCTCTGAAATACGAACAATCCTTGAGTTTGCTATATTTGAAATCTATTTGTGTGTAAGGCCATGCAAAGTTCATTTTCTGTTTCTTGGGGGCATTTTTTTGGCAAAATTCAGTTTTTATTATTTATTTTCCTGAAACTGAAATTAAATAACCCCAGTTGTTACGCTCCCTGAAAGCCAAAATCTCCTGTGCACATAAACATCAGATAAAGTTATCCTCCTAAGTTGACTTTCTGCTTCCTGGGCCATTTTTCTTACAAAATTCAGTTTTTAGCTCACCTGGCCTAAAAGGCCATGTGAGCTTTTCACATCACTTGGCGTCCGCCGGCATCCGTAAACTTTTCACTTTTCACATTTTCCCCACTACCAATGATCCTCATTTAATGTTGATCGGGTTGCAAACCTGCCTTCAATTGCAGCTTATAGTTACTATAGAAACCCTGTGGAAAATCACATTTTCATTTTCTCCAGAACTACTGTGCTGATGTGAACCAAACCTGGCAGGGATAATCTATGGCAGGTCCTCTACAAACGCTACTCATTTCGTTACCGTGCATCGAAAAACATGGCTGTCTGAAGCATTTTTTGATTCTGATTGGTGGATTTTGAAAAATCTTCTTTAAAACCACAGGGCCAAATGTTTTGAAACTTTGCATGGTTGATGACTGGGACACCCTCTGCCAACATTCCTCATTTAATGTTGATTGTGTTGCAAACATAGCCACAATTGCAGCTTATAGTTACTATAGAAACCATATGGGAAATCACATTTTCATCTTCTCTCTGGAACTACTGAGCCGACATTATCCAAACTTGGCAGGAATGGTCTATAGGAGGCCCTCTACAAACTATCCTCTTTTTGTTCCCATTGGTTGGAAAATATGCCCACCAGAGACATTCTCTGATTCTGATTGATTGATTTTGCAAAAATATTCCCCTCGGAAGCTACAAAGTCAAATGTTTTGAAACTTCACATGATTGAGGACTTGGACACCTACCAATGATCCTCATGTAATGTTGATGTAATGTTGCAAACATGGCCACTATTGCAGCTCATAGTTACTATGGAAGCCTATGGGACCACATTTTTATATGTAGTTCCAGGTGAGCGATTACAGGCTCTTTAGAGCCTCTAGTTTATTATTTATTTTCCTGAAAGTGAAATTAAATTACCTGTCACTGTGCTCACTAAAAGCAAAAATTGTGCACATAAACATCAGAACAGCTTATCCTCATTTCGTCAATGAAACTCTGATTCAGATTTTTTTATTTTTTTTTTTACTTTTTTTTCGATATTTAAACTATTTCTCTTAAAATTCTTTAACTTCTAATAAATGTTTCTGGGGAAACTCAATAAAACAATGTTGATTCATAAACATGTTTTTAGCTTAACTTGACAAAGTCAAGATAAGCTATTGCCATCCCTTGTGCGGAAGTCTGTCAGTCTGTAAGTCTGTTCACATTTTCTTTAGCACAAGCTACACCCCGTAGTTCTTATCCTTGATGGCTACGCAAACCTGAAACCTGAAAACCTTTAGCACAGTCTACAGGTCATATTTATGAAGGGATTTCATAGTAACTCGGTAGAATGATTCCGTATAATGTGTAGATGGGAACGTCCCCTTTTGGTCTCAATCTGTCAACTGTGATGTCTGCTCCGGCCCAAAACCTTTAGCACAGTCTACAGGTTGTATTTATGAAGGGATTTTATTGTAACTTCGTAGGATGACTCTGTATAATGTCTAGATGAGAACATCCTGTTTTGGTCGGGTTCAGTCAACTGTGATGGCTGCAGAGGCACATTACCTAGATTCCTTTACCACAGTCTACGGTTTGCATTTATGAAGGGATTTCATTGCAAATTTGTAGGATGACTCAGTACAATGTCAAGATGAGAACATCCTATTTTGGCCATGATCGGTCTGCCGTGATGGCCACACAGGCACGTGACCTAGATTTGTTTAGCACAGTCTACAGTTCATATTTATGAAGCGATTTCAACGTAACTTGGAAGGATAACTCGGTATGATGTCTAGATGAGACTGTCCTATTTTGGTCATGATCGTTCAGCCGTTACCGCTGTCTGGTCACGTCACCTAGATTTCTTGAGCACTGTCTACAGGTTGTTTTTATGAACGGATTTCATTGTAACTTGGTAGGATGACTCGTTTTGGAATGATTTTACAGTAACTTGGTAACTTTGGTTGACATACATTAACTGTGAGGGCCACATTAACCCAGGCCTCAGTTCTTTAGTACAGTCTACACCTCAAATTATTCTCAATGAAAACATGGCATATAGGGAACAGAAATTAACATATTCTCAATTATCACAATTCTTGTCTTATTTCATAATCCTTTCATAAACATTGAACATTATCCTTTTTCATCAAGTTAAGCTGCAGTGTCATTGACATTTTCATTTGTTTATCAGTGGTAAGTATTGTTATCGCAACTGATGTGACAGATATGGCAACTGATATGTGACCAATAAAGTTGTTTACATTTTATTATTCCTGGTAAAACAACAATTTTTTTAAAGACAAGTGACTGATTATTCTATTTCACTGTTTGATGAGGGCTGTCATGTTTCTAATTTTCAATGCAAACATCAGCACCAAAACATATGTGATCATAATTTTTCCAAGTTTTTTGTGTTATTTTCAAAGTTCCCAGACACTAGAAAATTTAATTGTTTTGGAGGGTTCAAAAAACTTGGATTAAATACAGTAATCAATATCAAATTGGCTCTGATGAGTCATTGATTTACCTAAATAAATACAATATGAGAATTTTTTTTTTCCATTGGCACTAAAAAAAAAGTTTCATTGCTCAGTGGAAATGTCAATGCACACAGGCCTGAGAAACAGATGATAATCTTTATGTGTCCTAACCATTTGTGTATGAATAATTTTGAGTACCAAGTTATTGCTGATTAATTTTATCAGTCATCTGAAGTGGATTTCAGATACTTTGGTTTGGAAATGTTGAAATACTTTATGTCTTTGCTTTGGTCAGGTAAAACCTAAAAAAATTTACTTATCAAATTCAGTTCAGTCAGTTTTAAGTTCAAGTGCTGATCTGCACAAGTACTTTCCAGAACTCTTCCTTTTCATCTTGTGTAATTAGATTTTCACACTTGAAAGTTTATATATTTTTCTTTTACATAGGAAATTAAAGCACAAGAAGATATTTTGAGAAAGGAGAAAGAATTGGAAAATGCTAGGCTGAACTTGGCACATATCCGTAAAGCCAGATACAAGGATAAGCCAGACGAGAGTGACTCTGGTTCATCATTCTGAAATCTTATTGTCATCATATCTCCAAACCGTATTCCCAATGGTATCATTATCTCAGCAATTGTTTGAAAAATATCATGTTTCTTCAAAACTTATTTAAAATTTTGTCACTTCCACCAAGTGTTTGACTCTTAAAGGTCTATTTTCAACTGTGATGAAGTCAGACATGTTAACTCTCCCAGAATGCCCGGGAAAATCCCTAAATTTCAGTGTAGTTGCCGGCCTCCCAGACGGGAATCAGTTTTTGACCAAAAATCCTGGAAAACAACAGTCAAATATTTCTTTTCCTGTTGTAACTTATGTAAAATGTTCAGAGTCAAATCACATGCATTTCAAACTCTGGTAAAAACTCACGAAGCAGTAAAATATGCATTTAAGTTTAATTTATTTAAGAAAAGGGTATTTTATGATATATATTTCAACTGTGTTCATGTTTATTTCTGTTTTTTTCTTCGTAATCAGAGATTTCTGATCAGTGTCGAAGTGAAAATAGGTGACTTACTTTCAAAAAATTGAAAACTCCACCTTCATTTAATTGCAGTTTTTTTGGTAACTAAAATATATGAAAAGGAATTAAATAATATATATTTATTTATTCATAGAATAGCTTTAATTCTCATCCCTTTTCCAAATCGGAACGTAAACAACACCTTGAACTCAACTATTTAACACAGTTTACAAAATTGGTTAAAGTTGCTTAGGATACCAAAAAATTACGACTGCATGTTTATACACAATGGACTTATTTTCTAACACTACATTTATTCCGTTGTGCTGACTACCGAACTGTTAACTGTTGGCCGTCTGTACCCAGAAAATTTCGAATGGAATTAAAAGAAAAGTTTTTGTGCAGGGCACAAACATCCACACATCCATGAAGGATTTTGATAAAGATACTTTCCAAGTACTAATCTTCTTGAAGTAACTGAACATTAGGACATCTTTTCCAGTTAACTTTCCATTCCAGACTTGGGAAATTATTAGCTTAGTAGGGGGGGGGGGGGGGGGGGGTCAAACATTTATTTTATGATTTTTTAACATAGCATAAATGCATCAGCATAATTGACAACTAGATCTGGATATAAACTGGTGTTAATGGTGGTCCATGAGCTGAAAATCACAAGTTTTTTCTTTTGTTTTTTGCCCCCATGCAAACTTTTCCCGGAAATCCATCCCATTTCCCTGAAAATCACCCTCAGGTTCCCTGAAAAATTATTCTGGAGGTTAACATGTCTGGATGAAGTTTAGTGCATCAGAAAACATCAGAAAGTATTAATAACTAGTAGAGTGTTAAATTATTTTGGGTCTCCAGAATTTGTTCTCATGTCTTTGCCTTGTTACAATTTTTTGTCAAGAGGCGCTTCTCATAAATTATAACAAGGCAAATCCAGAGGCTAAATAATTTCACTTAAAAGATAATATGAAGCATATCCACTGAAAATGAAGCCTTTGAGTTGATGTACCTGCACAAATATGGGCTTCCAGCAATCTACCAGTTAATTCTTTATCTAACAAAATGGAAATTCCACACATGTTCGGCACAGAAAACGCCACATAAATTTTTTAAACTTTTTGTCTTTAATCCTTCCAGTTCTTCCAATAGATAGTTTATTATCCTTCAGCAGAAAATATTATTCCATTGATGGGTCTCAGCAAGTTCTATCAGGTATTTAGGTTTTCCATATGCAAAACGTTGGTTCAACAGATGACTATACAAATGCTATCATCTTTGAAAAGACAGTTGCTCTACAACACAAACATTTGTATTGACTGTGGTTTTTAACTATATTATTGGTGAGTTTGGTTCAGTAAAGTCTTCCATGAAAACATTACAGATTCATTAGTAGTCATACAGCAAATATTTTAAATGCTTGGGAGTTAAAGTGATAGTCAGACTGAACAATAGAATAGAGTAACTGTATTAACCCTGTTCCTCCACAACAGATATAGAACTACACTTGCAGAAAAAGTAAGGAATAAATTAATACTAACTATTAGAGCTCATTCAACTGAGGTGTCATAAGCTGTTCTTTTGAGACAAGAAATTAAGATTTATGTGGCGATTTTAATGAATAGTGCTGTCCACTATCTGTGTACAAGTATTTGGCTAACCAGCAGATGGACATCAGCCTATGTGCTAATTTGTTAGCCGAAGAGAAACTTGAGGACTTGTTGTAGATAATTGGCAGCTCATTGACCCTGTGGTCTGTAAGTTGAAAATTTGTCTTTTTGAGTCATGTAGTTTGCCCAGTAAATATCAGCATTTTCAATAGAGCCAAGGGAGTGGCTTCTTGCACCCAGACAGTTAAAGTATGTAAACAGTGGGCATTTATAAAGTATAAAATGTGAAGCTTTAGTTTATAATCATCAGCATGACAAAACGTTTGTAGCTTTGCTATTTTTGACTATAGTCAAAAGCAACTGTGCTACAACTGGTGATATTTTGTTATGGCACAGTAATTCTACATGGTGATGGTGCTAAGTTACTATGTTGGAATGAGGCCTTTAAGAGTTAATGAAGTGATTACATGTTTTTGTGGCTCTTTGAATGATGAAGGAGAGATGTATCAAAACAAGAAATGAATGTATGAATAAATTGTTAATATTGCAGGGGATTTACCTTGTTAAGAGCATTGTTTTCAGAATAAAGGATGCTTGAGTTAACAACCTAGAAGAGACATGCAGTAGCATAACTATCTATAACAACTTGAACTGGTTGAGTGCTAAATTATTTTTCAAAGGTGAATGGAAACATGGGTATTTTTTTCAGATACCACACTTCCAGCAAGAGTAGCCATAGTTTAGCAAGATTTTGTTCATGAATAATTGTTTTCTTACAATTTAATGGAGAGTACCAATAGGCACTCTCCAATAAATTGCAACCAAACAATTTTATGTATTTTTTTTTCTTGTACTGCTCAGCAATCGTCAAGCTAATGCAGAAAGTGTAAAGCCACTAAAGTGGCTTCCAGCACTTTCAACAGAGCCATGATAATGGCGTCTAGCACTCGACCAGTTAAAAATTTCTTATCTCTTTTCAGGAAAGGACAACATTCTTTAACATTCAGTCTTTCTACAACAGATATGTTGTTGATAAAAATTTATCATTCAGTCCATCTGTGCAGATAAACCTTTTTCCAACAACACAATTTTGAGGGTTTTCTTCCTCAAAAACATAGCATATGACCCCTCATTGTTCTGAGTTCAATGAACTCATTCCAGTGAGGAGTCATAAGGTATGTTTTGGATGCAAAATTGAAAAAACAATTAAATTTGAATGGCAATTTTTGTGAATTGTACTGGACAGACATGGTCATTCTGTTAGGAAAAGGGTTAATCTGCCCAAAGATACTCTGTATCTTGTGCCCCAAGATCACCAGAGCTTGCAATTGTTGAAGTTTTATTTACACTTATATTTGCTTTTTGTTTTCATTAAGTGCCATTATTTTCTTTAATGATTCTCTACTGTTGTTTGAATACTTGTAGACATTTTAGTGCAATTCTAATGAATTTTTTGGCTTCGTTTATGAAAAGTGTACAAAGGTCTCAAGAGGCCATCTTATACATATCACAAAATGTACTTGTAGATAAGTGGAACAATTTTGTTTAAAATCATGTTTGATACACAATATTTTTATGCATAAAATATATACTCTTGGATTATTTTGTTGACAGAAAGGTTTAATTTGTGAATAGCAAGCTTTTGTGGATTTTAGTAAATATATAGGTATCAAGGCTGTTTTGTATCTCAGGCAGCAGTTGAACTTTATTGTCTGATACGTAATAGGTTCCTCAGCATGGAGTATTGGGATTATTGGCTTGGTTTCTAGTCAGGTCAGGGTTGCTTTTACAGGTTCCAAAGTTTCAACTTCATCCCAATACAAGTGCCAAAGCGGGTCTTGGCAAATTTTTTCGCTTTTGCCAGATTTTCTGTTTTCATTTTGTTCTAGATTACATTTTTTCATTCTGACTTTTTATTGAAATGGTGAACTGGCAGTGCCCCTTGAGGGGGTACTGTGATGCTCTGCCCTATGGCATACTGTACCTCTTGTTCCAGGCAGTGGCAAAGGCCCCTAAAAATTACAGTGACTCCATTCAAAATAGGAAAATTAAAGCACCTGTGGGTCCCAGATTCACTCTCAGGGCATTGAATTTTCAAAATTTTCTTGGGGGCCCCCCTGAACCCCCAGCAATGGGAGGGGGATACTGTAGACCTGAGGTGGGGGCGGGTATGTCCCTCCCATTGATGGGGTTCAGGGGAGTCCCACAACCCCCACCAATGGGATGGCCATACCCACCCCACCTCTGGCCTACAGCCTTCGGATATGCCTTTGGCATATATCGATCTGGCACCCCTAAAAGGTTAGTAAGTTGGAGAGTCGTTTGCTTGCCACTGTTCAGATGTTCTCTCCAGGTGCTCCAGCTTCCTACATCCATCAAACTGTCAGACATAATATAACCCTGGCTGTTGAAAGTGTCAATAAACCCCAATAAACAAATCGGCATTGTATTTTCACAATTCTAAAAATTTACGTGTGTTCCGTATTCTGTTTCATCCTGCCATTACTTGAAACCAACTTTTCCTTTATGATAAACACACATGCAATAATTCTTCTCTTTTATCCTGTTGACAACAAGTTACGACACTGAATGTTTTAACCCTTATCGACCTATTTCTGACTTTGATAACTTTTTAATGTAAAGGAACAAGTGATCCAATATGTATTGTTTGGGTAAACTCAAAACTAGTTTTATAAGTACTGTGGAACCCTGTTAATTGAGTAGCCTCTTTGCCAATGGACATTATTCAATTAACAGGAGTATTCAATTAACAGGGATTGTGTCAGTCTCCTACATTCTATAGATACACTTTGCATTTATTATATTATATCTTGTTTGACAGAGCGCCATGAGCTCTGTCAAACAAGATATAATAGATTGAATGTCTGCATTGGATGTACTGAGGCCAAATAAGTCTATAAACAAAGAAAAAATGGGGAAAGTCAGGGTAATTTCTTGACAGGTTACAGGATTTTTTATTCACTTAACAGGAGTTTACTGTGTAACCTATATTCAATTAACAGGTCAGATTTGTACTGGAGGTATGGTAAATGGTTTTATGTTGGGAAATTATATTCCATTAACATGGTTATTCAGTTAAGAGATATCCAATTAAGTGGCACCACTGTACCATGTCATTTGTTTCTAGGCATGCCTTTGCTGTCTCTGTAGGCAGCCAAGACTTGACTAGACACAACTGCAAGGCCACTATAGGAAGACTTTCAAAGTAAAACAAAAATGTAAAAAAATTCCCAGGCCCTTAAGGGTTAAATGAGTAAACATGTAAAAGGGATTGAAGAATACAATCAAGTGGTGTTGGAGGAGAAGGATGCCAACATTGATTCTTGTTCCAAGTATAAATAAATAAATATTGCCAGGAATGTCCTTTGTACTTTCTTGTGAAGTATGCTTCATCGTAAAAGAAGACTCTTCACAATCACACAGGATAACCCACCTTACACAGAGAGTTGAGTTGCACGGCTTGATGAATGTGCACTTCTAACCTCCCCCCACATTTCTACTTTAAATCTGAGAATTTTAATATCACTGTTTAGGGGCGTTAGGGGCTAAACCTTAAATTAATATTTCAATCAACCTTTTGAAGTAGATTGCATTACTGAAACTAAAAGATAAAATGTTTGTTTCCATCATTCTATATAGGATTAACTCTTTCATGCTGCTGGCGGATATTCCTGCCCAACATAGGGTTTCTCTTGTCATGGAAGTATAATTATTTGGGCACACTTAATCAAATTAACAACATGTAAATTGAATGGATTTTTTCACCATTGATTACTTATGGTACATTTAGATTAATTTTTCATCAAATCTTGTCATGGCTGCTTCACAGCAGCCACGACTAGATTTAATGGAAAATATCTTATTATTACTCAGCGGGTTAAGAGTTTAATTTGGAATATGTTTTCTTCTATCATTTGTGAGTTCAGATATATTCTCTAGTTTTGAACGAGTTGTCTTAACAGGTTTGCACTGATTCCACATACCCACTGGGCTTCTGCCAGTAAAAGAAAAGTAGGTCTGTGTTGTGTTTGGGAAAATGTAATTTTAATTCATTGTCAAGTTTTTTCACAAGAGAGGATGAAGTATGTAATGCTTTTTCTACTCCATTCAATTCAATTAAATACATTGGAACCAATTCTAATTACCAAACATAATCAGGTATTCTTTATGGTAATGAGTAATTTTTCAATTAAAAAATTTTAAGTGTGTTAAAATACTAGTCAGAGGTGTGTTCATTGTTGGTCACTTGCAGTCAGTATCCACTGGTTGAAATCTGTGTTGGTGTTTAGAAGAATTGGTGCTGTACTGCGAGTTTGACAGACATTAGTAGTGAACAAGTTCAGTTTCCTTTTCCTAGCCTTCTGTGTGGGGAACATTTAATTCATATGAGAGAGTTCAAACTGGAAATGTTGATACAAATCAGTCTTGAAACACAGCTGTGCAAACTATGTTACTGTAAGTTGTAATATATCCCTAATTACTTAACTGATTTTGACCCGCAATAACTGTTGCCATATTGCCAAGCCATAACTTACCTCTTGTTCTCATATTTATTAATATCATTATGATAACACAGATCAGATGTATATGTACAGTGTAAATCATAGCCACTAGTATTGATAAAGATAGCAAAAGCTTAGTGAAGTAGTATTCTGTCAGCTGCTGCACTTTAACCCTTGAGGGCCTAATTCCAACTTTAATCACATTTTTCTATAACAAAACAGGTGCCCAATGTGCAGTTTTTGGGTAAGTTTGCAAGTTACATTTGAAATGCCATGGCAGTTGTTTCTAAGCAAGTCTTGGCTGCCTGCATAAGCAGCCAAGACTTGCTAACAAACAACTGTAAAGTCATAGAATATGGATTGTCTGAGTAAATCAGAAATGTATAAAAAAATCTCCAGGTCCTTAAGGGTTAAGCCTTTACCAAATGAATCACCCAACTCCACCCATTTTAATAATGAAAAATTACAATTTGATTTTTCTCTTCCCAGTATTTTTTTTTATTTCCAAACTGGGCTTGTAAACCTTCATACAGCACATTCCAGTGAGGAATCATCAGCTTTGAAGCAAAAATGAGAGGTGTTTTTTCTTGTATGACAAAACATTACAAGTACCCTGTACATGCTTTTGTATGTTAACCCTTTACCTTCTACGTCAAAATACCAAAGTGTATGCAGGAAAAGTTTCCCTTAATACAGCTGGGAAATTAAGTAATTCAGTCTTGTTTGACAGAGATAAAAACTCATAGTTGAATTATGGAAAAATTTGCTTATTGGAATTCCTTTATTTTGACCTCAGTGTATAGAGTGGTAAGGGTTAAAAAATATATAATGTCCATCTTTGTAACTCTTAAGTTCATCATCAAAATACAAAGGTCCATTTCAAGGCAGTAATCAACCTGACAATACTTGAGCCATGTCAACAAACCCTATACAGATTCAAAAATATTCTAAATTAATTCAGAACCAACTGTAAGTACACAAAACGACATGTGTGTGAATGGGTTAATTGATATGGCACAAGTGCCAGCGAGGAAAGATAAAACAAGAGGCCACAGGCCTCAAGTTTTATCCTTCTGCGATGGCACAAGTGCCATATCAATCAAGTCATTCACACACGTGTGTCGTGTTTTGTTTATTACATGCCATCCCATCTATTAAAACAGTGTTTTATAATTACTAAAAGGACACTGCAATTCATTTGACAACTATCAACAAAAACAACATTTTTTTCCCAACCACATTTGCTAGGGGAATCTGTGTTACTATTTCGTCCCCTGAGTTACAATGTGTTCTATGTGCATACGGACACATAGAATACATTGGAACTCAGGGGACGATTTTCAGCTATCGCTAGTGATTCATATTGTTTTTACATTGCTCAATTTGCAGAAAATTCCAGTGAAATTTTGCCTTTATTTAAAAATAGTCTCAATAATTTCCATCCCGCACATGTGCGGAACAGATTTTCATTTTCTGCATGGTTTAGTGTTGCTGTAGATGGGGATTACAAAGAACAGGCATGTAATAATTTAAAATCTCCATTGGCAGTTTCCTTCCTTGGAATATCAGTTTGTGAAGATAATTATACAAGGGTATAACAGTCTCTCCTTAAAATTGGCTGAAAACTGAAAGAAAATTCTGTTATCTGCACATTTTATTTGAATTACAGCCATTGGAGCTCATGCTTAAATCTTGTTTATATGATTTTTTTCCACAAGAAGTATGTTGAGATAATGTCATTACCCACAACTCCCTCCCTGGTGGAACCTTGTGCTTGTATACTTTGGTAGTGAAGGCTTGCTTTTCTGGTATAATAGGATCTTGTAACCAAGGAATTAACAGTACCCGTGTGTATGATTTACAAATTGAGCAATGGAAAATATATTATTCTTAAAAAAATTTCAAACCATTTCATGGGACCCCTCATTGGAATTGCCCAAGCTCATTCCAATAAGGCGATACATAATATGGTTTTGTTGAAATTTTGTGGAAAAATTGAAAAACAAAATTAAAATAACAAATTTTGATATCCTGTACATCAGATAAAGGTTTAACATTCAAAGGACAATAAAAACTTTTCAATGGGGTATAGTAATCATTGCCGCAAATTTAATGCTTACTGTTATAATAAAATGATGTTTTACCTGTGCATATGCTTTTGATTGTGATTCAGTTTCTAAGTATAAAGTGTATTATATATTTAGATTGCATTTACCTTCTGCAAAACATGAACCCTTTACCTAGCAAGTCAAATAGTGCAGAACTTTATCATTAATTATCTTATTACTCCTCACAGGAATGAGTTGACCAAGCTCATTCCAATACGGATTCAAAAGCAGTGTTTTGAAAGAAAAAATGGTATTTTTAAGTTCAGAAATAAATATTTGTAGTCTTTCCAAAATGTGTTAGGTAAAGGGATTTGTATGCTGGTCATTATATGTATATTCCATTATTTGTTCAGCCAAGTGAATATATTTGTATTTGATGATTTCTCCACAATATGTTTCAAATATGATTCAACCAAAGATCTGTAAGTAGATTGTGTGCCAAATGAAAGTTCAGCTCTTCCCTTTATATCTGAGACACTAAGTTATGCTATTTCCGATTATTGGGGATATGGCCGTGCCTCTGTTGAAATTATGCCAACAACTTATAAAGTTTGAATCATGCAGTATCTAGGAGAAATTAAACATATCCACAATTACCCAACCCTTACCCCTTTAGGAATTATGGGAAATAGAGCAGTGCATGTTTACTGTGGAAAATAAGCTCTGTTTTACTGGTATAGTAGAACCCAGTTACCAATGCTTGGGGTGGAAGTCCTCTAAAATAGGCAACATGGGTAGAAACAATTGACTGAACCTGACTTTATCTCCATGTTGCAGTCACGATTAGCCATTGTGCAGAAATATGTGGACTTAACCCTTTACCTAACGAATCGGCCACAACCACCCATGTAATACGCAAATTCAGCAGCTGAAAAAAATACTATTTTTCAAAACATTTCAACAAAACCATATCATGTGACACCTCTTTGGAATGAGCTCGTTCCAGTGAGGGGTCACATGATATGGGGGTTTTTTTAATTTTTTTAAAAATTTAAAAAAATGATATTTGAAATAATAAATTTTGATATCGTCTGCATTGGGTAAAGGGTTAAACACCAATAAATAATCAATTACCTGACCCTTAAAGGTCTGTTGAAATAAGAGGTATTAACTGGTAGAGTGCTTGAAGCCCATGTTTGGGCTTTGTTCTGAAATGTGGGTGCCGCTACTTAGGGCACCATATTCTACTCTATAAATTGAAATTTTAAATATCAAAAAAAAATTATCACTCTAGCATTTAATGGGTGGGGATTAAAATGACTTAATACTTCGAGGATGTCATGACAGGTACTGAAAGCAAGCATGACAGGGTGGCATCAGTTCTCTCTAAAGTTCTCTTTAAAAGGTAACTTTCTTCAGATTTTAAAGAGACCAGAATCTCATGATTACCTTGGTTATTGAAAAGTGCAATATTACCTGTACAAATAGAACTTCAACTTGGCTGTCCGATTAATAGGATAAAATCTCCATATTAAAGGACCCATAAACTTAGTTTGTTATCATGGAGAAAGAGCTTCCCAGTAAGAATGGCTATGTTATAAGAGTATTATAAAATTATTATCATTTATTATTTATAATAAAAGAACATATTACATTGAATACCTTTTCATTTTTCTGCTTCAGGAGATTCTTTTCTGGAAAACCCTGATTTTTTTTTATACATTTTAACTGGATTGACATCTGCTTCCACATGTTTGAATGTTCCTTTTCTATTCTAAACCCTTTGACCCCTGGTGGTATCTCTCATGTCAGCAATTGGAAAAGTCCATGTTCATTATTTGGGGATAGACCAATTAATGTTTTCAATGTGCAGCCCCAAGGCTGCACATTGAAAATATTGATTGGTCTACCCCCCACATACTCTTAACAGCCATCATTCTTAATGAAATTATGACATTTCCTGTTTGTGGGCCGAAAAAGTTGTCTCTCGGGTTCAAGGGTTAAGTTTGGTAGTTGACATATCATGATGAAGTTTGAAAAGGAGGGACTTGATATGTGCAGTAGAACCTTTGTACTTTAATAGCAACTGTGCAAGTGAAAAATATGTGATTTCTCATACTCTGGGTATAAATATAAATTGAGGTTTTAATAAATTATATCTCATTAATCTTAGCTCTGTCCCAACAGTACAGTTCAAGTTAACAGTTACTTGCTACTAATCAGTTGTTTTCCAGGTTTTCTGGCTTGTTCCAGTCCTGAAATTGTCACATAATAATGCTTTAACCCTTAAGGGCCTAATTCTGACTTTGATAACTTTTTAATGTGAAGAAACAGGTACCCCAACATGCATTGTGATAACTTTTTAATGTAAAGGAACAGGTGCCCCAATATGCATTGTTTGGGTAAACTCAAAATTTGTTTTCTAAGTACCTTGTCAGTTGTTTCTTGGCAAGTCTTGGCTGCCTACAGAGGCAGCCAAGACTTGACTAGAAACGACTGCAAAGCCATGGGAGGGTGACTTCCAAAGAATAGGGAAAATGTATAAAAATATCCAGGCCCTTAAGGGTTAACTGTTAAAAATTATTTCTACCCAAATAAAAGTGATAGAATTGGCGTCTGGTATTGCCTTTAAGATCAAGACTAAAGTAGATGAATAAAATATGGGTGAAATACACTACTATTTTAGCCCAAACTTCCTGATTTGTGATATTTCCTGCTTTATAATTCAGTTGATTTCTTCACCTATATATTTCAGCAGGTTTCTTTATTTAAAAAAAAAAAATGCTCTAAAATATCAAATAACATATTGCTGGTGATCACGTTATGTTTTGGTAGAAGAAAGAACAGGATAAAAGGCCTGCTTGTACAACTGATCACTTCCAATATTTTTTATTCATTAGTCATCAAACTGAAAAATGTACTTCAGTGATTCAGAGCATCCTTTGATGTAGAGTCCTGGAAGCCCATATCTGGGCTTTATTCTGAAGTGCAGGTGCTGAAACTTGAAGGTTTCATATTCTGTTGATGTGCTTCACAATATCTTTGAAGTGAAATTATTTAATCTGCATAGCTTTGCCTTGTTATAATTTATGGGAAAGTGCCTCTAGACACTCTCCCATTTTTTTAAACAAGGCAAAGATACGTGGACAAATATTGCCAATCATAAATAATTTAGCACTCTGCCAATTATCAAGAAACAGTGTCGAAAAGTATTTGCATTCCACTAGATTCCTTTCTGTGAAAATAAAATGATTAAAAATGAAAATTCACCTGAAAATCAATTTCTGTTTTGGTTTACAGAAGCCTTGAAAATAAAAATACTTTACTGAGCATGGAAAATTGCCCAAACTTATGACCTAGCTGCTGTTCATAGTCATGTATCATCTGCCACTTCAACCCCGCTCTCTATACAACTGGATTGCTGGATGTCAACAAAAAGTGTAACTTAATCTGCTCCCTAACGATGGGGTCAAGTCAATCAATGCAGTAGTTCCTCCCAGTCAATGACATTTGATGACATGAAAGCTGTTAAGCTGTGACTGTAGTCACAGCATAACAGCTTCCACTTCATCAAATCTCACGGTTTACCTTGCATGAAAACTAGTGACACTGTATCAGCTTTCCAATATGGGCTCTTGTTTTTGTCCATACTCTTAACAAAATATGTTGTAAATATTCAATTTGCATTGCTGCGAAAAGTTTGCACATCATTGAATCATATTTTCAGACATCAGAGTATTTTCTTTAAAACACAATCGCCATTTGCAAGGTGTCAGAAAATTGAGAAGTTCTAAGAAAAATTTTTGTTGTCGAGCATGTCAATTTATAGTCACAATACAGTTGCTAACCACCCCCCCCCCCCCCAAGATATTGGCAGGTGAGACACTTTTCTAAATGTGACCAATGAGAATTCCAGCAATCCAGTTGTATCAAGATCAGTGCACGCCCAGCAAACAACACTTAACAAGAAACATTTGCAAAGACTTTTACTTCTTTTTCATTATTTGATCCATCACTGTCAAGAATCATTTTCTGAACTTAAACGTGGAATGATATTCAATGTGAAATATGTTGATACGGAATTTGTGTGTGTATACAAATTGCTAAGCTATATATTTTTTTGTAATAAATTTATTATGAAATGTAAATTGTTGTTCAACTGGATCTTTTCATAACCCTTTTTTAGCCCACCTGATGGAAAGTCCGGATGAGCTTTTCTGATCACTCTTTGTCCAGTGTCTGAAAAAATAATCTGCATCCCCTTGTGAACTCTAGGAGCTAAAAATAGAAAAAATTTTCTGAGTGTCCATGTTACTAAAACTGCACGGCACATAGAATTGTTATTTGGAATTAATCTTCCTAAGGACCAGGTGAATCAAGTGGTCAAAAAAATTGCAATCAGTTGTGTCACCTGGGGTAACCTGGTACATCAATTTTAACATTGTCAGTAATTGGAAATGCTTTGCATGAAACACAAATCAGAATCGTTTGATATTTGGCAAACAACATTCTTGGAGGGATGAAATTTAAGGTTGTTCAAATCAAGTGTCTGGGTTCATATTTGGCTCCTCGATGGATCCCAGATTTTAACTTATTACAGTGCAGTATGAGAATTCTTTAAAAATCCTCTTCAGACCTAGTCCTGAAAATCTTTTCTATGTGTGGTGTGCACCATCCTTAAGGAGATCAGATTTAAGTTTGTTCAAATTGTGTCAATGTGTTCAAATTGGGTTCCCTGTTCCTTAGTGCAATATGCAGACAGTTATTTAAGAATCATCTTCAGATCCAGCAGTCAAAATCTTTCACTGTCTGTATACAGCATCCCTAAGGGGATCAGATTAAAGTTTGTTCAAATTAAGTCATAGGTTTATATTTGAGTGCCTTGGGGGAGCCCATATTTTAACCTGGTGCAATAATCGGAAAATTCTTTACAAATCTTCTTCAGATCCACAGTCAGAAGCTTTTGATATTTGATTTACAGTATCCTTAGTGATGTGTATTGGGATCAGATTTAAGTTTGTTCAAATTAAACTCCTGTGTTCATATTTGGGTTTCCAAGTAGAGCCCAAATTTTAACTTTGTGCAATAGGTCAAATTTTTCAAAGATCTTCTTCAGATAAGCAGGCGGAATTGTGGGTGCATAAAAGTACTGTTTGTTAAGTACAGCTCACCAAGTAGCATGATGTCCTGGGGGTGGTGAGATGGGGGAGCATCCCATTGGTGAAAACAATAAGTTTGCCTTAAAATGAATTGATGGATTTTGAATTATTTTATGAAAAAAAAACACCCAGTTGATTCCATCAGGGGGCCGAGTGGGATGGGATCAATTGGGTGATGTTTTGTGACTTTTTTATGCCCCTGCGACGAATAGTCGGAGGGCATATTGTTTTTCCCTTGTCCATCCATCTAGGGTACATTGTTTGTCCGGATAACTCCTCTCATACTTTTCAAGCTAGGACTATTTTATTTTACAGGACATTTGTACATACACGAGAGGTGTGTATATTGTCTGGATTTTGATTTGCTTCAATGTTTCATAAAATTACAGGTTGTGGAACTTAGTCAGTTTTGGGGGGAATTTCACCTGTATGGTATGTGGTCTAGCTAACTCCTCTTACAGTTTTCAAGCAGAATGTATATGGCAGAACATGCGGGGGCATCATATGTGTCTTACAGACATAGAATATTTACATGTACAAATAATAAATCACTGCAGTGATTTTGAAACAAACCTCCTGTGTCCATGCACTCTGCTGGAGCATGCTTTATTTTCTGTTATGATATAACAAATAATGCACCAGTTTTCCGATTCCCACCAGGAGCTGCCGTGGTGGTTGCGAACTCAAGTTTTTCTAGAAAGTGTATTTTGAAAGATTTCAACTGTTTTTGTGCAACAGCAATGAACCCCCTCCTAGTTAACAACACAATGTTGATGCATGGGCATTTAGATGCAGGTTTTCTCGCCTTCCTTGGAAACTACTAGAAAATAGAGATTACTAGGAAAAATGACTTTTTTTTATCATTACCTGTACTGGAAATCTGGGCATTATTTCAGTGTTGGCATCTGAATACTAAAAAAATCATTTGGCATGGATAGTAGTTATAAATAATTACATGACTTCATTCCTCAGCAATGTTTACTGTCCATAGATGCATAAGATGACCTTAAATCCTTTGGACAACATTCTCTATCAGGTAACTGTCAGTCCTCCTGTTGCCTCTTGTAAATTAAGTTATCTGATTTTCAACAAGCCTAACTGTACTTTCTTGATATAGATGTATTTTCATTTCATTTTTGAAAAGGTTATTCTTGGATCAGTTTCCAGTGTTAAAATTGGCAAATTGCAAAGTGATTGTCATATTGATTAACTCAGTTCTGCTCAACTGTGAAATAGGATTTGAAGGTCACTGCCTGAGGTTCAGGTTCTCTTAATTTGATATCACAAAATTAATGATAGCTTAACTATCTTTCTGTGAGAATAAAGGCACATTTCCGGGAAAAGTGTGATACAATGATTAATCAAATCAGTCTTCTAATCAGAGGATGGACTCCTTCACTCACCATTCTTAACGTTGTTCACTCTGATATCAAAATAACCAATTTTCAACCTGCAATTCTTTCCCATATAAATGCAGCCAGAAATTTAACCAAATCAATCTTGTTTGACAGAGATTATTGAGACCTGTTTAATTCAGTTAAACAAGACTGACTTGGTTCACTGATTGAGTGCTGGAAGCCCATATTTGGGCTTTACTTTTCAAGTGTAGGTACTGCAACTCAAAGGCTTCAAACTCTGTGGATGTCCTTCTTATTATCATTGAAGATAAATTATGTAGTCTATAGGGAATTTCTTTGTAATAATTTATGGGAGAGTGCTTAGGCGACTTATGAGCTAATTTTGATGACAAAAAATAATTCAGCACTCTACAAGTTAAATTTCTAATTGCGTTCAGGGCTTGATTTAATCTGAAAATTTTGAATAGCAATTTACTATTCACCCTGGAAAATTGATTAGCAGTTGATCCAAAAGCACTTGAAACCAATAAATCTTGAATATCAAAATTCAGAAATTGGAGAGCAAAGTGCTATGCTAATCCAGTTAAATCGAGCCCTGATTGCATTGTGGGAAAAAATTGCAGTTTGATGTTTCAGATTTTGACCTGAGTGTTTAGAGGGTTAATAATTGATTTAAGTGTGTGATGGACCTCCTTATATAAATTTGATTTAGATTATTGCTAGAGAATTGTTAAGGACACCAAGCAAAAATGTGGGACTTCTGCAGTTACTGTGAGTGTGGCTGATTGAAAAGATGTCAAATTTGTAGGAATGATTGCAATTAGGGGAGAAAACTTGACCTCATGTCTTTAAAGCATCAAGACAGTGTTAAAAGAGGATTGTAATTTTTTAGCTTAACTTGACATAGTCAAGATAAGCTATTGCCATCACGCGTGCGGAAGTCTGTGAGTCTGTGACGTCTGTTCACATTTTCCTTTAGCACGGGCTACACCCCGCATTTCTTGTCTGATCATCACGAAATTTCATATGCAGGTTTGGGGTCATGTCTAGATGAGAACGTCCCCTTTTGGTCGCGATCGGGTAACCGGTATGGCTGCCCGAGCCAAAAACCATTAGCACAGTCTACAGGTCGTATTTATGAAGGGATTTCATTGTAACGTGGTAGGAGGCCTCTGTATAATGCCTAGATGAGAACGTCCCCTTTTGGGCATGATCTATCAACCTTGATGGCTGCCCAAGCCCGAAACCCAAAAACTTTTAGCACAGTCTGCAGGTCATGTTTAATGTGGAGGGATTTCATTGTAACTTGGTAGGATGACTCCTTATGATGTCAAGATGAGAATTTTCCCATTTGCCAACCGTGACGACTGCCCGAGCACAAAAGCCGAAAACCTTTAGCACAGTCTACAGGTCATATTTATTGAGGAATTTCATTGTAACTTGGTGGGTTGACTTCATACAATGTCTAGATGAGAAAGTCCCCTTTTGGTCGTGATTGGTCAGTTGTGATGGCTACAAGTGCCCAAAGCCTGAAAACCTTGAGCACAGTCTACAGGTCATATTTATGAAGAGATTTAATTGTAACTTCTTAGGATCACTCCAGATGAGATTGTCCTCTATGGTTGCGATCATTCAGTCATGATGGCTGCCCGAAGCCCGAAAAACCTTTAGCACAGTCTACAGGTCATATTTATGAAGGGATTTCATTGTAACTTGGTATTTTAACTTCATATAATGTCTAGATGAGAACGTCCCCTTTTGGACATGATTGGGCGACTGTGACGGCTAAAGGTGCCCGAAGCCCGAAAACCTTTAGCACAGTCTACAGGTCATAATTATGAAGGGATTTCATTGTAGCTTGGTAGGATGACTCCAAATAATGTGTAGATGAGAACGTCCCATTTTGATCGCCATCATTCAGCCTTGATGGGTGCCCGAGCCCAAAAACCTTTAGCATAGGTAAAAGGTCATATTTATGGAAGGATTTCATTGTAACCTATTAGGTTGACTCTATGTAATGCATAGATGATGACATCCCCTTTTGGTCGTGATTGGTCAGCTGTGATGGCTACAAGTGCCCGAAAACCGTGAGCACAGTCCACAGGTCATATTTATGAAGGGATTTCATTGTAACTTCGTAGGATCACTCCAGATGATGCCCAGATGAGATTGTCCCCTTTGGTTGCGATCATTCAACCATGATGTCTGCCCAAGCCCGAAAACCTTAAGCACAGTCTACAGGTCATATTTATGAAGGGATTTCATTGTAACTTGGTAGGTTGACTTCATATAATGTCTAGATGAGAACGTCCCCTTTTGGACATGATTGGGCAACTTTGACGGCTAAAGGTGCCCGAAGCCCGAAAACCTTTAGCACAGTCTACAGGTCATATTTATGAAGGGATTTCATTGTAGCTTGGTAGGATGACTCCACATAATGTCTAGATGAGAACGTCCCATTTTGGTCGTGATCATTCAGCCTTGATGGGTGCCCGAGCCCAAAAACCTTTAGCATAGGCAAAAGGTTATATTTATAGAAGGATTTCCTTGTAACCTGTTAGGTTGACTCCATATAATGCCTAGATGATGACATCCCCTTTTGGTCGTGATTGGTCAACTGTGATGGCTACAGGTGCCCGAAGCCCAAAAACCTTGAGCACAATCTACAGGTCATATTTATGAAGGGATTTTATTGTAACTTCGCAGGATCACTCCAGATAAGATTGTCCCCTTTGGTTGCGATCATTCAACCATGATGGCTGCCCGAAGCCCGACAACCTTTAGCACAGTCTACAGGTCATATTTATGAAGGGATTCATTGTAACTAGGTAGGTTGACTTCATATAATGTCTAGATGAGAACGTCCCCTTTTGGACACAATTGGGCAACTGTGTTGGCTACAGGGGCCCAAAGCCCGAAAATCTTTAGCACAGTCTACAGGTGATATTGATGAAGGGATTTCATTGTACCTTGGTAGGATGACTCTAAATAATGTCTAGATGAGAACGTCCCCTTTTGGTCGCGATCATTCAGCCTTGATGGCTGCCCGAACCCAAAACCCCAAAACCTTTAGCATAGTCTATTGGTCATATTTATGGAAGGACTTCATTGTAACTTGTTAGGTTGACTCCATATAATGCCTAGATGATGACATCCCCTTTTGGTCGTGATTGGTCAACAGTGACGGCTTCAGGGGCCCGAAGCCCAAAAACCTTGAGCACAGTCTACAGGTCATATTTATGAAGGGATTTCATTGTAACTTTGTAGGATCACTCCAGATGATGCCTAGATGAGAATGTCCCCTTTTGGTTGCGATCATTCAGCCATGATGGCTACCAGAGCCCAAAGCCCAAAAACCTTTAGCACAGTCTACAGGTCATATTGATTAAGGGATTTGTAACTTGACTTCATATAATGTCTAGATAAGAACGTCCCCTTTGGACGCAATTTGGGAAACTGACAGCTACAGGGGCCCGAAGCCCAAAAACCTTTAGCACAGTCTACATGCCATATTTATGAAAGGATTTTAATGTAATTTGATAGGACGACTCGTTTTGGAATAATTTTACTGTAACTTGGTAACTTTCGTTGACATACATTAACTGTGAGGACATATTAACCCACCCCTCAGCTCTTTAGTACAGTGTACACCTCATATTATTTTTATCATAAACATAGCATACAAGGAACAGAAATGAACATATTCCCAATTATCACAATTCTTGTCTTATTTCATAATCCTTTCATAAACATTGAACATTATCCTTTTCATCAAACACAACACACAAGTTAAGCTACAGTGTCATTGACACTTTCATTATGCCCTGTTAGAACTTGAAATATTTCTGTTTGCAGATAAAAATACTGCAAAAAGGTACTTCTTCAGTAAGATAAGATGCATAGCCTTTAACTGGTTGAGTGCTAGAAGCCACTATCAGGGCTTTCACAACAACAAGAGGGTACTGGAACAAAAGCCAGCATTTTCCTTGCTTATATTTTTTAGTCAGTCAAACGCAAATACTATTTTGTTTGTATACTTTGTTTTATTACAAGTTACTCTTGAGTGCCTGTAGAAACTCTCCAATAACTTGTCATAAACAAATGTTGAACACCAAGTTCAGACCACCAAAATAATCTAGCCCTCAACCAGTTAAGTGACCTTGCTCAGAAAATTGAGCTGTTTTACTGGTCAGTGGAGAAAAAGAAATTTGCAAACTAGCCAGTATGATTTCTGTCTGAGAAAACAACTGAACTTCTTTTCTCTCGTGCTAAAACAGCCAACAGGGTTCGTACAGAGCTTGGGATGTGTTTTATTTTTAAGGCAACACAACTAGCAGGTGCCACTTTCAAAAACAAATTTGTGAATAACTTTTTTTTTACCTTTTGCCTCAAAAACATAGCATATGGCTCATCATTGGAATGAGGTCATTTCTAGTGAAGGGTCATACGCTGTGTTTTTTAAAAAGTTATAAAATTTGAAGACATTTTTGTGAATAGAGCTGGTCAGTTGTGACTGTAATATTGGAAAATGGTTAAAAGTCCTTTAATTTTTAAATTGAAATTCTAGGCCGTTGAAAGTGCCGTAAGGTAACATCTTATAGTACAGGCGTTGAACCAAGTAAAGTGGTCGTACCCGGAAAAAATTTGGGACAAGCTGATTTTTGTGTCACTTTGAAGAGGAATGTCTCCCGAAAAACACATCCAAAATCCACTTCGGAGAAATTTTTTTATAGCATTTATACTGATGGTAAGAGCGAATTTCGATCAGTTTTCCGAAACCAGTATTCCAACGTTTGCAAAGGTGAGGACATGCTGGACAGCTCGATACCTCTTTCCCATGTTGCAAACTCGGCAGCTCTCGTAAGGGTAAACACTTGCCTCGACGAGTACATAGCCAAACTGGCTGAACAATCGCACACTGCTAAGCTATGGATACAATATCTAGAATACGTCCAGACACTGAAAATGTTCAACAGTAATATGTTGAACCTCTTCGCTGCCACGGGACATGTACACTACGCTAAGAGTTGCGGGTTGTATCTGTCGCAAATGCAAAATGACCTTCAAACACTCCTGCGGAACGAATATATGCTCTTGTAGAAAGAATGCAATGAAATGTGTCTCTGCTTGTGGAAACTGTCGAGGGGAGAATTGCCTGAACTCCGAGCCGGTTGAGATTGGAGACGAAAATGGCGACAGCAGAGTGCCTTGAGGCACATCGGCATGCCTTCGGTCAGATCTCATCTCGGGATTTAATCATTGCGAAGAAAGTTGATCGATATCATTTTTCGCCATCTCGGGAGTTATGAAAAGCATCGACAGCAGAATTATAGCTCATTTTTTTCTGTTCTATTCAGACTCAACTTCGTATGGGTGTGAAAATTGAAGAACATTGTATTTTGGGGCCATTATAACAATTGTGAATTTTCTCATTAATTTTTCCGCTTTACAGGATTGGCATTCATGCTTAAAGTACGAATGACGCACAAAACTTCTCCAGATCTCACACAAAATATCAAGACTATTGAGAAATTGATGCCACTAAAGATTTTTTTTTTTATGAAACCCCTCCTTGCGGCCATCTTGCATGAAAAATTTTCCCCAAAGCGGATTTCGGATATGTTGTTCCCAGATAAATTCTGTGTCGAATGACACCAAAATCAGCTTGTCCCCAATTTTTTCCGGGTCAAACCATACTGCGCCTGGACTATTTAGGTACTTGATTGGCTCGTGTTTGTCAAAACTTATACTTAGAAGCTAAGGGGGTTAGCACCTGATTTCAGTGTGCTTTTGCTTATTCTTTTGCACACTGATATCTAAAAATTTAAATTCAAGCTGCAATTTTTTCCCATAATGCAACTAGAAATAGGACCGAGAATACGACCAGGAAACAATGTCTGAGGTGGAAGTCCTCTCAAGTGGACAACATAGGTATAAATATGATCTGCTTAACTTGACTTTGTACAGTCGTTAACCCATAGGTCCTCAAATTATTTTTTTTTTTTATTACTGCTGCATATGCATTTACCAAGCTGCAGATGACGTAACTGGTTGAGTGCTATTATCAGGGCTCTACTGAAAAAGTGCTGAAAGCTTCTATTGTGGCTTTACACTGTTTGCGCTTATCTGTTGTTGGCTGAGAAGTAGAAAAAAAATATTAATATAAAATTATTTTGTTACAATTTATTGGAGAGTGCCAACTGGCACTCTCCAATAAATTGCAACAATACAATTATTTATGAGCAGTAACTTGCTAAACTAAGACTCCTTTTGCTGGTAGTGTGATATCTTTGAAAAAAAAAATACTCGCTTTACAAATGACCATTGAAAAGTAATTTAACACTACCAGTGAGTGCATGAAGCCACTATCAGGGCTTTGAAAAAAAATGACGTTACCAAAGCAAAAGTCAATGGTTTCCTTGATAATGTTTCATATTCAGTCAAACACAAATAATATTTTGTTTATTTAAATTTGTTTTATCACAAATTATTGAAGAGTGCCTGAGGGCACCCTTCAATAATTTGTTATAAAACCAATTTTTATGAACAAATTCAGACCATCAAAAATAATGTAGCCCTCAGCCACTTAAAATAATTCCAGTGGAATGTGCTATGAAGGCTTTAAATTTCTTCAAGAAAGTTCTTGAATTTTCCAGTTGAGCGATGAATGAATTCTTGGGTAAGCCTAAAGGCTGTATTAAATGAAGTTAATAATTCAGTCGAACTTTTTCAGTACCAAAAAAAGTTTGTTTCTGTATTTTTTTTTACTTCATGCAGGCTATTATTTTGCTGAAGAATAGGCTCTAGCCCTTTCCAGCGGCGTGTCACATAAAAATACTTCTTCAGTAAGATAAGATGCACAGGCATTCAAGGGGTCTTATATTGTTGATAAAATTCCCTAGAATTCCTGTAATAGCATTTCACCAATTTTTCCCTATAAGTTTCGATAATACTTGAATTCGTGATATGTTTTGATGTTCATGGGAGGTTTTGGCTACAAGGTCCATTAGCTGAAACACTGCTTCATGCATTTCGCAAAGGTTTTGGGGGAATGTCCTGTGGCTAGACTCTACTTGAGTCCATCTTCGCATACTGTACATTCCTTGAATTCCATGCCATTTCTTATTTTTGCTGAGAACTTATTTTGAGGGTCAACACATCACTGTCAGCTCTTCCATACAACGATCTACTTTTACAAAGATGATAAAACATGGTGTTCTTTAACTTTGACAATGGAGTTCTGTGAGGTGAAAACTGGCCATCATCGTCCATTCATTTTAAGTGCAACTAGACTTTATGATTCTGGAGAATCATGGCTTTTCCCGATGAGATTCCTTGATTTTTCATGCCCCCACAGTGTCTGATGAATTGTTCTTAACTGTCTCACTGAAGTTCCTTCATTGATGTTATGAGAAAGGTGATCTCAAATGACTCAGTTTGATAAAAAAATTGTTTAGGTAAAACCATCATTACCGGTGGAGTGGGTTAATATTAATATCGTCGTCCCACAAGTTAATGGCCGACAAAAGAAGTTATGTTTGTTTGACACATACGCACTGAGTGCTCTGTCTATTTGAAAATGGTCCATTTTATCTCAAATGTATCCAAAATATTGATGTCTGGCAGTTTGTAGAGGGTTAACATGTGCTAACAGGAATATTTATTCATGCAACTTGCAATTCCAAACCCAAAAGTGCGAATGGCCATTTTTACTAAAAATCTACAGGATGTTTTCAGAGAAAGCCATGCGCATACGCTCTTTTCGAATTCGACGTGACGAAATGCGAAATTCGTATCGCTCTTATTATTTATTTATTTATTGGTGTTTAAGGTCACATATTTCTGCACAATGGTTAATCATGACCGTGACAGTTTTACGGGTGGAGGAAGCCGGAGTACCCGGAGAGAACCACCGAGCAACGGCGAGCAACTGTCAGCTCCCCAACATACCAACTCCACACAAGCAGGGTTAGCATTGGTTGAAGACAGGTGCACCATCGACGTGCAGTACGCCTTAGTACCGTGCCCCCACGTGGGCAATGGGAGTGAAGTGTCTTGCCCAAGGACACAACGCGGTTGCCACAGGTGGGATTCGAACCGAGGACCTCTCGGCTTGCAGCCTGCACCTCTACCCACTGAGCCACCGCGCCCCCTCGTATCGCCCTTCATGGAAAGTGATGCCGCAACTATCCATGAACAACGAGTGAAAATTTCATGGAAATCTGCCTAGAATTGGCTGGGATATAGCGTTTTGAAAAGAGGAGGTAACTGTTTGAATTTGGTCCTTCCTTTTCAAGCCAGTTCGAAAAAAGATGTCGTGAATGGGCGCAGACTCCTTTAGTGCCCCCCCCCCCCCCCCTCTCTGGAGTAAGTCCACTTAAATGTTACAATTGTGTGTGACTGGTGGAGAGTTGGCTGTAAATGGAAGTTGCTTCTTTAAGACCGCCACCCAGGGATCCAAACACAACCTTTAAACCAAAGAGAATCGTCAGAAGTTTAAAGTGAAAAGAAATTGGCGGTGATTGGGTTTCTGGTATTGGACATTAAAATAGCACTTCTGACATACACGAACCGTGTCCAGACCGCTGGAGGCAGCGACTTGAAATTTTCAGAACTTGTTCGACGAACCCTGGCCGACATTTTGGGATCTGTTAGTTTAAACATATTTATTTGCCAACAAAAGCATAGCAAAAGGATTGGAGGACAAGTGCTCAACACTTAGCAAACCCTCCTCTCCATTACATATAACATTTAATAATATAATTATTGTAATAATGGTAGCAATTAAATAATGTACAAAACTTTACTAATAGATTTACACTTATATTTTCTGCCAAATAAAAATAGGCAAGCGAGAGAGAGAGAGAGAGAGAGAGAGAGAGAGAGAGAGAGGAAGAAGAAGAAGAAAAAAGAAGAAGTAAGGCTCACAGTGAAGGGGCAGAGATTTCCACTGATAAATGTTGCTCAAACTCCTACGGAAGTGTTCCATTACAATGGCTAAACAAGAGGGATCTGTTTGGAGCGTCCGGACCGCCTGGAAAACACCACGCATCGCTTGGAATGTGAGAGTACTATTCGTCCCGACTCTGTCAGTTTGGAATGGACATGGACAGTGTTGTAGGCGACTGTAGAGCTGCGATTGAGCATAACGTCCCAGGTTTCGGTGCCTCATTGCCTTACCGACTCCAAGGTATGATTGTTTGTCTCAATATCGTCCTTACTACTTGTAGTTTATACCGTTGCCATACTTTAATGTAACCTCTTGCCGTTTTCGAGACTTTCGACCCAGAACGCCGCCAAGGTGGGGAAGTGCGGGGGAGGGGGGGGGGGGGGGCTGCAGCGGCGGGAGGGGGGGGGGGTTGTATCCTGACACTATCTTTAAACCTTAGATAATCCGCAGAAGTTGAAGTGAAAAGAAATCGACGGTGAGTATGTTTTTTGGCGGGAAACGATTAACGAAAATTTGCCAGTTAGACATTCAAATTGCACTTCACACAAACACGAACCGTGTCCAGACCGCTGAAGGCAGCGACTTCTGATTTTCAGAACTTGTTCTACGCACCCTGGCCGACATTTTGGCATGTGTTGCAAGTGTCGATACCGCGTGGAGAACACCATGCATTGCGTGGAAAGTGAGAGTACTATTCGTCCCGACTCTATCAGTTTGGAAAGGAATTGGGCACTATTGTAGACTACTGTAGAGCAGCGATTAAGTATAAAGCCGGAGTTTTTTTGTGCCAAATTGCCTAACCGGCTCCAAGGTACGATCTTTCGTCTGTACATCGCCCAGATCGCCTGTAGTTTATAGCGTTACCATACGTTGAAGTAGCCTTTTGTCATTTTCGCCACTTTCTACCGAGATTTGAGGGTACCTTCCTTCAACCCCAATTTACAGCGAAATCTAGCCATGCTCACAACCACGCCCTCTCCCCGTCGGCCCGGGTGCTTCTAAAGATAGAAAGGTCAATGGGGAGGGGCAGGTGTACTTGGTGTAAAAACAGCGGGGGGGGGGGGGGGGGGGGGCACGTGTCCTAGGTAAAAGAAACAGCAGGGGACAGGTGTCCTAGGTAAAATAAACAGCGGGGGGGGGGGGGGAGGAGGGCAGATGCCCCCGCTAATTAATTTTAATAGCAGGCAGTTGTTCATGGGGCAGGTGTCCAATCCTATTGCACAGGTTCCAAATTTTCTATGGTACTTGGCCTTGACGGAAACAACATTTCAACAAGAAACAACGGGAAACCTATTTGTAGTAAAGCTGCAAATATAAACCTGATTTTAGCACCATTCCATGGACAGTTTAAAGCCTACTGCGATATCAGCGTTTCTTACTCTCCGCAGTATTTCACCCGAGTCGAGTGCTGACGTCATGCAAGTTTGACGGACACGCTTTCAATTTTGTTATTGACAACAACATATTTATAATTTCGTGATTACTGATCGGAATTTTGAAAACTACACACACAATCGCGAAAGAGTTTTCTGAAAAACACGATTCTGCAAAAGGTTTTAGTGAAATTTGATTATTTTTTTTTATTTTCAACTTCGATGGCTCTTGTCGAAAAGGTGCTAATCACTGATCGTCCCAAACGAGATCAAAGACTGACGCCGTATATTAATAACATACAGAGAATCTTCTAAGAATATACACGCGCAATTCTAAAATGCAATAAATCAAGTCTTTTTTCAGGTTTTACGAGAGAAATATGTCCAATTGTATCATTGAATCATGTTTAGGTATATGTGGGCGAGACATTTTCTATACGGACAAAATACAGATTAAATAAAATATTTGCCATTATTTTCCGCAGACGTATTTTTGTCTTTGCTTCTTAGGGAAATCCATGCTGCTAAATACAACGAAGAAGTGTTATCTAATGAGGTCAGAACCGTCAGGTGGTCGATCCGACACCGCACCTCGAAGAAGATTTAGTGGGGGTGTCGATTTTACAAGTAATGTAGGCAGCGTACACGGCATGGGCTGTCTGTCTTTAATCCTATAAACAGGGTTAAGGCTTGATTTTTTGAATACCCTTATTTATTTATTTATTTATTTATTTATTTATTTATTTATTTATTGGTGTTTAAGGTCACATACTTATGCACAATGGCTAATCGTGACCGTGACAGTTTTTTTGGTGGAGGAAGCCGGAGTACCCGGAGAGAACCACCAAGCATCGACGAGCAAATGTCAGCTCCTCAACATTCTAACTCTGTTCAAGCTCCGCTCAAGCAGAGTTACAGAGGTTGAAGACATATGTACCATCGACGTTCAGTATGCCTTAGTACACGGCGTCATCGTGCCCCCATGTCGGCAACCGGGCTACTTAACGCCAATTATCCAAATGGGAGCACGATGCCGCCGTGTACAAAGGCGTACTGCACGTCGATGGTACGCATGTCTTCAACCAATATAACCCTGCCTGTGCTGCAGTGCGGAGTTACGATGTTGGGGAGCTGGCAGCTGCTCGTCGTTGACTGGTGGTTCTCTCCGGGTACTCCGGCTTCCTTCATCCGTAGAACTGTCACGGTCATGATTGGCCGTTGTGCAAATATTATCATGCACTGTAGTGTGGAATATGAAGTGAGACGTACCTTTCAATGTGTGTTTGGTTGGAGAAAGAGAGAGGGGAAGGGGTGGGGGGTGGTAAGATCGGTAATATTGTTGGGATAAATCTACCGATGGCGTTGGACACCATGGAATTGACAGCCCATTTTCTGAAAATGTCTATGCTTGGCAGCCTCTGGAGGGTTAGCAAATGCTTACCGAAATATTTTGTCCATGCAACTTGTAATGTCACTCCAAGACCTGCGAATGCAAACTTTTTGTTGAAAATCTTTTTGAGAAATCTACAGAAAACTGGAATTTTAAGCTTTTAGGGGTATATCTCCTTAACTAGCCAAAAATGGGTTAAGACCTTGATTTTTGAATACACTTACTACTTACAAAAATGTTTCCCTGGCAGCTTTGCGTCCGGTAAAAGAATTTGATGTTGTTGGTGTCCAAAAATGGACTATTTTTTCAGAATTTTGACTTTTAGCAGTTCATAAAGGGTTAACCAATGCTTACCAGAATAATTTATCCATTCAAGTGGTAATGTGACACCAAGACCTATCAATGGCCATTTTTTGTTGAAAACCCTACCAGATGTTTGTAAAGAAATCCAGGGAAAACATAAATTTTTAAGCCTTTGATGGGTATCACTATTAACAACAACAAAAGGGGTTAACGCTTGGTTTTTTGAATACCCTTATTACTTACAAAAATGGTCCTTGGTGAATTCCACTTCCGACAAAGGAGATTAAGTTTATTTCTCAGGTACACGTCGGGGGCTGTGGGTGTCCGAAAACAGCCCATTTCAACAAAATTACGATGTTTGATAGCCTGCAGAGGGTTAATAAACGCTCACCGGAATATTTTGTCCATGCAGCTTGTAATGTCACACTAAGACCTGCGAGTAGTCATTTTTTCTTGAAAACCTACAGGATATTTTTAGCTAAATCCACAGAAAATGGGAATTTTAAGATTTTAAGGGGTCTCTCTCTTTAGCTTTGCCAAAATGGGTTAAGACTTCGACTTTTGAATACCCTTACTACTTACAAAAATGTTTCCATATAGATTGTGCGCTCGATAAAAGAAAGCACTTTTCTTTGTGGCGTACCCGTTGGGTGCTGTTGGCGTCCAAAAACAGCCCATTTTATCACAATTTTGACTTTTAGCAGCCCGTGGAGGGTTAACAAATGCTCACCGCAGTATTTTGTCCACGCAGCATCTATTGTCACATCAAGGCCTGGGAGTGACAATTTTTTCTTGAAAATCTACAAGACTCATTTAGAGAAATCCACGGAAAACCTGAATTTTTTAGCTTTATGGGGGTATTGCTGTTTAACCAGCCCAAAACGGGTTAACGCTTGCTTTTTTGAACACCCTTATTACTTACAAAAATGATCTCCGGTGAATTCCACTTCCAATAAAGGAAGTTATGTTTATCTCTCGTGTATCGTTTGGGTGTTCTGGGGGCCTGAAACCGGCCCATTTCATCAAAATTTCGATGTTTGGCAGCCTGTGGAGGGTTACCATATGCATCGCCTGATATGTCATGTGTATCAAAGGTCATGGCACAGACAGGTCTATCAATGATTAAGGTTTAAAAAAAATCTACAAGACGTGTTTCGAGAAAGTGCCGATAAACCCCAATTTTGGCAGTTTTTTGCCAATTCCGACGAAATAAGGGTTAAATCGAAAATTCCGCTTCGGTACATTTTTAGATTTTGTGCCCCTCTATGCGTGTGCAAAATTTCGTGAAAATCGGTTCGAAAATGGCTTCTGAATCGTACGGACAAAATGTGTGGAAAAAAAAAAAAAAAAAAAAAAAAAAAAAAAAAATAATAATCCGTAGAAAAACAATAGTCTTTTCCAGAGGGAAAAGCCTAACGAATACAGTGGAACCCTGTTAATTGAATGGCCACTTTGCCAGCGAAAATTATTCAGTTAACAGGAATATTCAATTAGCAGGGAGTTTGCCACTTTCTTGTATTCTAGAGATAAACTTAGCACTTATTCTGTTATATCTTGTTTGACAGAGCTCTGTCAAACAAGATATAATAGATTAAATGCCTGTATTGGATGCACTGAGGCCAAATAAGTCTGTGAACAAGGGACAATTGTAAGTGCGGGTAATTTCTCAACATGTTACAATATTTTTTATTCAATTAACAGGAGTTCACTCTAAAACCTATATTCAACAGATCAAATTTGTACTGAAGATATGGTAAATTGTTTTGTGTATGGAAATTATATTCAACTGGTAAGGTTATTTAATTAAGATAGCTAATTAAGTGGGCTCCACTGAACTAATTAAAACACATTACGCTCAAAATGGATTCGACAAATCTTGCATTTATATTTTGAATATCTCAGTTTGTCGCGTTCCATTTTCCATGTTTCCAAACTTTCTCACGGGAAAAAATAACCGCGAGTGATCTTTGAACCAACTCGCAAAGTGAATTAAATGAGAAAATTCTAGTACTGTGAAAACTTCTTCAACATTTCAAAACTAGAAAATAGCTATAGCAAATGTTTGTTGCATGGTTTGAGTCTGGCGGAAACATGTAACATTTTGGTTTTATCTCACAACAATGGCGTGCATTTATAATGGCCCAGACGAATCTGAGGGTAGGAAGCTGTTGGTTACCTCTTATTACCACTTTTGCGGGCGTTCCCTAGTAGGCTATATTAACGGAGTTTAGCGGGGCGGTGAAACTCAGTAATTCACGGCGTATTTCAACCGGAATCTGACGGCGGGCCATTAAATAAAATCAAGTTCATTAACGGCCTGCCGCCCGCTTCCGGTCATGGTAATAATAGTAGTAACATGATTTTGTTGGGCATTCCGGTTTATTAACATCCCTCAAGAATTGAATAACACAGCTCGCTGGCTTATTAACGGCTCTCGACTTCGTTTCGGGCCTTCAATACTCCCTCGGGTTGTTATTCATTCCTCCCGGGTCGTTATTAAACCTTAACGCCCTCCAAACTCACGTTATTGTTATATTATGATATTCCAACATCTTTAATGTTATAAAATTTTAACATACTAGCAAAATTCCATTAATTTCACGTGTAACTGTGGAATCTCCGGTAAGAGAAGTTGTGCTACTGTGATGAATGAGCCCTATTTTGATGGTAAAATAGGGCCCAGTAACCAACACCCGGGGTGAAGTCCTCTAAAAATGGGCAACATGGATAACAACGATTGGCTGCACGGGCTTAACTTTCTATCCATGATGCTGTCACGATTAGCCATTTTGCAAAAATATGTTACCTTAAACTGCCTTAAACACAAATAAATATACCGTAAAACGGGGGTAACTTTGTTCTCGATTGTTTTGCTTTGTTGCAGCGTGTTAAACTGTTTATTTGACTTTACTAGATGCCACTACAATAGATGATCGGTTCTACAGAAGGGGTTATTCGAAGGCAGATATGGGATATATAGTCGAGGACTCCGTCCGTCCGTACGTCAGTACATCCGTACGAACATTTTGTATTATAACTCGAGCATCAGTTGTCGGATTTTAATGTTCTTTGGTATGGTAAAAGAGTAGCTTGGGGGAACGGATGCCCTCGTACCAGGCGTTTCGTCCATTCATATTTGGTAGAGTTATGGCCCCTGTTTGTTTTTGGCCTCTGTTTCTGACTAAGGCAAATGTACCCATATCCTACAGGGCAAAGTGCTGCCCAATTTTTTTTTCGTTCATTATTTTTCTGCGACCCAGTGCTTGCAGGGGAGCGGGGGGTTGAATGGCATTTTAACCTCTACATAACCTCTACATATCAATATATCCATATAAATATGGATGACACAAGATTTATAGTGATTTTGGTTCCAGACCATTTCAAATTATATCACTGCACCAATCGATTTCAAATTTTATTTGCTTATTACTAATGTCAAAATACAGGTCAAGTTCGATTTGGAGGTTCACTCCCATTCTTGCAAGAGTTATGCCTCTTTTTGAATTAAAAAATCACAAATTTTCCAATTTAAGCTTGACTCTTACTGTCCAGTGACTACAGTGGAAGTGCTGCCCGATTTTTTTTTATTCGACTATTTCTGTACTGCCCAGTGCTTGCAGGGGAGGTTGCATGTCATTTTAATCTGCATATCAAAATAACCATACAAATGTGGATGCTAATTTCAGCTTTATTCTTATTGGCCAGTGTCTTATAGGGGAAGTGCTGCACAATTTTTTTTAGTCCACTATTTCTGTACTGCCCAGCGTTTACAGGGCAGGTTTGTATGTCTTTTTAAACTACATATCAAAATAACCATACAAATATGGATGCCAATTTCAGCTTTATTCTTATTGGCCAGTGTCTTATAGGGGAAGTGCTGCCCAATTTTTTTTAGTCCACTATTTCTGTACTGTCCAGTGTCTGCAGGGCAGGTTTCATGTCATTTTAACCTACTACATATTGATATATTCATATAAATATGGATGACACAAGAATCATAGTGTTTTTTAATTCCCTTCATTCAAAGTTGTTTGGATGAACCAGTTCTCTTCAAACATTCAGAAGTTATTTATTTACATGCAAGTCCAACTTTGCTACCTTCGGGGCATCAGCACACGCGTTAGCGTTGCTCTTGTTTTTTTTTTTTTATCATTTTCTGTCTCAAAACCTAGCTTATGATCCCTCATTCAAATGAGCTCGTTCCAATGATGGGTCATAAGATGTGTTGTTAACGCAAAATTAGTTATTCAAGAATTTTTTTGCAAGTGTCGTCTTCCTTTCTGTTTAGGTAAAGGGTTAAGTGGAGAGGCGTCGCGAAGATGGCCGCTGGTGGTGTAAACCCGACTTGTCCCGACTGTGATGGCTCAATGCATGCATTGGTGATGTGGATGGAATATTAGTTAGGTATACTCAAGACACAGTGGGGATTTATTAGTGAATAAATACAAAATGATCAAACTGCCCCCCCCCCCCCCACACCCCATCAATCGAATATTACAGACATCCATTGTATGACCGACTGTGCGTGTGACACAAGTCCCAATATCAAATATAATCTTTTAAGAAAGTACATGACTACTACAGGGGCGGACTAGTAGTATGGCCCACAGGGAAAATTCCCGATGGGCTCCTCTATTGGGTGGCCCCTAGGGCCCCCAAAATTGATGCAGCCCAAGACCTGTTGGTGCTTGAAATTTCGCGAAAACGCACAACAGGCGAAATGAATTTGATTGCATATAGAATGCCGGTATATTGAAATGTTCCATGTGGACTGCAGTACACATAGAGAATACTTCGATAAACTGGCAGTCTTGTCTGCCACTGATCGCCCAGATGCAAGGAAACAGCGTTGTTTTATTTTGAAAAATGACATTTTTCTCCCATCGGGTCGAACTATGGTCGGCCCGATGGAGAGGGGGGGGGGGTTGAAACCATTCTTGCCGAATGGGTGACGAAGATGATACAAAAATGCCATCGAAATGAAACTCTCGAGCATTGGTCGGCCCTATCTAACGTGTTTTACGTGTGCCAATGGGGGGGGGGGGGGGGGGGGGGGGGGGGGACAGGGTCGCAATTTGGTCGATAATTACCAAAGAAAGCAGCTATACAATCCTCATGAGAGCCCGAATTTTAACTTGGTAGTAGTGTGGGTTGGCACTCTGGCGGTAATGGGAATTTGCTATAGAAAAAAAATCCTACGTTAATTTCTCATTACCCATTTGGGGGGGGGGGGGGGGAGGGCGTGGCACTCTGGCGGGTAATTGGAATTTACTACATAATGACAACCTGGTGTACAAAAGGTAGGTACACTGGCGTATTTTTGATCAATCGTGGATCAAAAATACGCCAGAGTGCCTATCTTTTTGTACGCCAGAGTGCTTTTCTATTGTAAATTCCTATTAACCACCAGAGTGTCACGCGCCCCGCCCCAATGGGTAATTGGAAATTAACATAGGATTTTTAGCTCAACTTTGGCGAAGCCAAATTTGAGGTATTGCCATGGCCCGTCGTCCGTCTGTCTGTCTGTCCGTCCGTCCGTCCGTCTGTCCGTCCGTCCGTCCGTCCGTCGCGCCGACAACACGGCTCGGGCTAGAGGCCGTATTTATGAACCGATCTTTACGAAACTTCTTGGGTACCTGTGTTATCACCGTGGGACGAGAACGAATGTTTTGGGGTCCGGTCCGAAATTCAAAACGGCCGCTGGCAGACATTTTGTACAAAATTAGGTGCAATCAGATTTTTGCTCAGAACTTCCATATGAAAGCTCTGATTTGAATAATTTTTGTATGAATGTTTAGTACCATGGGATACATCACATATAATACGTTTTTTTTTTCTCGTGCGTAAATTATGCAAATTAGACTAACTTTGATTTATTTAGTGTTACTTTCCGCACTGTAAGTGCAAATGCCAATACGGCTCGGGCTAGAGGCCGTATTTATGAACCGATCTTTACGAAACTTCTTGGGTACCTTTGTTATCACCGTGGGACGAGAACGAGTGTTTTGGGGTCCGGTCTGAAACTCAAGATGGCTGCTGGCAGCCATTTTGTACAAAGTTAGGTGCAATCAGATTTTGGCGCAGAATTTCCATATGTAAGCGCTGATTTGAATAATTTTTTTGTATAAATGTTTAGTACCATGAGATACATCACATATAATACGGGTTTTTTTCTCGTGCATAAATTATGCCAATTAGACTAACTTTGATCTATTTAGTATTACTTTCAGTACTGTAACTGCAATTGCCAATACGGCTCGGGCTAGAGGCCGAATTTATGAACCGATCTTTACGAAACTTCTTGAGTACCTTTGTTATCACCGTGGGGCGAGAACAAGTGGTTTTGGTGCGGTCTGAAATTCAAGATGGCCACCAGTAGCCATTTTGTAATTTAGTTAGTGTAATCAGTTTTTTGTACAGAACTTCTGTATGAAAGTTCTGATTTGAATAAATTTTTGTATGAATGTTTAGTAACATGGAATACATCACATATAATACGGCTTTTTTCTCGTGCAGAAATTATGCAAATTAGATGAACTTCCATTTATTCATTGCTACTTACACAGTAACTGCACATGTCAATACGGCTCGGACTAGAGTCTGTATTTATGAACCGATCTTCACGAAACTTCTTGGGTAGCTTTGTTATCTCCTTGGGACGAGAACGAGTGTTTTGGGTGCAGTCCGAAATTCAAGATGGGCACCAGCAGCCATTTTGTACCAAAATTAGTGCAATCAGTTTTTTTGTACAGAACTTCTGTATGAAAGTTCTGATTTGAATAATTTTTGTAGGAATGTTTAGACATGGACATGGAATACATCACATATTATACGGGTTTTTTCTCGGGCAGAAATTATGCAAATTAAATTAACCTTGATTTATTCAATGCTACTTATACACTGTAAGTGCACATGTCAATCGGCTAGGGCTGGAGGCTGTATTTATGAACCGATCTTCACGAAACTTCTTGGGTACCTTTGTTATCACCTTGGCACGAGAACGAGTGTTTTGGGTGAGGTCCGAAATTCAAGATGGCTACCAGCGGCCATTTTGTACCAAAATTAGTGCAATCAGTTTTTTGTACAGAACGTCTGTATGAAAGTTCTGATTTGAATAAATTTTTGTATGTGTGTTTAGTAACATGGAATACATCACATATAATACGAGTTTTTTTCTCGTGCAGAAATTATGCAAATTAGATGAACTTCCATTTATTCAGTGCTACTTATACACAGTAAGTGCACATGTCAATACGGCTCAGGCTAGAGGATGTATTTATGAACCGATCTTCACAAAACTTCTTAGGTAACTTTGTTATCACCTTGGGACGAGAACGAGTGTTTCTGGGTGCGGTCCAAACTTCAAGATGGCTGCCAGTAGCCATTTTGTACCGAAATTAGGTCCAATCAGTTTTTTGTACACAACTTCTATACGGTTCAGACTAGAGGCCGTATTTATGAACCGATCATTACGAAACTTCTTGGGTCCATTTGTTAATACCGTGGGACGAGAACGAGTGTTTTGGGTGCGGTCAAAAATTCAAGATGGCCGCCAGCAGCTATTTTGTACTAAAATTAGTGCAATCAGTTTTTTTGTACAGAACTTCTGTATGAAGGATCTGATTTGAATAAATTTTTGTAGGAATGTTTAGTAACATGGAATACATCACATGTAATACGGGTTTTTTTCTCGTGCAGAAATTATGCAAATTAGATGAAATTTGATTTGTTCAGTGCTACTTATACACAGTAAGTGCACATGTCAATGCGGCTCGGGCTAGAGTCTGTATTTATGAACCGATCTTCACAAAACTTCTTGGGGTACCTTTGTTATCACCTTATGACAGGAACGAGTGTTTTGGGTGCCTTTGTTATCACTGTGCTATGAGAACAAATATTTTTGGGTTCAGTCAGACCCACTCTGGAACTCAAAAATTTCTTTTCTAGTTTAGCATCCAACTGTCACCCCCACCTTTACAATACTCTACCCATATGTTTGTTACAGGCTACGGTCAGCATTTATGTACAGATCGTTACAATACTTTACATGTACGTTTGTTATCAGGTCATTACCTAGATGTTTGTCATTGCTGTGTCACATACTATACATGTACATGTCTTAAACAAGTTGAGCTACAGTGTCACTGACACTTTCATTTTTATAGTAAATTCCCATTACCCGCCAGAATGCCTCCCTACACCATTCTTGGTGCAATATGGGGAAATTCTTTAAAAATCTTATTCAGAACCACTAGTTAAACTATTTTTAGCTTAACCTGACAAAGTCAAGATAATCTATTGCCATCACGCGTGCTGAAGTCGGTTAGTCTGTGAGTCTGTTAGCCTGTGAGTCTGTTCACATTGTCCTTTAGCACAGGCTACACCCCGTAGTTCTTGTCTGATCGTCACGAAATTTCATATGCAGGTTTGGGTTCATGTCTAGATAGATAAGAACGTCCCCTTTTGGTCGCGATCGGTCAATCGGTATGGCTGCCCAAACCCAAAACCCAAAAACCATTAGCACAGTCTGCAGGTCGTATTTATGAAGGGATTTCATTGTAACTTGGTAGGATGCCTCTGTATAATGCCTAGATGAGAACGTCCCCTTTTTGGGCATGATCTGCCAACCGTGATGGCTGCCCAAGCCCGAAACCCAAAAACTTTTAGCACAGTTTGCAGGTCATATTTAATATGGAGGGATTTCATTGTAACTTAGTAGGATGACTCCGTATGATGTCTAGATGAGAACTTCCCCATTTGGTCGCGATCTGTCAACCGTGACGACTGCCCGAGCCCAAAACCCGAAAACATTTAGCACAGTCTACAGATCATACTTATGGAGGGATTTCATTGTAACTTGGTAGGTTGACTTTATATAATGTCTAGATGAGAACGTCCCCATTTGGACGTGATTGGGCAACTGTGACGGCTACAGGGGCCCGAAGCCCGAAAACCTTTAGCACAGGTCATATTTATGAAGGGATTTCATTGTAACTTGGTAGAATGACTCCAAATAATGTCTAGATGAGAACGTCCCCCTTTTGGTTGCGATCATTCGGCAATGATGGCTGCCCGAGCCCAAAAACCTTAGCATAGTCTATATGTCGTATTTATGGAAGGATTTCATTGTAACTTGTTAGGTTGACTCCATATAATGCCTAGATGGTGACATCCCCTTTTGGTCGTGATTGGTCAACTATGACGGCTAAAGGTGCCAGGAGCCCGAAAACCTTGAGCACAGTCTACAGGTCATATTATGAAGGTATTTCGTTGTAACTTGGTAGGATCACTCCAGATGATGACCAGATGAGAATGCCCCTTTTAGTTGCGATCACTCAGCCATGATGGCTGCCTGAGCCCGAAGCCCGAAAACCTTTAGCACAGTCAATAGGTCATATTTATGAAGGGATTTCATTGTAACTTGGTAGGTTGACTTCGTATAATGTCTAGATGACAACGTCCCCTTTTGGATGCGATTGGGCAACTGTGATGGCTACAGGGGTCCGAAGTCCGAAAATTTTCAGCACAGTCTACAGGTCATATTTATGAAGGGATTTCATTGCAACTTGGTAGGATGACTCCAAATAATGTCTAGATGAGAACGTCCCCTTTCGGTCGCGATTATTCAGCCTTGATGGCTGCCCGAGCCCAAAACCTCAAAACCTTTAGCATGGTCTATAGGTCGTATTTATGGAAGGATTTCATTGTAACTTGTTAGGTTGACTCCATATAATGCCTAGATGATGACATCCCCTTTTGGTCGTGATTGGTCAACTGTGACGGCTTCAGGGTCTCGAAGCCCGAAAACCTTGAGCACAGTCTACAGGTCAGATTTATGAAGGGTTTTCATTGTAACTTCGTAGAATCACTCCAGATGAAGCCCAGATGACAACGTCCCCTTTTGGTCGCGATCTTTCAACCATGATCACTTCCCGAGCCCAAAACCTAAAAAATTTTAGTACAGACTATAGGTCGTATTTGTGAATGGATTTCAATGTAACTTATTAGAATAACTCAGTATAATGCCTAGATGAGGACGTCCCCTTTTAGTTGCAATCGGTCAACCGTCATGGCTACACAAGCCTGAAGCCCGAAAACCTTTAGCACAGTCTACAAGCCATATTTATGAAGGGATTTCAGTGTAACTTGATAGGATGACTCGTTTTGGAATAATTTTACTGTGACTTGGTAACTTTCGTTGACATACGTTAACTGTGAGGGCCACATACATTAGCTGTGAGGTCATATTAACCCACCCCTCAGCTCTTTAGTACAGCGTACACCTATTATTTTTATTAAAAATATAACATACAGGGAACAGAAATTAACATATTCCCGATTATCACAATTCTTGTCTTATTTCATAATCCTTTCATAAACATTGAACATTATCCTTTTCACCAAACACAGCACACAGACAAGTTAAGCTACAGTGTCATTGACACTTTCGTTATATTTGGTATACAGGATCCTTATGAGAGTCCGATTCAAGTTTGTTCAAATGAAGTCTCTTGGTTAATAACTTAATATTTGAGATCTCAATGGGAGTCCGAATTTTAACTTAGTGCAATACGAGGTATATTCATTAAAATCGTCTTCAGATCCACCAGACAGATTCTTTTATATTTTGTATGCAGCATCCTAATGGGTGTCAGATTCGGGTTTCTTCAGATCATGTCCCTGAGTTTTATCTTTTGGCTCACTATGGGTAACTTTAGAAGAATTCTTTTTAAAAATCGTTTTATTTGGTTCCATCCGTCAGAATCTTTTGACATTTGGAATACAGCAGTCTTATTGGAGTCAGATTCAAGTTTGTTTAAACTGAGTCCCTTGGATGATATTTGGTCCCCCTCTGTGTTCCCGAATTTTACCTTGGTGCAATATGCAGAATATTCTTTTAAAGAGTTCTTTTTTAGGTCTTCCATCCATAACACTTTTAAAGTTGGTATACAGCATCTCATATTGGGGTGGCATTCTCATTCTTCAAATCAACGCCCTGGGTTCATATTTTTGACTCTTTATAGGAATGCAAATTTTGACTCTTTTTTAAAAAATCCCTCTTCTTCAGATCCACCAGTCGACATCATCATGGAATTCAACTTCATGTTCATTCAAACAAAAGTCCCTGGGTTTGTGCTTGGGTCTTTTTGGGCCCAACTTTTAACTTAGTATAAAATAAGGAAAATTCTTTAAAAACCCTCTTATTTTGATCCGAAAATTAGATATATTTGATATTCAGCGTGGTTATTGTGTGCAGATTAAAATGTTTTAAAGCAAGTCATCGGGTTCATATTTGGGCTCCTTAAGGACCCGAATATTAAGTTGGTGATATATGAGGACATTTTTTTAATTTTGCTTTCCATGTCCACCACACAGACACTTTTGATGTTTAGTGTTCAGAATCCCTGGAGAGATCAAATTCGCTTTTGATCGAATCAAGTTCCTGTATTGATTTTAGACTCTTTGTGGGGGCCTGAATTTTAACTTGTTGCAGTAGGAAGTATAGTCTTAAAAGACTTCAGATCCCCCAGTCGTAATCTTTTAATATTTGGTACACAACTTAGTTTGGGCCTTAAGGCGGGTGCAGATTCAGGTTTGTTGAAATCATGTCCTGAATTCATGTTTGGACTTGGATGAACACCATCTACATGCCGCAGGTAACTAATGTTATCCACAGATGGCGCCATTTGGGGCGTATTTATCCAAAAGTTCTCTCAACATCATGAGGAATAAATTCATAGGCATGTTTCATCAATGTTTGGAACCAACAGGACAAACTTCTTTTACGTTCATTATTTCGTTCAATCCATGCCCCCCCCCCCCCCCCCCCCCATCCACCGCCACCACCACTATCACCACTCTTCAATACCCTACTCAACTCAGGCCATTGTGTTACTTATGTACCGACGGCATGCCAAGCTAGGAGCAAACCTTCCAAGATAGTCTGCCCCCACCCCTTCCCTTTTCGGGGGAGAATTATAGAGGCGCCCTTAAAAATAAGTGCCTCGCACTGGTAACCCATCGTTAGTTATTTTTACAATCGGAGCCAATTAGGTTTAACCTCAACTGTCTCAACTCCATCGGTTAGCCTCGCTACGCCTCTGTCTAGCTGTCGTCTTTGGTGCAGTCAACATAAAGACGACGCGTGCTAAACAATTTCCTGAATAACTAAAAAAAATCGTATTTTGACATCAAACTTAATTCATGCCCCCCCCCCCCCCCCCCCACCCCTCCGATTGTAACGAACTCGAAGAGCGTGTTCCAAGCAAGTCATAAGCTATTTTTTCGATGCAGACATTGGAAGCACAATAAATAATGAATGGGTATGATTTGTGAAAGTACCCCCCCCCCCCCCCCCCCTGGATAACCCGTCACCTTAGATAAAGGGTTAAACGTTCAGAAAATGGGGAGTTGCACGCTCCGGGGCTTCTGGGTAGAGCATCTAAAATGTCTCCCCCTCCCCCGCCCAATTTTGGTTCCGTTGTTTCCGCAAGTGAAACAAGAGTCGGTGTTCTGAGTGATCTTGAAGAGATGAATGAGATGAGTTTAACAATTTCGTGACCGTCATCTCCACCTCTCCCTTCCCCATTTGGAACCTGAAATTATGTTTTTTTGGAGCAGGTTCCCCATTCGATGTTAACTCGGTAAAGATAATTAATTATTTTTATGCAGTCATTTTATTATATTGAAGTAACGTACAGTACATGTAGAGTGTATTGTCACTAAATCACCCGCGGGAGTGTAGATTCCACCCAAGCAATAATTGCAAATTTGTTGCAAAGCATAACAAGCACAAGCAAAGATCCAGCCAGTGGACCTCCGGGTTAAACCCGGAGGTCCATTGGCTGAAACATTGCTTGTGTGTTTGGTCCATATGTAACGAATTTGAAAGTGATACTTTGAGAACTCCACTCCAACGGGTGATTTTGTTACAATCCACTCTCCATGTACTGTATATAGACAAAGGCATAATATTGACGAAAGCACCACACATTTTGAAAGAAACACAGCATATACTGACAATGTACCATGCATATTGACCAAACCAATATCACAATATTGAACAAAACACCCTGTACACTGAAAGAACCACCGCATGCCTATACTGATAAAAGTACCACATATATTCAACAAGAACCACTTATGTTGAAAGAAGCACCATATATATTAATGAATGTCCCACATATATTGAGGCAAGCTCCATAATATACTATTAAAAAGGAAGTAGGGGATATCCAAACTGATGTTGATATTTCCGGAAAATGATATTGGATACGCGTGATTGGACACATCTCAATATGTTACCAAGTTTTGTGTGGATCATGAAGTCACCGGACCACGAAAACTCTCTGCAGGTTGTTCGCACGAGCGCCGCGTTACTGTCTGTGGGATACGTTTTGAAATTTTCATTTGTACTTGACGGGCTTTTTCGGAGGTCTCATCGTTCTCTCTTGGTTTAAATTCGTTCATCAATAGTTTCTGGTCGAAACGTAACTTTTGGGGTTTGGGAAGATTCACATGTGACGAACGCTTACGTGCCGTTGGCTTGCTGGAAGCTGGCAACAGAAGACTGCAGTGGCTCAAATTCTCAACGTTACTCAATCGGCGATTAGCAGGTTGTGGTCGTGCTACCGTCAGACAGGCAATGTTGATGACAGACGTCGGTCAGGTCGTCCAAGGGCGACAAACTGCTAACCAGGATCGCTTCATCCGAACCACAGCATTATGTAACCGCCATCAAATTGCCTCAGAAATTGGACAACACCTGCACCGAACACCTGCACCGAGCGACAGATGTACGAGTTAGTGATCAGACTATCAGAAATTGCCTACACAGCTGGAATTTATCGCTCGACGACCTCGAAAAATTCCACGTTTGACTGAACGTCACGTCGCAGCAAGGCGTAATTGTTGTGGAGCACGACAGCGCTGGGACAATCGTCGGTGGGGCAACGTCATGTTTTCCAATGAATCGAGGTTCACTCTCGACATCAACGACAGGCGAAACAGAGTGTGCCGGCGACGGAACGAACGATACCATGACGTAAGCGTTAGGCGGCACGGTCGTTTTGGTGGTGGATCGGTTATGGTGTGGGGAGGCATAACACGGACAAGCAGAACAGCATTACATGTCACCCAAGGGTGTGTCACAGGGCAGTACTTACCGTGACTACATGTTCACGGCCGTCCGATTTCATTTCCAAAATGACAATGCAGGAGCACACAGAGCCCGTGTCGCTGCAGAGTTCCCTCCAGGGCAGAACATCACTACGCTGCCTTGGCCAACCCTTAGTCCAGACCTTTCACCAATCGAGCACGTCTGGGATATGCTTGGCAGGCGCCTACGATAACACCAACAGCCCCCTACCAATGTACAGGAACTCGCCGCTGCACTGTAGGAAGAATAACGTCAGTCAAGTTGATATTGGACGTTTGGTGGGGGAGTATGCCACGCCGGATCCGCGCTTGTCTCCCGAACTGAGGAGGATTTACAAGGTATTAGAGATCTTGGACAGAATGTGATAAATTCTCTGGCTGACCGTCCATGTCTTCTACAACTCAGTGCGTGGAAATGTGTGCTTGTCAGACACCCAACTATATATATCACTGAAATCATTCACCAGATGTCACAGTGTAATGCCTCAACTGTCTTTTTGATGAAAAATATAAATATATTTTTTCATATATCTCACTTTTATCAAATATACCCTACTTTTTTTTTTAATAGTATATATTGAAAGAAGCACCGTATATATTGATAAAAGTATCGCATATATTGACCAACGCACAATCCTTTGAGGTGTATGACCGCTGTCATCGCGTGCCGTCCTATCGGGGTAGGACGTAAAATGGATGTCCCATGTGCTGAGACACACCCACTCCGTGGAGGGTAAATATCCCTTCGTAGTATGCGAGAAGGACAGGGGAGGCCAAGAAGTTGCCGATTCGGAGGTCATCCCACAGGGAACAGGTCAAAACATCACACAACCAAAACGTCAGATTTCAAAATGGTCAAAATGTCACTTTTATCAAGGACGTCACATACTTTTGGTCAAAACCTCACACACTTGTGGTCAAAACGTCACATAATTTTGATCAAAACGCCACACACTCAGAAAGCAAGACAACAAGGCATTTGGGGCAAGTAGAGGTGTTAATATAAGGTATACTTGCTCGCCAATCCTAAAAAACAGTAAGCTTAAAACCCCAACTCACCATAACGCCTACCTAACGAGTCGGTCCGTCCGCGTAAGTTACAAATTGATCAGTGGGAAAATTTTTTTTTCGAAAAAAAACTTTCAACAAAACCATATCATGTGACTCCCCCCCCCCCCCCCCCCCCCCCCCCCCCCCCCCCCACTCCCGTCCATTGGAACGGGCTAGTCGATTTCGTTCCAAAAGTGGTCACGTGATATGTCAATGATATGTTTTTTTGTAGAATTTTCTTTTTGGAAGAAAGTTTAAAAAAAAACAAAAACCCACAAATTTTGATGTCATGTGCCTCAGTTAAAAAGCTAAAAGAAGTTTTAATGGAATTTTCAGGTCGTTTCTTAAAACAGGATCACCCATAAATACGGGAATCACCTCAAACATTATAATTTATATTTGTGACTTCAAACACCACAAAACCCACAATCGTGGAATAGTACGGCAATTAAAAGGAAACGGCGATAATATAATTTAGGGACACATTCATAAATATCATAATTTTTTAGGGTGATTCCGGTGTTTACTGATGATTCCGGTATCTGTAAATTGGTAGACCGAAAAGAAGCATCACATGTTTTGGGGAGTATCACGTATATTGAACAAAGCATCACATATATTGATGAATGCTCCACAAATATTGACAAAACATTGCATATATTGAAAGCAGCACACGGCTTAAATTGAGGAAAACACCTGCATATATTGAGGAACGCACTGCAGATATCGAAGGTTTCTAGACATCTCGTACCGACGGCAACTCGTACCAGTCAAGTCGTAACCCAAAATTGGACGACGCTTACCCATTTTCGGCTGGACAACTCGTACCATGATTGGACAACTCGTACCCACCTCCTGGACAACTCGTACCTAACAAAATTTTTCTAATCATTAGTGTTTTGACAGTTTTTTTTTTTAATCTTGGAACACACTCTTCTGTAGGTTTATGCGGTTAAAACTCAGTGTCGGCACATGTCGCATGTGTTTTTGATAATGATTTGCTTTGTAGTCTACTTTGATGTGATAGTGAAATCGAAATTGGTTTGATTGCTGTTTGTTTCGCTGTCCTTTGTCGGTTTATCCGAGTGATGTCCACTTTCAATTTGGATGCCTTGACTCCTTGAAAGGGCAATTCAAGAGCTTATAAATTATATAAATTTTGTTGCGAATGGAAGGCAGTAACAACGGAGTCTACATCACCGGAAATAGTGAATGCGACAGCTAGCCCAGCCGATAGCGCGACGTACGCCGACAAAGTAAAAGCCAAAAAGCCTCCTATGGTGACCAAGAAAACCAACAGGACACAGAGCCATCCGCAAACCAAACCCCTGTGTCGTAAACCACACGCGTCCACCCCAAAACGGAGAAAAACTCGACTGATAACGCCCTTCCAGGATGCTCGTGGGAGAGACTACTCTCCAAAGCCACGGGCAACCCATACGTGGGAAAATAAAAGTAAAATGCCGTAATAGAGCAATGAAATTAAATCTGATAAGCAAGGGGGTAATTATCAAAGGCAAAAAATACGAACCGAGGAATATCGTGTTCTTCCGCAACCCGTTCAGTGTCACAAGTGTCAGGAATTTGGGCACTTGTCACACAAATGCAACGGGGAGCAGCGATGTATGAAATGCGGTGACAAACACATCGCGAAGGCATGTAGTGCTACAACTCTGAAATGTCCCAATTGCGTTGGTCAACACCCACCAACTACCTGGGGGGGGGGGGGGGGGGGGGGGGGGGGGGTAGCCACTTCAAAAAAGTTAAAAACAAACATCCAGCTTAAAGCTCTAAATGTAAGTAATGTTGAGAACTCATCCTCCCCTTATTCCACTTGTACTCTAATGGCTGGCTCTATTTTCAGCATAATGAAGAAACACATGGAACACCAGTCTTTCGGACGTTTGAAAAAGAGATTAGTAAAACAGCCTATAAGTTATATAAAACTCAAATATCTCACGAGCTATTAGAAGCGGCCGTCAACAAAATATAATTATGTAACAATATTACAAATAGTAATTAAACTTAAATAAACTTAGTAAACCATTCATGGATACACTAAAAATAGTCTAGTGGAACGCTCGAAGCGTTAATCAGAAAAACTTGCAAATGTCACATTATTTAAAAATACGGACGTAATTGGAATTAGCGAAACATGGCTTAAACCAAACAAGAAATTCCCGTTATGTGGTTTTGATATTATTAGAGATCGCCCCGTCCAAAAGGGTGGCGGTGTCACTCTGCTAATAAGGCAGGAGATTAAATTCAAAGCAATACCATGCGACCACCTCAATGCTGAAGTGATTACAGCTGAAATTGAACTTGACCACAAACACGTGGCCATCATATCATACTATAACAAGCTGCAAGCAACAGTAGACAGTAAAGTATTTGAATTCTTTACCAAAAAGTACAAGCACTGCATATTCTTGGGTGATTTCAGTTCCAAACACCAGGTCATAAGACTGAGCCTAATGGTGACGCCATTTTCAACATCATTGAAGAACTCGATCTATTCGTGGTAAATAACGATCAAGACGTAACATACATAAGCAACAACCCACTCCATCAATCAGATACCCCAGACTTGATTATCAAATCACTAACCAGCCAAATATGCAAGACATATTTGTAGGGGATGATGAGCTAGGCAGTGACCACCTGCCGGTTCATGCCACTTTGAATAATACTGGTCCCACAAGGTATCCTCCCGTGAAGGAACCTATCAAAAATTGACTGGAACTTCTTCAGAAACATTATCGAAGTAAAAATAAAGGCAAATGACCCCTTAAATGCTCAGGAACTAGAAAAAGCCTGCACCCATCTTAACGAAGTTATCAACAGTACACTAGATGAAATTTGTCCCAAGCAAACAGTAAAGACGCGGATAAACAGAATAACCCAAACAACTCTTCAAATAATCAAACAAAAAGAAAAGCCTTCCGGGCTTACCAATCAGAGAATGATCAAATGAAAAGAGCAGAACTTAAAACCGCGTATAATCGCCTACATGGAGAAGTAAAAAAGGCCATAGCTAACGACAATCGCGTGAGATGGGAAAAAGCAACAGAAAACCTAAATGGGCTGGGAGAACCTAAGAGGTTCTGGGGTACATTTAAAACTCTTACTGGCCAAAAGTGCCGATAATAATGCGCTGAAGACTAGCGACGGGCCATGGACGACAAGGCAAAGGCCAGCGCTTTTGCCGAACTTCTAAAGAAAGCGCACCGTCCACAAGAAGGGAACAGATATGACAACGATTTTAAGGTAAAAGTAAATAAATTTGTCCAAGATAACAACTCAATTTTCAATGAACCGAACTTCCACCAAAGGCATGAAGACGGGGACGACCATGAATTAACCGAACCAATAAGCGTAGAAGAGGTCATGGGTATAATCAGAAAATGCAAGTCATCTTCGTCCCCAGGAGAAGACGAAGTCTGTTAAAAAAAATAATGAAACAGTGCCCCAACATCTTCTACTGTAGACTTACCAAACTCCTAAACTGCTGTCTCTCCTGTGGGTACTTTCCACAATGCTGGAAAGTGGCCACAGGAGTAATGATACCTAAACCCGACAAAGACCTTACCAACCCTTCTAACTACCGCCCAATCAGCTTGCTTAGCTGTGTTGGAAAAATATTTGAGCGGATTCTCACTACGAGACTTCGCAGCTATCTCGAATCAAACAACTTTTTCAACAAATGGCAAAGAGCGTATAGGGGCCAGAAAGAGGGAATCGAACACGTATATAGACTGGTCGATTATATTAAAACAGAATTTAGTCAAAACGAAACCGAAACAGCGCTTTTCTTGGATGTAGAAAAAGCGTTCGACTTGGTACGGCACAATGACGTGAGATATAAACTAGCGAAAATGGAATTACCCACTAAAATGCTGTGGATCGTATCATCATTTCTAACTGACCGAAAAATCGAGGTGAGAGTTAATCGCGAGGTGTCAGAGGAAGTAATACTCGAAGCGGGAACACCACAAGGGTCGGTTCTAAGTCCGCTTCCTTTCATAATATATGTGAATGACATAGAAAAAGTGGGGAAAGACTGTATTGGACTATCGCAGTTCTCAGACGACAAAGGCATTTGGACGACCAGCAAGTCCCGAAACATAATTAAAAATCGTCTACAGGGTACCATTCGGTATCTTGAGAGCTGGTGCGCCCTGTGGCGCATCAAACTCAGTGCCGCCAAAACTTAAAAAGTTACGTTCTTCAAGAAGCAAAGGAAAAAAACAGTCCCCAGTATCGATCTCCAGTTATACGATCACAAATTAGAATCAAGCAAAGAGGCCAAAGTTTGGGGATTTATCCTAGATAGCAATCTCAGTCTAAACAGTCACGTAAACTCCATTACGGTTAGAGCTACTAAACGTATCAATTTTCTGAAGATGATCAGAGGTAAACAAATGTGCTTCTCAAGCTCTACAAAACATTTATACGTCCGGTACTAGAATACGATGCCATAATAACAAGTGACCTGAGCAAAATCAACATTCAGAAGCTACAGAGGGTGCAAAATTATGCCCTGCGTTTGGCACTATGCAAACCCAAATGGACACCGATAAAGGAACTTCACGAGCTAGCAGAAATAGAAACTATTGATACGCGATTAAAAAACCTACAAAACAAAACCCTCAATAGACTCCAAGATAGTGAAGTAATGGTTGAGCTGAACGAACACCGATCCCTTAACAGAAAAACAAAATAAATTTCAAGAAAATAAAAAAAAATAAAAAAACAAAAAAATACTCATTGAGAACTTTAGGATAGAGTCTGTGAGGACTGCCTCGCAACTCTGCTGAAGCGCGATTGAAATGCGTTTAATAAGACCTATATAACAAAACCCTCCATATACTCCAGGATAGTGAATCAATGGTGAAGCTGAACGAACACCGAACCCTTAACAGAAAAACAAAATAAGCCACTGTAAATTAAAATTACTCAACAGAATTAAACTGCGTGGAGTCCGTGATCTTTAGGATTGAGTCTGTGAGGATTGCCTCGCAACTCTGCGTGCGGGGAGTGGGCTCCGAAGAAACACACCCCTTACCCCCATCCACAGTAACAATCACACAACAGTCACAATATACAATAGCGGATACCCATCTTTCTCTCTATCTATAACTCTAATTGAACATTCTCAAATTTTCTTGCAACACTGTTATCAAGAAGACGCATGGAAATGGTAGGCAAAGCGTAGGAGGAATTGGTGCAACCTACATTTCTGTTAACATACACAAGAAACCACCAAACACCAGGCAAGGATTGAAACAAGCTTGTCTGGTTGGGGACGAGTGTACATTTTATATAAATAAACATTTGAATAAAGATATAACAGCCCTTTTAAGGGCTTTCGGTGTGTGTGTCTGTGAGAGGGTGTGTGTTTTTTTTTTTTTGGGGGGGGGTCGGGTTTTTGGGGTTTTTTTTTATTTGGGAGGGGGGGGGGGTGTTGGGGGGAGGTCATTTGGAATTCCTGAAGGATAACCAGATACCTCATAATCACATACGGCATCCTATCTCCCAGAAGGCTAGATGGATGACTCCCGGTTTTTCAAAACTAAACTGCTGGAGCTTTCTCCACTCCTTTTTGTAACCGCTATGGTCATATGCCGGGGCCGCTACCAAACCGGCTTTGCTGTTTGGTTTTCTTTTCTCTTCTTCCCTTAAATTTGCCATCGCACAACATTATATTCTGGCTCGCCACCATGGTGGGACTCAAACCTCTACCATCGCCAACCTAGAACCGAATAGAGACCACTCTCTAATAGTCTTAATGGCGTTGAGGGGTTGATTATTGACAATCTATCACTCCAACGTAAACTGCCGGGAATTCTAACCGCGTGCATACTCCTCAGACCCTATTTGAGGCAATAGGAAAGCTAGGCCTGTGTGATCCAAGTGAAATAAAATAAGGTTAACCGGGTCGCAAGGGATTTGTAAATCCCACATCGTCCTTGCGCGCCTTCGGCGCGCTGAAACCTTTCAATCATTCACCACAACGGCAGTAGCATTCCAACATGAGTACGGTAACTTGCCTCTCGTGTAATTTTGAGGTAAGACCTCGCCAGGAAGCACTCTTGTGCGACTTGTGTCAGAAATGGCAACACCGCATATGTGATACAGGCATAACACGAGCGCGTTATATAGAGCTTGTGCGTTGCAATGAAAGCTTTGCATGGACTTCCAAAAAATGCGAGGAAGAACAGAGTCAATCCAATATTTCAACTTTTATTCTTCAAGAGGAACCAATGGACACCATGGAGTTGGCAGAAAGCGAAAGTGTGGAAGGGCAATCGACAAACGTCAACAACAGAACTTTTATTATACGTCATTCATTTAATTCCACAGAACTGTCTGAGGGGTGGCCTGGTTTCTTATTTTATTTTTCGAATTTCCACCTTCGAAAATTATAGTTTATGAACCCCAATTGGAACACAGACACCTGCTACCGACCACATGATGAAAAAAAATGCAGTTAAAAAAATCCCCCCTTCCTATATATAATTATATATATAGTGAGGGTGGGGTGGGGGTGGGGGTGGAGGCACTAAAAATTTACAAGACACCAATGCGGGGGGGGGGGGGATGCGAAAGATACGCTAAACATGTGCTTCCCTAAAACATGCAATTTCTGGAATTGTCTATGTTATTTCATGATTTCTGTTCCAAACAGTGTGAATAATAACTCTCGGGACCCGAATAAAAGTGCGACCCAAATAATAGTACAGATGGGATGACCACAGCTTTAATGAGGCCCAAATTGATTTAAGGGAACGATTTTCACATATTACTTACATATCGACGACAAGCTGAGATTTTTTAATCACATTATCGTGATTTGGTTACTTTCCGTATTTGTGTTGCAATCCTTGTAAATACAGACCAACATTGCCACATCGTCCTTACGTTCTTTGAATGAAGTAGCACTAGTACAGTACGTCCATCGTGGTCAGGTAACTTTCCATGTATGGGCATTTTGACCACGAAGAAGATTCAGAGATAATGAGCTAGGGCTCTAAGCAAATTTTCCATTCGTGAAGCACTGGGTTGAAAGTACATCTCAGTGCTCTTGTGACATTTGCCCTTTTTTACCCTAGCTGTTGAAAGTGTCGTTAAACCCCAACAAATAAATAAATATTTCCCAACATTTCTTTTCTATTGTTAGTGTCATTAGATACCTATATATGGGTGTGATTCATCGCATTCAATGTTTCAATTTTTTTCGTGTTGTGTTATGCGACCTCCAAAGTTAGAAATACTTTTTTTAAAACCTTTTTTGTTATGTTCCATCCACCCTCGATTACATTAGACGAGATGTCTGCGTGAATATTTTCTCCCAATTCGCGATATGCCTGTAGCCTTCCTTTGAGCATTTTGCTTTATTTATTTTATGTGGACGGGTGGGGTAGTATTTCCAAGGTTTTTTTTCGAATGGAGATCTTAACCCCAAGCCACCCTCTTCCTCTCATTCAATCAGCTTGAAGTTATTTAAAAAACAAAATTCGAAAACCACAACTGACAATACTTGGAGATGGTGGTACCAGGCGATTCCTCTCAAAAACACCTCGGGCGTCTCCCAAGTTGAGTTTCGTACCGGAAAAAAGCTGGGGGGGGGGGGGTAGGGGAGAAATGTTTGTGTGTGAGGAGGGGGCCTTTTAACTATTTTTGAAGGAACCCCATATATATATTTTGTGCATATATTAACCCCATAGCCTTGATCCCTGTTCAATAAACGGGAAATTATTTTAAATAAATGTCTTGTGAATAACCAGTCACAATGCTTTGAGATGCGGTATTCACCTTCTTTTAGTGAGAGGGATTCTACTTTGTTCACAAAATGTTTTTTGTTTATGTTGTAATACGAAAAGATTGCATGACATAACCAGAGAATAGTGTTTTCATGGGCCTTTTATCGCGCGCTTGTGCTTGCACAAAACTTTTCTTGTTTTGATTCGGACACGGAGAATCTTCCTCCCTGATTCGGATTATGTCAATCGCACATGTTTGGCACATGCGCAGAACATTGTCGCACATCACTCAAGAATCGGAAACATCTAATCAGCTGTTTTTTTAAGGATTAAAAAAAATTATTGTCATGACCCAGGCACAGGGAGTGAAAAATAAAGGTCAAGCAGAAGACACCAACGCAACTCTCGAAATGACCTTGGACGAAAAACTAGAATATTTTGACAAGGAAATTAAACTGATACATGATTTTTGTGTAAAGTCGGGTTACAATCCTCGAGAGATAGAGCGAGCAGCCAGTCCATTTATCGAAAGCATCAATAAAGACAACAGAAGAAAATGGAAGTGGAGAGCGCTATCTTTCTCCGCCTTTGTTGCTGTTGCAGCGATACTTTTTTACTGCGACCCAGTTTACAGATTTGTATGCGCATTTGGCCGAAAGACATCAATCCAGGTAACTGTTCAAGGCATGCACTGAAAAACGTAGCGGGTCAAAGTTCTGCAGTACTAGTAGTAGGCCAAGTTAATTCGTCACCTGGCCATTTCGTACACCATCGTCTCGTGAAATGCTCATCCTGCAACCCATCCCTTATGAAGTAATGAGTGGTTAAATATATTTAATTATGTTGTTGTTGTAAGCTTATAAGTGAAATGTATTATTTTATTTTAGCTCAGCTTGACGTCAAGTATGACTATGAGCTATTGGGATGGAATGTGATCCATTGTCCGTGCATCTGTCGATCCACAATTCCTTCAGTACACCCTACAGGCTGCAGATCTCACCCTATCAGTCTCAAATTTCACTTGCAGCTTTGGGGCAATGTCTATATGCAAACTATCAAACAATTGTGAGATATGCAAACTATCAAACAATTGTGAGTGGGTTGAGAAGAAATTAAAATTTGTTAGTAAATTTTGTTTCTTAACATACCTACCACAATTGTTTACCGTAGGCCCACCCTCCTTGGGGATATCTTGGATATCGATGCCTCCCCGCTAAATCACAAACTTCTTGTTGGCGGAAATATGGAATTGACGGCACGGTTGTTGCGCATGCGCCCAGTAAACGCAAGAGGTGTGCAGAGAGAGTACTTGTAATGTTGAGCGCCAGTGTCGCTTGACCCTTTTTCGATCTTTTGCACTCTTCCACTGTTCCAACTCGTTTGGAAAAGTTTCTTAGCTTGAATTAGTTCCGAAGTAGGGCTTGCACTTACCGTTACAGCCAATTGTAAACAACTGTGGTAGGTATGTTATTGTTAAGAAACAAAATTTACTAAAAATTTTTTTATTTTTTTCAAGCGCCCATCATTATGGCATCAAATATTTGACCTATACTGGTAATTATACCAAATTGTCAACAATTCCATTACGACATTAGAACACCATGCAGACCTCATCTCTGTCTCAATCTTTTTCAGATTTCATATGTAGCTTTGGCGTGATGTCTAGATGAGAGCTATTGAATTTTTCTGAATTTTATTGAAAAACATGGCTGCCAGCAGCCATCTTGGATTTAGATATAAACTGTCTAACAATTCCTTTAGCACACCCTACACGCCGCGGTTCTCACCTGATCAATCCAAAATTTGATACATGGCTTTACGATAATGTCTAAATGGGAGCGTTCAAATTTTTCCAAATGTCATTGAAAAACATGGCCGCTAGTGGCCATCTTATTCTTAGATTTGGCATATAAATTGTCAACACTTCCATTAGCACACCCTACAGACAGCATCTCTCACCCGCTCTTTTCCAAATTTCATATGTAGCTTTGGTGTGATGTCTAGATGAGAGCTATCAAATATTTCTGAATTTTGTTAAAAAACATGGGCACCAGCAGCCATCTTGGATTTGGATATAAATTGTCAACAATTCCATTAGCACACCCTGCAGGTCGCATCTCTCACCTGATCTTTTTTTAATTTCATATATAGCTTTGGTGTGATGTCCAGATGGGATCAATCAAATTTTTCTGAATTTTGTTATAAAAAATTGCCGCCAGCAGCCATCTTGGATTTGGCATATGAATTGTCAACAATTCCATTAGCACACCCTGCATGCCGAATCTCTCACCCAGTGTTTTTATGCTCCTCGACTTAAGTCGGGTGGCATAAAGTGATTGAAGTGTGTGTGTGTCCGTCCGTCTGTGTGTGTGTCTGAGCCAATAACTCAAAAACTGTTAGGGCCACAGTCATCAAATTTCACACAATTATAAAGGACCATGGGAGGATGTGTCACGCACCATAGCTGGGTTGGTACCTTCAAGGTCAAGGTCACACTAAAAATCTGTCAATATTCGTGTCTCAGCACTAACTCAGAAACGACGAATCATAGTACAATTGTTAAACTTTTTACAAATGTTAAGGACAGTCAGAAGGTGTGTCGCGTATATTAGTTTCTGCCGCATCTGCAAGGTGAAGGTCACCATTGACCTTCATATGTTCAGAGTCACAAATCGTGTCTCAAGCATAACTCCAAAACTATTAGGGCTACAGTCATCAAACTTCACACAATTATAAAGAACCATAGGAGGATGTGTCACACACCATAGCCTGGTTCGTACCTGCAAGGTCAAGGTCACATTTCAAGGTCACACTAAAAATCGGTCAATATTTGTGTCTCAGCCATAACTCAGAAACGAATCATAGTACAATTGTTAAACTTTTTACAAATGTTAAGGACAGTCAGAAGGTCTGTCATGTATACTTTCCGCCGCAGCATCTGCAAGGTGAAGGTCACAAGGGGGGGGGGCATGTTTGTGACTCAAGCATAAATCCAAAACTATTAGGGCTACAGTCATCAAACTTCTCACAATTATAAAGGACCATGGGAGGATGTGTCACACACCATAGCCGGGTTCGTACCTTCAAGGTCAAGGTCACATTTCAAGGTCACACTAAAAATCGGTCAATATTCGGGTCTCAGCCATAACTCAGAAATGAATCATAGTACAATTGTTAAACTTTTTACAAATGTTAAGGACAAACAGAAGGTGTGTTGCGTATAATAGTTTCCGCCGTATCTGCAAGGTGAAGGTCACAGGGAGGGGGGGGGGGGGCATGTGTTACCTTAGTAACATTCTTCTTGTTCAAATTACATATGTAGTTTTGGTGTGATGTCAAGATGGGAGCTATCAAATTTTTCTGAAGTTCATTTAAAAACATGACTGCCAGTGGCCATCTTGGATTTGGCATGTAAATTGCCAATAATCTCATTAGCACACCCTACAGGCCACATCCCTCTCCCCATCCTTTTTGAAATTTCAGATGTAGCTTTGGTGTGATGTCTAGATGGGTGCTATCAAATTTTTTAAAAATTTTTTTAAAGACATGGCTGGCAGTGGCCATCTTGGATTTGCCATTTAAATTGTCAACAATTCCATTAACAGACTCTACAGGCCGCACATCTCACCCAGTCTTTTTCAGATTGTATATGTAACTTTGGTATGATGTCTAGATGGGAGTTATCAAATGTTTCTGCATTCCATTTAAAAAGATGGCCGCCACCAGCCAACTTGGATTTGACATATAAATTGTTGTCAACAATTCCATTAGTACACCCAATAGACCCCAACCCTCACCCCGGTTTTTTCAGATTTCATATGGAGCTTTGGTGTGATGTCTTTTCTGTAGAAACTTGAGTGAATGACTTGGCATTACTGGATCTTTCTATTTCGTTCAGTCCCTTCTTGGACAAGTTGAGCTGCAGCGCAGGGCTCGATTTACATGTAACTGGATTTGCATAGCGATTTTCAAATCAATTTTCAACTATAGCTACATGTAATCAATTTCACATGACAAAAACATATAAATAATACTAAATAGGAAATGCTAATCAAGATTTATCCAAGTTAGTAAACAGCTATTCAATTTTTAAAAACAATTTATGAAGTTATCAAGTCATGATTTGTGCAATAAAAATGTATCAGTCTGGGCCACTGGATGCCCACTGGTGAACTTGCAAGTTGAAACTTGCTGCAAAAAATGTCATTTTGACGTGCAACAAGTACAGTAATTTTCTATCCTAAAATCCGTCAGAAAGCTCAATTTAATAGCAAATTTTTAAACTTTTCTTGAGGTAACCAAAAGTTAAAACCTCTTTCCAGCTTCTTGGAGGGGACCCCTTTTGAGTGGGTATGTTATGATGATTTATTTGCTTAATTTGGGGTTGTACTGTGCAAAACATTGGTTATATGTATAATTTTCTTCATATCTTACTCACGGAGAATCTCTCACTGCTGTTAATGATGTGGTACAATCTCACAAAATACAAAGTTGGGGGAGGGGCTGCATAGTGAAACACCCTCAACACATGTATCCCCATTCGATGCACCCATGCATAGGAATCGGGGATGAGTCTCATCCGACGAGATTAAGCTACACTAAATCCTACCTCTAGAAGGTACAAGTAGATACCAGATTCCCTCCCTCTTTGAAAAATCTCTGAATATTTTGAAAAGAAGGGGGGAGGTGGTTTTTTATTAGCTCAACTTGACAATGTCAAATATGAGCTATTGGGACGGGTTGTGATTCATCGTACATACATCCGTATGTACGTCTGTCCATCCACAATTCCTTTACCTCACCCTACAGGCCACAGCTTTCATCCAATCGGTTCCAAATTTCATATGTGGCTTTGGGGTAATGTCTAGATGGGAGCTATCGATATTTTTCAAATTTTGTTGAAAAACATGGCCACCAATGGCTATCTTGGATTTGGATATAAATTGTCCAACAATTCCTTTAGCACTCCCAACATGTTGCAGCTCTCACCCAGTCTGTCCCAAATTTCATATGGAGCTTTGGGGCAATGTCTAGATGGGAGTTAAAATTTTGTTAAAAAACATGGCCACCAGCTGCTAACTTAGGTTTGGTGTATAAATTGCCAACAATTCCATTAGCACACCCTACAGGCTGCATCTCTCAGCTAATCCTTTTCAAATTTTTTATGTACCAGTACCTTTGGTGTGATGTCTAGATGGGAGCTATTAAATTTCATACATGTATGTAGCTTTGGTATGATGTCTAGATGGCAGCTATTGAATTTTTCTGAATTTTGTTTTTATGCATTTTGGTCAATTTTAAGACAAAAAAAAATAACATTTTTTTACACTGAAAATTTGGGGTCCAGGTGGGACTTAAACTTTTGGTCCAAAATCTGGAAATTATTTTTTAGGTTTTTTATGCGTTTTGGTCAATTTTAAGAAGAAGAAGAAAAAATTTTAGTGAGAAAATATTTTGTTTGGGACTTAAAAAATTTCCGAACAAAAATAAAAAAAAACCCTGTTTTTTATGCATTTATCTCAGTTTTGGGACGTAAAAGTGCAGGAACTAAAATAGAAGGAAAATCCTGTGTATTGTGTGGGCACAATCGCTTCATCTAGTTGGTATATGCTTTTCTTAGGAGGGGCGTCTGCAGCTTATTCAAGTCAAGTCCCTGGTTTGATATTTAGACTACCATGTCAGGTGAGTGCCCCAGGACCCCTGGGGACTCTTGTTTTTCTAGAGTTATGTGCCTTTTCCCACTTTTTTCGACTTAGAAACCCTTAACTAAGAAACCCTTGGCAGGGGGTACCTATGGCGTTGCACCTTGTTATTTTCAACATGTATGATCCTTATTTGACCTTGTATGAGAAACATGCATGACATTTTATGCTCTTTCCATGAGCATACACACAAATGGCATCCTTCAAGAAAGTAGCATCGATTTTCCAAAGGTAACTTGTTTTCTGATTATTGTTATCAGAACTCAAGCTGAAATCTTTCGACACAGATTAAGACTTTAGAATTGTAAAACTGACATTAATTTGCCTGAAATTATTGCAAACCTGACAAAATGCTGATGCCGATTTGAATTCTGACAGACTGTTTTCCAATGTCGGTAACATTTATTCTGCAAATTAACCGACAATGGGTGCTTCAGTGTGCAACACTTATTGTGTCAGCTATAACCAACTACAAAGTTTTTTCCACAAAATTTGAGACATCCATTGTTACCATATCTGCGGAATCAGTACAGCAACTTGAAAGCTGTTAAATCTCTGAATCCACCACATGTTGAGCTATAAAATAACGTCATGTAGGAATCCAAAGTTGTCAGCTTTAAACATCAAACCACATCGGCGTTCAGTGTCAATATTATCACTCCAAGCCATGTAGGGAAGTATGCTTTCCAAATGAGGAACCTGCAGTTCTTGTCCTCTGTCTTTCTCCCCTGCTTCTCTGAGAAATAGAACAAACATTCTGGGTTGAATCTGTTGCTCTGGTGAAGAGAACACACTTGCTGACAACATATCTTGAGTAATGGTCTCAACATTTTTAGCTCAACTTGACGAAGTCAAGCTGAGCTATTGCCATCACTTATTGTCCGTTGGTGGGTATGATTTTCTTCAATTTCCGTCAAAAAATGTTGCTGCGGCCAACGTTCTTAGAACTTAGTTTAGTCAGACCTCAATATTTCCCTTTGGCACACCCTACAGGGCACATTTATGAACGGATTGCTTTGAAACCTGTCATCCTTGTTTGGGGTGATCTCTAGGTGGGAAAAAAAATGTTGACGCCGCCAACGTTCTTAGAACTTAGTTTATGCAGACCTCAATATTTCTCTTTGGCACACCCTACAGGGCACATTTATGATCGGATTGCTTTGAAACCTGGCATGCTTGTTTGGGGTGACCTCCAGATGGGAGCTATCGATTTTCTTCCATTTCCGTAAAAAAATGTTGCCGTGGCCAATGTTCTTAGAACTTAGTTTAGTCAGACCTCAATATTTCCTTTTGGCACACCCTACAGGGTACATTTATGATCGGATTGCTTTGAAGCCTGGCATGCTTGTTTGGGGGGACCTCTAGATGGGAGTTATCGATTTTCTTCCATTTCCGTCCGTCCAAAAATGTTGCCACTGACAACGATCATTGAACTTAATTTAGTCAGGCATCAATATACCCCGCACGCCGTACAGAGCACATTTTTGATCAGATCGACTTGAAACTTGGTATGCTTGTTTGGGGTTACCTCTAGATGGGAGCTATCAATTTTCTTCTATATCTTCCTATAAATGTTGCCGCTGGCAACGACCTTTGATGAACTTAGTGCAGTTATGCATCAAAATTTCCCCTTGGCACATCCTGCAGGACACTTTTATTATTGGATCACTTTGAAACTTGGTATGCTTGTTTGGGGTGACCTCTGAGAAATAGAACAAACATTCTGGGTTGAATCTGTTGTTCTGGTGAAGCGAACACACTTGCTGATGACATATCTTGAGTAATGGTCTCAACATTTTTCGCTCAACTTGACAAAGTCAAGCTGAGCTATTGCACTCACTTCTTGCCATACGTCCACAATTTCCTTTGGCACACCTCACAGGTCGCATTTATGATCAGATCACTTTGAAACTTGGTATGCATGTTTAGGGTGAGCTCTAGATGGGAGCTATCGATTTTCTTCCATTTCCGTCAAAAAATGTTGACGTTGACAACGTTCTTAGAACTTAGTTTAGTCAGGCCTCAATATTTCCCTTTGGCACACCCTACAGGACACATTTATGATCGGATTGCTTTGAAATCTGGCATGCTTGTTTGGAGTGACCGCTACATGGGAGCTATTGATTTTCTTCTATTTTCCGTCAAAAAATGTTGCTGCTGGCAACAACCTTTGAACTTAGTTTAGTAAGGGATCAACATATTCCTTTGGCATGCCCTACAGGGCACATTTATGATCAGGATGGTTTGAAACCTGGTATGTTTGTTTTGGAGTGACCTCTAGATGGGAGCTATCGATTTTCTTCCATTTCTGTAAAAAATAGTTGCCATTGGCAACAACGTCTGATGAACTCTGTAAAAACTTAGTGCAGTTTAGCATCAATATTTCCCTTTGACACACCCTGCAGGGAACATTTATGATTGGATTGCTTGCAAACTTGGTGTGCTTGTGTGGGGTGACATCTACATGTATATGGGAGCTGTTGATTTTCTTCCATTGCTGTCAAAAAATGTTGCCGCTGACCTTTGAACTTAGTTTAGTCAGACCTCAATATTTCCCTTTAACACACCCTTCAGGGCACATTTATGATCAGATCACTTTGAAACTTCGTATGTGTGTTCGGGGTGACCTCTAGATGTGAGCTATTGGCGATTTTCATTTCCGTAAAAAATTATTGTTGTTATCACCAGCCTTTGAACTTACTGCATTTGTGCATCAACTTATCCCTTTTGCACTCTCTACAGGGTATATTTATGAATTTCCTTAACAAAAAACAAAAAACATTGCCAAAAGCAATGACCTTCTACTTAGTGCATTTGTGCATTAACATCTTCCTTTGGCATGCCTCAGAGGGCACATTCATTATCAGGTTGTTTTGAAACTTTGTATGCTTATGCAGGGTGACAAAGATAAGGAGCTATTGATTTTCTTTTCATTTCCATCAAAAACGGTTGCTGTTAGCAACAATCTTTGAATTTATTGCATTTGTGCATCAACAGGCCACATTTATCATCTAAGATTGTTTTTGAACTTGGTGTGCTCATTAGGCAAGACCTTTAGATAAGAGCTATTGATTAGCAGCATTCATTTCTGTGAAAAAGTTGTCATTTACAATAACCTCTGAGCATACTGCATTTGTGTGTCAACATTCTTCCTTTAGCCAGTCTTACAGTTTACATTTAAAAATGCATGGATTTCTCCGACGTGCCCACACAATGCTGTTATCTTGAAATTTCATGAAATAACATTGGTACCAATGATCTTCAATTTTGCCATTTCATTTATAACTAACCAAGTTCAAGTTTGTCAGGTTGAGCTACAGTGTAATTGACACTTTCATTATAAACTTCATCAAATCCACAAACAAACTCATTTCATAAAAGTGTTGATGGCTTATTGATTGTTCCCGTGTAGAAATAGTCTGAAGATTGACAAGTCAAACGCTCAGCCACCTTGTCGATCAACACTGTAGGACTTTTCTTTCTGTGTGGGATTCTGGTTTCCCTCCTCTTTTCTGGGGCTGTCACGATTAATCGATTGTTGATCGGTCATGGCAAAATCAGTTAGTTTATTGTTGTTGTTGAATAATTGGTAAATTTTACCTCATTTTAGACGTTTAATAATTAAAAGAAAATTTGATGAAAAAACTATTGTTTCTATTTTTAGCTTAACTTGACAAAGTCAAGATAAGCTATTGCCATCATGCGTGCAGACGTCTGTTAGTCTGTTCACATTTTCCTTTAGTACAGGCTACACCCCGTAGTTCTTGTCTGTTCATCACGAAATTGCAGATGCATGTTTGGGATCATGTCTAGATCTGAGTAGGTAATAAGGGCCGATTTACTATCACTTGTACATGTACGTGTACAAGATACGCACACGATGCGTTCACCAACGTGGAATTCAGTGTTAAATCACACGCTTGTTCACAAAACTGTACATGATCTTGAATCGGCCCATGTACAGCCACGACTCCCTAGATCGCGCTTTTAGCGTTCAAATACTCGTGGTGAACGCGCGTTTTTAAAAAAAAGGGTGAAATCGTACATCTTCAGTTGTATCTTGTACGTAATTTTTCGTCGACGTTCCCATCGCAGATCAGACCATCGATCTATCGTCGGCGAACGCGATCGAAAGCATAAGATTCTGGGTCGTCATCAAAAAACAGTTTTGGAGGTTCTAAATCAGCGATTCAGAATCGGCAATTGCTTTGGTACAGATGATTTAGAACCGCAATTGTTGTTTTTTTGAGGCGGTGGGTTTTTTCCCATTTTATGACATTATTAGTGGAATTCCCCCACTATGAGAAAAATTCCCAAACTCAGCTGATCGAGCGATCGGATCGCTCGATTCTCGTAATAAAACTCGATCTGAACGAAGAGTGTCGTCGTCGGTGTGGTTGGAAATTCGCGAGCCCGCTGTCACGTTTTTGATTGATATATATATAGGAGAGAAAAAAAAATATAAATAAATAGTTATTTAGAAAATTAAATATATTAAATCGAATAGATAATAAAAAAAAAATACGTAAATCATGAGCGATTCTCAGACTATTAGAGCGAGGTTTCTTTTAAACATGCTGATGAGAGCATACGCAATATGCGTGAACGAAGAACTACGTCCCATCTTGTTAGAACGATGTGTCGGATGTCGGGATCATCTGGACTTCGATCACGAGGATCATTCGTGTCTGACGATGGAAAGGGAAGATATGGTCGTCATGTATTTCGAACCGGCGCTCGAACGCGTTAGATTCAACGATGTGATCACGTTTTGGAAGAGATTAGTCTTCTGTAAGAATCGAGACAGGCCCACAGATTCGGAAGTACTGAAATTGGCGCGTAAAAGTCTGACTTTAGAAGACAAGGGATGCATCAAGAAATTATTGCTGAACGAAGCATACGTCTAAGTTTTCTCGTTGATATAAAATAAGGGAGAATAGAAAATAAAAATAAATACACACATAAATTTTTTATCTAATATTAGAAAGAAAGAAAAAAAAAACATAAAATGAGAACCAGAAATAAATTGTATCCGACGTTAGTGGACGACGAGGACGAGAAGCCGAACGGCATTTTGCCGACGGCGCCGTCGCTAGAAGAAAGAGAAAGAGGAGAGAGGTATCGCATCGATCAAATCAGAAGAATCCAATCGTATCTGACTCGAGAGAGATTCTCGTCGTTCCCTCAAGAAGAAGTATTCGCGTTTCGTGAAATTCGTCAACGTGATCGACACGACACTCATCACAATTTCTATGGGTTTACACGCGGCCGGCATCGGATTGTTGTCGACCGCGGTCGGCATTCCGATCGTGTTGACCGTAGAAGGAGTGGCTCTCGTCGCCGGATTGTTTAGCATGCTCGGAAACTTTTTGAGTAGGAAATTATATCTGAAGGCGAGGAAACACGACAAGATTCGCGTCTTGGCCGACTCCAAGATAGACACGATATCCGAAATGATCTCGATGGCGTTGAAAGACGGTAGGATATCAGACGGAGAATACTTCGCGATATTGAGCGAGAAAACGAAATACGATGCCATGAAAGAAGCCGTGAGAATCAAGACTCGTCAGATCATCAAGGAAGAGATGAAGGATTCTCTCGTGGAAAAGGGGAGGAAAGAGGCCAGGGAGGAATTCAGTAAGATGATAGAACTCAAGAGCAGCGATTGAAAAAAAAAAATATATATATATATATATATAAAAAGAACAGAATTTTAAAAAAAAAAAAAAATATTAAATTTATATATAAAATAAAAAAAAAAAAAACGAAATTAATTTAAATAACTCTTAAAAAAATGTATTGCGTAAAGTGTAAGAGAGTTACCGAGACGAGTAATTCTAGAGAAGTGCGAACTAAAAACGACAGATGGATGCTTCGCGGAATTTGCGACGTGTGTGGTTCTATCAAGACTCGATTCGTCAAACAAAAGAACGCGAGCAAAGGTAAAGGCATCGTGAATAAAATGATCAACAATCTACCTTTCGAAATGCATCTGCCCGGTCACAGTTTCACGGGACCCGGAACGAAATTGAACAAGAGACTCAACGCCGATCTGACACCCAAATCTTGGAGCAAACCTGTGAATAGGGTGGACGCGGCCGCGTACGATCACGATCTGTGCTACGCCGGACATCCCGACACCAAGACTTGCAACAACGTCTGCGACAAAAACATGTTGGGGAGATTGAGAGGCATATCGAATCCGACCAGGAGAGAGAAGATGGAACGTTCGCTGGTCGGCAATCTGATCGGTGCGAAACGTCGATTCGGATGGGGCGTTCAAAAAAAAAAAGCGCATCTGAAAAGAAGAAGAAGAAACGATTATTGACGAGCGAATTGGCCGACATGTTGCGTAAATTTCGAAAGAGAAGGGTGTTCGTGAAGGGTCTGGATGACATTTGGTCTGCCGACTTGGTCGACATGAGATCGTTTTCGAGGTGGAACGAGGGCGTCAAATATCTATTGACGGTCATCGACGTGTTTTCCAAATACGGTTGGATCAGAGCTTTGAAGAATAAATCGGGACCTTGCGAAGAGAAAGCCAGCGTGGTGGAACGTTGGAATCGAACGATGAAGGAGAAGATGCACAGATACTTCACGGCGAATTCGACCAAGAAATACATATACGCTCTGAACGGTCTGGTGAAAGATTACAACAACACGTGACACAGATCGATCAAAATGACTCCCGCGGAAGCTAGCGATCCTCGAAACGAAAAGCGGGTCTACGCGAATCTATATCCCGAGAGATCTAAGATCAGGAAGAAGTCTAGAACGCCGAAATTTGCGGTCGGCGATCGAGTGAGAATCTACGCTAAAAAGAAGCACTTCGAAAAGGGTTATACTCCTCGATGGACCTCGGAAATCTTCGTGATCATCAAAATATTTCACATCGATCCGGTGACTTACGAAATCGAAGCTTTGGATGGAGAAGAGATCATCGGAAAGTTTTACGAACAACAATTACAGAAGACGAAGTTTTGATGAAGAACACAAAAATTTTTTTTTTTATTTACTCTCTTTGACATTTTCTTGTTTACACACATATATATATATAAGAGAGAAAAAAATAATAATAAAAAAAAATAATTAAAAACTATTTTTTAGATAAAGAAAGCAAGTTAATTAATAAACAAAAAAAACCTAAAAATCCTTTAAAATGACAAATATACTAGATATAGCACAAAGCATAGTGAAAGATGAAAGTATTCAAGAATATGAGGTTCACCGGAACGAGTTTAAACAATGCAGGAGAGATAAGAATCAACGTCGAAACTCAAGATCTATTCGTACATCCTAGCGAGAGTTACATAGTGGTGCAGGGACGTCTCACCAAGGAAGATGGGAGCGACTACGCCGACGACGACACGGTTACTCTTGCCAATAATGGCATCATGCATCTATTCAGTAACATAAAATACATGCTATCCGGACAAGAGATAGAATCTGTGTTTCATCCCGGTCAGGCCACCACGATGTTCGGACTCTTGACGTATCCTGATGATTTTTCGAAATCCAGAGAACTTAATCAGTTGTGATTGAAAGACACCGTAGGCCCTGCTAGCGCCGGCGCCGCCACGATATTCGACTACGTCGTCAAGACGTCCAGACCTAAAGGAACGTTTTCGTTCAGGATACCTTTGAAACACATCTTCGGATTCGCGGACGATTACAACAAGATCATGTACGGATTCAAACACAATCTGACGTTGATTCGAAAAGGAAACGATGACGCAATAGTGAAACTCGCCGCGACTGATGCGGGTAAGATAACTCTACACAAGATATCGTGGTTCGTTCCGCACGTGGAGCCTTCGATCGATGAGAAAGCGCGTCTCTACAAGATCATAGAATCCAAGAGTAAATTACCCGTGGGATTTAGAATGAGACAGTGCGACACGGCTAGCATTCCTCCCTCCACGAATCACTTCGATTGGAGATTGACGGTGAAATCCGCTTCCGAGAGACCGCGTTTCATCGTGGTTGCGTTTCAGACCGATAGGGACGGGTCTCAGGAAAAGAATGCGTCGCTGTTCGATCACTGCCATTTGAGAAACATGCAAGTGTTTCTGAACGCCACGAGATATCCGGCAATCGATTACAACGCGTCGTTCGACAAGAACGATTTCTCCAGACTGTACGGCGACGCCGCTGATTTTATAAAGAAGTATCACGGTCTAGACGAATTGATGAGCAATCCCCACATATCTCCCGGCGAATACAAGTCGATGTATCCCATGTTCATGTTCGACGTCAGTAAACAGAGTGAACGACTCAAGAGTAGCGTATTAGACATTCAGATCAAGATGCAATTCGATAGGAACGTGCCGAGAAAAACCGAAGCCTTCGCCCTGGTCCTGTCGGACAGAGAATTACAATTCGAATCGGACGGAAATAAGATGTCGATCATTCGATGAGAGACGAGTGTGTGAAAAAAATAAAAAAAATAAAAAAAAAAAAAAAAAATAATGAGTCATTATTAAAAACAAAAAAACAACAACAAAAAAAAAAGTAATGAGATATAGAGAGATTGAACATCTCTCTATATCTCATTACTTTTTTTTTTGTTGTTTTTTTTTGTTTTTAATAATCACACATTATTTTTTTTTTTTTAATTCATTATTTTCCATGCGTTCACTGTTTGTTCAAAGGATCCAGTTCGATCAGTAGACTCACCACGGAAGTGGCGGCTTCGGGATTATTGGTTTTCGTGACGAAATTAATCCTGTCTCCGGCGTTCACTTTGAGAGGCGTGTTGAACGTGCTAACATTCGCGTGTTGATTCTCAGTCTTTTCGCCGCTGTATCTCTTATCGCTCTCCACACCATTCACCATGAGATTGACGACCGCTCTGTTATTCAAATCCGAGGAAGCCAGACTCATTCGAAGGATTTCACCTCCCAGCGGCATGGGATATCCCACCTGACCGTGTTTCAATCCGCTACCTCCATTTCCGAAAGACCACTCGGCTTTTCCCTCCTCTAAGGCGTCGGACTCTTCGGCCCACACGGTGATCAATTGTCTAGCATATTTGACTTTCTCCACCACCGAAATCAGGGTGCAGGCATCCGTCATGTTCACGGGATCCGGTAGATTCGTGAGCGCGTGTCCACCCATGTCTAGTTTACTTTCCATGATGTCGCCCTTTCTCCAGACCGAGTTGTCGTCCACGTACTTTCTGCTTACCGCGCTGGAATCGAATTCGGGATCGTGATCGAGACCGAATAAATTGTGACCGTTCATGTTGATGCCACCCTCCATGGTTCCGCCAGATTCTTTGTTCAGGTAGAGATCGTCCACTTGCGATTATAGGTATTCTTGCGATTGTATCACGGAAGAATCTACGTAGCCCTTGTTGACCGCGGTTGAGTCCGCATCCGTGTTGTCGATCTTCGACAGATTCAATATCTTGTGGAATCCCGCATTCAGATCCGATTTCATTTCACGTCCGTCAGACTTTCTCTGTTCCAGATCTACGTAGTGTTTGGTCGCCACGTCCTTGGGATTCGTGGGAGCGGCCACGTTCGTTATCTTGTTATAATTGGCGTTCAATTCCGAGTGCATCGTTTTCGTAACGTATTTTTTTTCTCAGGTGTTCGCTGAATCTCGTGTGAGAGTCGTCCGCGTATCTCTTGGTCGCGGCATCAGTGGGATCTACGGGATTCACGACGTTCACCAAACGTTTGGATTTCAGATCGAGATCGTCGGTCATGGTTTTTATCACGTAATTATCCAGCAGGATTCGTTCGAAATCGGCGTTCCCCCTGTCGATGTATTTTTTAGTCGCAGCATCTGCGAGATCTATCGGCTCGGGAAGATTGTAGAGCTTCTTATCGTTCATGTTCAAAGGTTCTTCTCGAGGTTCGTATCTCCGAACGTAACGCTCGTCCAAGTTGGCAACGTCGTAACCATCGTCGACTTCGAACGTCTTCCTCTTCTTTCTCGGGTTGACTTTTTCGTCGTCACTTCTACCAAATTTATCGACTGGCATGTTGTTGTGAGATTTTTTTTTTTTGTTTAGAAAAAATGTGTTCAAAACGCAGTTTATTCAAAATGAACTATGTTATTTTATTTTTCGTTTTTTATTCGATTAAAATTTTTTTAAAATAATTTTTTATCTTTATATATACTATAAAAAAAAAAAATCTCTCTCTAATGTAAGTCATTGAGAATGTCTTGAAATTCATCTCCTTCAGACCATCTCTTGAGAACGTAAAGACACAGGTGACCGCAAAACACTTGATCTGGCGATTGCACTTGATCCGTGTTGTAAAGAACCATCGATTTGTTGAAATAGTTCTTTATTTCTTTCGGCGGCGAGATTCCGTAGCTGTCGAAATAATAATTCTTCTTCTTCCCGTTCTTGAACCATGCCACCCAGTGAGTGCCTTCACCCGATGAACCGTCTAGATTTAAAATTCCGCATTCCGATTGCCGAGGTCTTCTCTTCGGCAAGGCATCTCTGGAAAACACACCTAGAAAATCTTCGATTTTCAAATCTTTTGCCGCATTCAACAGATCGATGTTGGATAGGGGTTCGTTGGGTAAGACGACACCTTCTACGGATATCTTTATTTTCTTATTCATAGATGCGTATATATATATTTTTTTTTTATTTATTTTATTATAATTCACTAAAAATGACGTTATTTTTTTCTATTTCTTTTTAAACTAACTCTATCGACTTCCATAATCTTGAATCCGTCTAATTCCTTGACTTCTATAATTTTGGGTTCATCTAATTCTTCTTGATTTTCTGGAATCCTATCATCCACAATCGTATCTGGAATCTTATCCGCAAGCGCATCTAGAATCCAATCATCTCCATTCATATCGTCTAAAATTAGATCCACAGTCCAATGTCCGAGTGCCAAAGTGCTTATTTTATCGTCTAACACGAATCTCTTGTCGTCGTCGGCCGTCAGCGAAATCTTGTTGACTATTTCGGTATACAAGTCGTGATTTTCGCTTCGAATCGATTTCATAGTCTTATACACCGGACCACTTCCTAACAGACAATCTTTATACTCTTGGAAAGAGATGTTTTTCTTCACCACGCACGCTTTAACTCCTTTGCACTTCTTGATCTCTTCATCATCTTCTAGACGATAAGCATAGAGTTTGGGTCTCAAACCCACGAATTCGACGATCTGTTTACCGCCGCTCTCGTCCTTAAATTTACCCAACACCTTCTTGTTGTCGTTCGATTGAATGTTGGACGGGTGATCGACGGGATAATTGCTCGTGTCGAACCACTTGGCCACGTCCGGAGATATATCTCGGTAGACGTCTTTCGTCTCTATCTCGTAAACTAAACTGTCCGTGTCGGTAAACAGTAGTTTGGCTTTGTCGCCAAATTTTCGTTTGACGTAATCGTAGTGAAACTCGTACATCAATCGCTTGCTGACATCTAAGTTGATCGGTCCGAGATAATACGGTTTGTCGAACTTCAGATGCATCTTTTGCATGTGAACGGCCACTAGATTTTCGCCGAATATGGTTCGGTGTTTGTAATTGGGTTTCGCCACTAATTTTTTAGCTCTTTTCTCAGACGTGATGAGTCGAACGTCGGTTCTCTTCCTGATGTTTTCCATCGATTTGCCGTACACGCAGTTGTTCATGAGTTTGAAGAAATCTTTTTCGAAATCGTTCTCGGCTCAGGTTCTGAGATTCGTGTTGAGATCGATGTATTTTTTCATCCAAGGCTCTTCGTCGAATCGAATGATGCGATGTATGTCGACTAATTTCATCCCGTAATCGACGTACTGTTTCAAATTCTCGCTGTAGACGACATAGTTACGTTTGTTAAATAAATTGGGAATGAGTTTTTCCTCGTCTCCTTCTTTCGGTTCCATTCGTTCGGGAGCCAGCGGATAATCGTTGTGTGGATCGTGTAATTCTTCCGGATAGTTCAAATCGACTTCTAAAATGCAAGGATAGTCTCTCCATTTTTGCATCTCTTCCGGTTCCTTCACCCATTCGAAATTTCCAATCGGTAAAGGATGACTCATAGCCCAACCGTACAGATTATTGGCGTCCCAATACTGTATGTATTTAGTCGACCGTTTCGAATCGAAACCTTCTTTCATGTAGGGATTGTTAGCCTCAGAATGTCTGTGAGAGATCATCGAGACGCCACCTCTCGCAGCCCTTTCGAACATGAGCAACATGTCCACGTCGGATAATAATTCCAATTGGACTTCGGTGGTCTTCAACAGAGTGTCCCACGCCAGATCGGGTGCGGTGAAATACCAAGCGGGATCCAGATCGTAATTTCGACGACAGACGTCTCGAAAATTTTCGAACACGCCTGCCAAGAGCAGAACGTCGGTCTTCAGATAGAGATCGTGATAATCTCTCATGGTTTTCATATCGAATGATTTCCACACGTTTTTGGCATGTTCGTAATTCTCATCGGAAATGTCGGATTCGTATAATTTCGAATAAAAATCATCTTTCCAAGGTAGTGCGGTGTCTTCGAATCTCTTTAGATCGTTCATGTAATCGTAAGGATAGACTCCTTTCCTCAACATGACGTCTACTCGTTCTCCGAAATGTTCGCTCGTGATTTTAAATTTATCCTTGCTCATGTTATCGACTAATTTTTCCAGAGCGGTCGACATGAATTTAAAAGTGTCGATGAAACGTATGCATCTACGAATGGATTTCGTTTTTTCTTTCAACGTATTTCCGTCGATTACTCTTTTCCTCTCCATGAGCTTCCATTTCGTGAAGGAAATGTATCTTTCTTCGCTGTTCGCGATGCAATTTAATTCTTCGTGTGAGGTGCCGAGATTTTTCACGAACAGATGACTGTCGTAACCCAAGAGATTGTGAAACATCACCAGTTAGAAAGTGGCGTCTCGATATTTTAAATTACACTTGCTGTGAGCCGGACCACGATACAGACCCGTGTAATGATCGTGGTCTCTGACCTTCTTATTTTCCTCCGAATTCTCGTTGAACTATTGTCTGCATATGTGACATTCGGTGGCTCTGTTATTTTCGTCCTGCTGCTCTCGCGTGATGATCATTTTCGCCGGAGTTTTGAATTTGTCGTATAACATTTGAATTTTCGATTCTAACTCTTCCACGAACCTTTGAGCCACGTCGTCGTCTTCACGCTGTTTCGTGTAGGTGAAGGGACCCATGTCGTGTTGCGAGTCGAAAGCGCATTTCACGTAAATGCAATAGCCCGAAGGTATGTGTTTTTGATATCTTTCGACGTAACTTTGAAGAGCGTTGGGTTGACAGGAACTCATTTTCGCGGTGAAACATTCGAAATCGGCGTACACGACGAATGGTACTTTTAACCTTCTATTGTGATTTTCAAACTTCACGATGGTGTTGGGTTTGGGCATTTCGACGGCGACACCTTGATTTTCGTTGCAATATTCCTGATGTTTCGCTAATGATTTTTCGGTCTTAAACATGTTCATGCAGTTGCAACATAAAGATATCTTATGTCCATGATTATTATTTTGTTTCGACAGTAATTGGGTCGGATGTTTAACCCAACAATAATGACGATTGTCACCATTCGAAATCAATAATAAAATAATCGTCTTTTCTCTTCCGCGATACGAAGTCTGTCTGAGAGGATAGATCTTTTGATTTTCGTCGTCGTATCCAAGGACGTTCACCGCTACGGTGGGATTTTGAACCTCGAAACGTTCGATGTGTTTTAACTCTGTTGGAAAAGTCACTCCGGTCCAATCGAGATTTTTAGAAGTTTCCTCGTAACGAGAAACTCTATCAGAGTTTATTTCGACAGGGTATAAAGCGGAGGTGACTGCCCATTTAAAACACTGATCATCTTTATTTCTCACGTTGACCATGGCGTGTTTCTTAGTCAAGAAATATGGTAATTCCAAGTAGGAAGATCCTTTCAACGGTTCGTTTTTCACGTTGACCACGGCGTGTTTCTTAGTCAAGAAATACGGTAATTCCAAGTAGGAAGATCCTTTCAACTGTTCGTTTTTAGTCATGTGAATTTCGAGGTTCAACACCTCACCGAACGTCCAATTACTACCTTCATTTTGATAATTCGTGAGAGATGTCAACATCTTGTCTTTCATCTTTTCGAAAACGTCTGATAGATCTGAACCTCGAAATACGGGTTCGACGTTAGATCTGAAATATGCATTTTTCACGATGCTCTCGCCGGACTTCACGTTGATTTTATTCATTATGCAATGGAGTATCATCTTAATTTTTAATCCCAAGTTCGTGTATTCGCGAAACAAATCCAATACTTCTTTCTTCACCCGTTCCATGAACAATTTCGGATCGACTTTCTTCGACGAGGGAATCACGTCGAAAGTTTTAAAAATGCCTTTGATCGCACTCTCCCGTTCTACGGGTTTCGATTGGAATAGTTCCGCAACGAGTCGTGTTACATATTCTTCTCCTTTCCCTTCGTTGATTGCTCGTTGAATTTTGCTCGATATATCTCGTTTGTCTTGAATCTGAAGTGCATCACTCGTTTTCGTTTTTAGTTTTTTTCTTTTCTTTTCTTTGGAAACTTGATGTTTTTCAGCGGCTTTTCGTTTAGTCGTCTTCTTATTTTTCACAACCGGTGCATCTTTTGACGTCGTTGCTATCGACATTTCGTTTGCCTTTCTAACGTTTCGCAAATATTCTTGTATGACTTCAATTTTTTTTGATTTAGTTCTATGCTTTCTGAAATCTGAAATTTGTAATAGATTACAAATCTCGTCTAACTGAGATATGGTTTTCTCATTTAAATTTACCATTGTTTTATCTGTTTGCTTCATTTGTAAGAATATTTTTTTTGAATTTTGTATTAAATAATTTGTTAAAAAAAGTTTTGCTTTTTTACTCTTTATATATAATAGAAAAAAAAAAAGTTAAATTTTAAAATTCAATTTTTTTTAATACAAAATTTAAAATAAACATTATTTGTAAGAATTCATAAAAAAACAAATAATCGATCATGACAACAACACCTAAAAGATGCGAATTGAAATTGAAACGAGACGAAGGGTATGAGAAATCTAGTTTTAATATCTATACATTACAACCACACGATCCCATCGAATTGAATGAGGTTGAGATGGTGGACTTAGAGCGCTACTACCACAAATATCGAATGTGTTTGAAAGTGGATGAAGCCGCGCTCGATTTGTTTTACGAGTACCAAAGCGAACTGCTGATTAATATCATCGTCGCCGAAGACAGAGAATTCGACAGGGGTGATTTATTGTTGTCCTATGGAGGTTACATATATCCAATAATCTCACTCGAACTCGTGAACAAATCGGGTGGTGAGAGCGCATTCACCGATGTAAAAAAACTCAAAAGAGTAAAGATGAACATTCACACCATTTTCGTATGTGGAAAAATGACGAATGTCAACTTGCTAATAACGGACTTGGAAATATAAACAATAGAGAGATTGAAATTAAAAAAATTTAACTTTTTATATATATATATAAAGAGAAAAAAAACTTTTACTAAAAAAATTTTTACATTAAAGAAAATTAAAAATTAAAAAAACAACTTTTATATATATATAAAAAGCAAAAAAAAATAACGAATTTTTTTTAACAAATTATTATTTAAATACAAAATTTAAAATATACATTATTGCAAGAATTTTCGCAAAAACAAAAAAAACAAATAATCGATCATGAAGACAACAACACCTAAAAGATGCGAATTGAAATTGAAAGGAGTCGAAACGTATAAGAAATTCAGTCATAAAATCTATAGATTACAACGACACGATCCCATCGAATTGAACGATGTCGAGACGAAGGGCTTAGAGCACAAATACGAGAAATATAAGATGCCTCTGAAATTGAACGAAGCCGTGCTCGATTTGATTTACGAGTACCAAAGCGATCTGCAGAACATCGTCATCGCCGAAGATAGAGAATTCGACAAGGACAATTTGTCGTTGCCCTATGGAAATTACATATTTCCAAACATCTCATTCGAACTCGTGAAGAAATTGGGTGGTGAGAGCGAGTTGACCGATGTAAAAAAACTCAAAAGAGTAAAGATAAACATTCAACACGTTTTCGAAAAAGGAGAAGACACGAGCGTCAACATGCTAATAACGGACTTGGAAATATAAACAATAGAGTGATTGATTTTTAGCGAAGAAAAAATGAAAAAAAAAAAAAGTAATGAGATCATCTTTAGATCTCATTTACTTTTTTTTTTGTTTTTTTTTTTGTTCTCCTTCTTCTTCACTATCATCATAATATATTATAATAACGTTTCCTTTTCTCTCAAATTTCAGCGTCGATTCTTCTTTTTCTTTTCTTTTTTCTTTTTCTTTGTGATGTGATACGTTCATGGTAACATATTTGTTTATCCGAATCATAATTATGAACGAATGTTGTGCATCTCTTGGTAACACTCGCATCATTACCATTCACTTCAGAAGGTAGTGGTGACCGTGGAAAGCATCGTCTCATTCTCAACCGTATATCCCGCGCTTTATCTATCTCTTTCCTTAGATATCCATCATTAGCGTCTAACCATTTTTTTATTTCTTCCCTCTCTGGCTCGCGATGTTCGTCATTATCGTCAAATTGTTTCTCCACCTTTTCATCCAGGTGATAAATTTGTTTCTCCACCTTTTCACCCATTTTAAATATATTATTTTATACTTTCTATGATTTTATATATTTTATATAATTTTATATTTATAATAACATATTCAAAATCGGTATGTTCTTAAATGGCGAATTCTCACTGAGCAACAAACCCTTGCCATATCGCTTGACGTTCCGTCCACTCTTCACATAGAGACCGTTTCCTCTCAGAGAGTTGCCACCTCTAACGGGTTCTAGATACAATCCTTTACCGCTGTCGTCTACGTGAACGCGACACACAGCTCCTCCCTTCTTCAAAAACAGTCCATCGCCACCCATTAATTTCTCAATTCCCGAACTAGCGAGTCCCGTGAGAGCTCCCACGCCGAGAGTCTTTCCGAGAAAGGGTAGCGCCTTTGCGGCGAAGGGTAATGGTTTTGCGGCGATTCCTGCCAATAGCAGTAGGAAACCGCCTTTCATTCTCAAATTGTATCTCAATTGAGCGGGACTCAATCTCACCACCAACCCTCTTCCATTGCAAATCGCTTTCTCCATCCTTTTGGTTTGACCTCTGGTCCAGGCGATCGAATCGTGTCCGCCTCTCGTCAGATCTTCGTGAGTGAATTTGAATCTCACCGCCTCGCCTCGAGTTGTTAACGCTCTCTTAAGTTTCTTCCTCTGTCCTGCGGATATGTTCACGTTTTTAACCACGTATTGTGTCATAATTCTGTTTTGTTTTTTTTAAATATATTTACTTCAATTGTTTCTTGTTTAATAATTATATTAAAATAATTTTGTAAAAATTAATATTACCGTTTATTTTATTTTTGTTATCTATATATATAATATTTTTTTTTTTTTTTTTTTGCTTTTTATATTTCTCTTATGTGAAATCGTATCGTCACTCTCTCTCCGCGAAGATCTAACAGTTCACCATTTTGATCTGTCAACGTGGTTTTGAGACTATACAACGTGTCTAAAATCACTGGTAGATAAACTAAATTTCGAGGTCGCTCCACGATCTTATAACCCGGCGACACGTTTGGAAAGAAGGAATAGATCGTCGGCTGAACGCTACCATTCATGTAGCTTCCAGCAATCATGTCCACGATCACCAGAATGCTATTGACAGCGAGAATGTCGACCGTATTTTCAGATGCCGCGTGGCCTCGATACATCTTTCGATCGAATCCCAACATCTTGCCTATAGAATCGTCCGTGTTGAAATCCACACAAAAATTATCTTCCAAATCCAACATCGTCTGTAAGGTATTAGGATTGGGAGCGAGTCTGATCTTGTTGCTTCCCTTTCCATCCGTCTTCATTCGCGTCTGAATGTAATTGTTCAAATCGTCTATGTCGTAACTCCCTTTGGGAATTCGAATCTCCAACCAATCCACTCCGTCGGAATACTTGAACGAGTTATTCTTTTCGGTGACGTTGGGAAAGGAATAATAAGTCTCCAGATTCACCAACGCCATCTCGTAACTTTTCTCTCTATTCAATTCGATGGAAGGTTCGAATTTGGTAGCGAATCGAGTCGAATCGCCACTCACCACGATTTGAATGGATTGTTTCGCAGCCGTATTCTCGGCTATCCGTTCTGACAATTCTCCATGTTCGAACATTATATTTTAATTTTATTTATTTTTTTTTTTTATTCAAAACTAATTATTTGAAGATTTATTATTTTTCTAATTTTTATTTTCACGCTCTATCTTATTATTATCACCATCGGGAACATAAAACTTGTCGAATCCGCACCGATATTTTCCGCGATTAAATTCGCTCGTCAAATCGATCATGACGAAATTGTAAAGTCCACCATCCCAAACCCTCTTGCAGAATCTCCTGAATTCGACAGCACTCATGTCGTTTGCGATGTGATCGCCGTAGATGTGATTGAGATTCTTGAGATCTTGGCGAAAGAGACATAGAAAATTAGCGTTCTCCCTTATCGTCTGTCTGGGCAATCGAAAATAATTCTGCGACAGGTAGAAACAGTCCACGTTGCTGTGTCGACCCCTAACGTAATACGATTCGCATTGGTTCTGTCTCTCCAAAAGCAGATCGTCGAAAATCATGAGATTCTTATCTTCCGATTTCAGTTCCCTAGGATCCGGAACGTCGCTAGCGTTCTCATAAAATCGACACTCGACGTTCGAAGATGCATTTCTCTTCATCAGCTCCGTCGCCGCGCCGTCCAAAATGGTTGAGAGCGGAGCTCCACACTTGTCGAATTCCTCCCTACTGTCAAAGATTCTGGCTATGACGTCCTTGGGCAATCTGCGATCCATGCACTCTCGAAGCAATCTGTATTCGGGTTGAAACAAGCTCTTGCCAAACACGAACAATCTGTCGTAATCCAACCAGTCGGGTCGGGACAACAGATTCATCAACAGATTGGTCTTTCCACAATTCGATTTTCCCACTATCAAACCTCTTATGCTCTTGGGAAAGTACTCGTTATTCGACCTCTTGGTCACGGCGTCGTTCCAAGACATATCTTTAATGTTCATCTTTGTTTTATTTTTTTTTTGTCTGTTATTTTAGATTCTTTTCAAACACAAATTTTTTATGTTTTTCAAACTCTGTTTTTAATGCTGTTATTATTATTATTTGTTTATATCGCACCGTCGCAAGTTCTCTTCAATCCGGATCCACTTGTCATTTTGGCTAAATCTTGTATGGGCACCACGGCATCCTTAAAATCTTTCCAACTTTTCGGCGTTCGCTCTAACGCAGCTCGCTTCAACTTGTCGATCAATGCGTCGGCTGCCCTCTTGCCAGCCACAGAAGCTATCCTACCACTGGCTTCGGAAGCGGCTTTCTTACCAGCATCCAAAGCCGTCTTCTTACCGACTTCAAACGCGGTCGATGCGAGTTTTCTACCCGCATTGCTCGTGAACGCTCGCATTATAGAATCGACGATGCCAGAACCGCCTTGAACGTAAGTCCTGACGTATCCCCTGTTCTTTATCACCAACATATTTTATTTTTATGATATATTTTGTGTTTTTTTCACTGGTAAATCGTTTTGTCGTTTTTAAATACTTTTATTATTCTAGTGTAAGAATTTACTGTTTTATTTTTGTTTGTTTGTTTGTTTGTTTCTCTCTCTCTACTTATTATTATATTCACATCAATCCTTCAATTCGTTCATCAGCCTTTTATACTGGTTTTTATTCAAAACCTTCTGTCTTAACAATTCGTCAGATACGGCAACTATCTGATTATCTAATCCCGTGTTACCAGCCCGTCTGCTCCCCATCAACAAACTCAATCTCTGAGACAGAGCATCGGGATCGCTCGGAAGAAAAGTGGTTTTCACCCCTTTGCCAGTCACCGATTCGACGAACTTCTTGTTCATCTCCCATATGGGTTTCACCACTTTCGTCCACTTGTAACCTCTGTTGGCTTTCCTTCTCGTCTCTCTGGCATCGTTATTTCTCTTCATGGCATGGGTCTGAACCAGAATGTCTCCGTAATTGTCGAAATCCCGATCGATGTAATCGCCAGGCTTGTCGAAAAGGAGCAATTAGCGCAGTCCAGGAGTTAATTCGTACCTATTCGAACCGACGATTAAATTATCATCATCATCATCCATTTCCACTTCAGTGTCGCCCACGAATTTCCTACCGCTCGAATCCTCGCGAATTCCATACAACAGATCTCTCTTACCGCCACCATCATCATCGGACGATGCGACGCTACTAGTGGTGATAGTCGAAGCTGTATCGGTGTCGCTCTCGCTCATATCTGTTTGAATTCCCGTGGGAACGTAATCCGGTGTAGATTGAACGGAATACCGATTTCCAAAACTAGGAGGCAACGAACCCATTCTCAAAGAACTCTCCTTTTTGGGTCTCAATTCTTTGACTATCTCCTTCCTGCTTCGCTCTTGACCCTCCATCACAGGTTTAAATATTTTTGTGGCTTCGCGTTTGAGTTCCATCTCACCGAGACGTCTGCTCCTATCAGCAGCCTGAATCGCCTTCTTAGAACGTAAATACTCGTCTAAAATTCGATCTCGGCGTCTAGGATCCATCTGGAAAAACATCTTTCATTTTAATTGTTTTTATTTATTTTTCAAAATTAAATGTTTAATTATATATTTTATGTTTTTGTGTTTTAACTCTTTCCGTCTTAATATAATATAATAATCTGAAAATATTCACATCTCAAACTAACTGTGTTAATTGATGTTTAAAAAATACGTTTAAACAGTACATGACAAACCGGTTTCTGATTTAACGCATTTTTTGACAGTGGTGTTTACATTTTGTCAAAAGATCTTCATTCATTCACACATCAATTCATCGAGTGTCGAATTAAGAGAGAATCCTTTTTTTGATGACTGTTAGACAGTTTTCAACACACAATGGAAAACTGATTTTAACAAATCTCTCTCCGATTGCTATCATGAATATATTAAAAATTTTACCACTCGAAACCTAATTGAGCGGAAAATGCGTTTTAAACATTCCGATAAGTGTTTTTTGACTTTATTCAACGAACGCTTAACAGTCAACCTCTCAATCAAGGCAAAACACAAATTATCTATTACAGATCAACTCCCTTCGAAAAAAAACAAAAACCCCAAAACTCAATTTTTATCCGTCCCATCAACAGAAAACATCAATGTCTATAATACAGACTATATTCACAATCGACTCTTTTTGAACAAAAAAAACCTCATTCACTCATTACGATAACGTGTGTTAGTTGTTTACTTCAGTAAGACGTGACTGGGTTTGCAAATTTCCAACACACACTGATGACAACGACACTCTTCGTTCAGATCGAGTTTTATTACGAGAATCGAGCGATCCGATCTCTCGATCAGCTGAGTGGTTTTTTTTTGAGAATTTCTCATAGTGGATGAATTCTCAAAAAAAAAACAAAACTCAATTTTTATCCGTCCCATCAACAGAAAACATCAATGTCTATAATACAGACTATATATTCACAATCGACTCTTTTTGAACAAAAAAACCTCATTCACTCATTACGATAACGTGTGTTAGTTGTTTACTTCAGGAAGACGTGACTGGGTTTGCAAATTTCCAACCACACCGACGACAACGACACTCTTCGTTCAGATCGAGTTTTTACGAGAATCGAGCGATCAGATCGCTCGATCAGCTGAGTGGGTTTTTTTTTGAGAATTTCTCATAGTGGATGAATTCTCAAAAAAACCTCAAAACTCAATTTTTATCCGTCCCATCAACAGAAAACATCAATGTCTATAATACAGACTATATATTCACAATCGACTCTTTTGGAACAAAAAAACCTCACCACCGCCTCAAAAAAACAACAATTGCGGTTCTAAATCATCTGTACCAAAGCAATTGCCGATTCTGAATCGCTGATTTAGAACCTCCAAAACTGTTTTTTGATGACGACCCAGAATCTTATGCTTTCGATCGCGTTCGCCGACAATGGATCGATGGTCTGATCTGCGATGGGAACGTCGACGAAAAATTACGTACAAGATACAACTGAAGATGTACGATTTCACCCTTTTTTTTAAAAACGCGCGTTCACCACGAGTATTTGAACGCTAAAAGCGCGATCTAGGGAGTCGCGGCTGTACATGGGCCGATTCAAGATCATGTACAGTTTTGTGAACAAGCGTGTGATTTAACACTGAATTCCACGTTGGTGAACGCATCGTGTGCGTATCTTGTACACGTACATGTACAAGTGATAGTAAATCGGCCCTTATTATCTACTGATGTGAACGTCCCCTTTTGGTCGCGATCGTCCAACCGGTATGGCTGCCAGAGCCCAAAACCCGAAAACCATTAGCACAGTCTACAGGTCGTATTTATAAAGGGATTTCACTGTAACTTGGTAGGATGCCTCTGTATAATGTCCCCTTTTGGTCATGATCTGTCAACTGTGATGGCTGCCCAAGCCCGAAACCCAAAAACTTTTAGCACAGTCTGCAGGTCATATTTAATATGGAGGGATTTCATTGTAACTTGGTAGGATGACTAGATGAGAACTTCCCCATTTGGTCGCGATCTGTCAACCGTGACGACTGCCTGAGCCCAAAACCCGAAAACCTTTAGCACAGTCTACAGGTCATATTTATGGAGGGATTTCATTGTAACTTGGTAGGTTGACTTCATATAATGTCTAGATGAGAATGTCCCCTCTTGGATGCAATTGGGCAAATGTGACGGCTACAGGGGCCCGAAGCCCTAAAACTTATACCACAGTCTACAGGTCATATTTATGAAGGGACTTCATTGTAACTTGGTAGGATAATGCCAAATAATGTCTAGATGAGAGCGTCCCCTTTTCGTTGCGATCATTTAACCTTGATGGCTGTCTGAGCCCAAAACCTTCAGCATACTCTATAGGTCGTATTTATGGAAGGATTTTATTGTAACTTGTTAGGTTGACTCCATATAATGCCAAGATGATCACACTCCCTTTTGGTCATGATTGGCCAACTATAACAGCTACAGAGTCCTGGAGCCCAAAACCCTTGAGCACAGTTTACAGGTTATATTTATGAAGGGATTTCATTGTAACTTCGTAGGATCACTCCAGATAATGCTCCGATGAGAACGTCCCCTTTTGGCCGCGATCATTCAACCATGACAGCTGCTTGAGCCCAAAACCCGAAAACCTTTAGCACAGTCTACAGGTCATATGTATATGTATGGAGGGATTTCATTGTAACTTGGTAGGTTGACTTCATATAATGTATAGATGAGAATGTCCCCTTTTGGACGCGATTGGGCAACTGTGACGGCTACAGGAGCCCAAAGCCCAAAAAACTTCAGCACAGTCTACAGGTCATATTTATGAAGGGATTCCATTGTATCTTGGTAGGATAACTCCAAATAATGTCTAGATGAGAACGTCCCCTTTTGGTCATGATCATTCAACCTTGATGGCTGCCCGAGCTCAAAATCCTTTAGCATAGTCTATAGGTCGTATTTATAGAAGGATTTTATTGTAACTTGTTAGGTTGACTCCATATAATGCCTAGATGATGGCGTCCCCTTTTGGTTGTGATTGGTCAACTGTGACGGCTACAGGGGCCCAAAGCCCAAAAACCTTGAGCACAGTCTACAGGTCATATTTATGAAGGGATTTCAATGTAACGTGATAGTAGTGCTGTGCGGCATACCAAATTTTCGGTGCGGTTTCGGTATTATAGTGGTACCGAAAACTGTACTGAAACCAAATGAAAATGGCTCTTATTTCGGTATTTATATTTTTCTGCGAAATTGACAAAGTCAACTCATCAAGGTGGATCGTAAATCTAAAAGCCTGTGGGCCACATATTTTGATCGAATTTATCAGAAACGCACAAATGTGAACTGTGTAAGTGACGGGTAGGCAGAATATGTCAGAGAAAGAAATAAAAAAGTGATGGCAGAAAAACGAAAAATGACAAGTTATTACTTGGTACTTCCATTTCTGAAGAAATATGGCCCGGTTCCAATGTTTCCAACATACTGGCTGATTTATTATATTTTCTGGAAATTTACTGTGTGATTTATTCACAGGGGACATTGGTGGTTGACCGGTTGACGTTTGGTTGGAAATAATCCACTGGTTTTGAAAATTCAATATGCTGACAACTTGACATACAAACGTGCCATTGGTTATCACCTCTCGGCCAGGGACCAACCTAGGGGGAATTTTAGGGTGACTTCATGTCTCCCAACAGAAAAAAATAGGGAGACTGCAGAGTCAAGTAGGGAGACTTCATATACAAGTGGGGAAATAAAGAATATTCATGTACCACCCCCTGCCGCCCCTTCATATTTTTAGCTTGTGGTCCTCCATTAATGCCCGATTAATCCAGGTCCAGTTGTCTATGATGCATCTATGCTAGGTTAGAAAATCATAAAGTAATTATTGATTGAAAATTCCCCACTGCTACCCTCTCCTTCATGACCCCTCCCCTCTTCTTCGTCCCAATCCCCCAGCACCCTCCTGTGGTTGCCTTTCACCAAAGTTTACTAAGCTAATAATTACATTAGTCTGAAGTGTGAACAGAACCAGATGTAAGAAGGTATTTTTTCCAGGTCCTTCATATGCACACTTGTGCCCTGTAGAAAGCTTTTCTTGTCATCACTAAAGCTTTTTTTTCTCGTGTTTCAATTCCATTCGTGTTTTTCTGGGAATAGACGACACAACAGTTAACAGTTGCAACCAAAACGAAATAAAAATACAGTGTTAGAAAATACGTCTGTTGTGTATACATTTTCAGCAGAGAATTTTCGGCATCCTAAGCGACGTAACCTACTTTCAAACTGGTTATTTTGTTGAGTCGTGTAAGTCACCTATTTTCGTTTGGACACTTGAAGCTCCGACTGAAACGCTACAAAATAGAAATAAAAAATCCACAAAAAGCGACAATTGACCTGATTCAATGGGGGGGGGGGGGGGGGGGGGAGCGAGCATGGTACATGTCCAAAGGACAGAGAGAGCAACTGATTAACTTGGCAAGTTATTTAATGTTTAATGAATCACTCGATGCAGTGTGATGATTCACAGTGAAGAGAGTGATTCATTAAATAACTTGTTAGACTTATCAGTTATCACAGTAACTTGTCAAGTTCATGAGATGTCAGTGCCAACCCTGTTAAGTTACAATGTGGTTGCATGTTGGGAAATTGGGTCAGTTTTTCAACTATTTTCAGTGTTCTATGCATATACCGAATACTGTACCGTATTTACCTGAAAAATACATGTACCGATATCGAACCTGAAATTTCAATACCGCACAGCTCTACTTGATAGGATGACTCGTTTTGAAATAATTTCACTGTAACTTGGCAAGTTTCATTGACATACGTTAACTATGAGGGCCACATACATTAACTGTGAGGTCCACATTAACCCACCCCTCAGTTCTTTAGTACAGTCTACACCTCATATTATTTTTATTAAAAAAACATACCATACAGGGAACAGAAATTAAAATATTCCAATTATCACAATTCTTGTCTTATTTCATAATCCTTTCATAAACATTGAACATTATCCTTTTCATCAAACACAACACACGGACAAGTTAAGCTACAGTGTCATTGTGACACTTTCATTAGGTAAAAGGTTAAGAATGTCGACTCGACGTTAAACCTCAAGAAGCCGTTAGAAGCATTTGTCTTTTAGGTACATTCAAAGCTTTGATGTTCTGAACTTTTGAACCTTCAGTGTAATAATCAAGACCGGTCGACAGTTACGAACTTGCAAAGTCTTGATTATTACACTGATGGTTTGAGAGTTCAGGACATCGAAGTTTTGAGTGTACCTAAAAGAGGAACGTCTTCATTGTTTACTTGAGGTAGGTCAGCTGACTTGAACTTCATTTTTAACGACTTCAGAGAGAGACGGACTGCTGCGGTGGTCGTGAATTACTACATAATTATAAACTTACAACAGGGTAGTATGTTCTACTTTAATTCTGACTACTTCTCTATTCGCTCGGACCCTGATATTGACCATACCTGGATGATCTATGTGCAACAAGTAATTCGGAATAACTGTGGACTGTGTCCCTTAATCTGTCTGCTTGTAGCATACCCATAATGTAGTTTTTACATCCGAAACACCCACCAGGCTTGACGACAATCTTGTGTTACTCGATGAGTGTAAAAAGATTGCTCAAAAGAAATACTTATCCTCTGACCGATCAACGTAAGATAAATCTAATGTTCCTAAGTGAGCATACAAAGCAGTCGACTTCAACAATTATTCATTTTATGCTGTATATATATATTATATCTTCTCTTGACATCAAAGTTCTATTTACACAGGCAAATACCACCGGTCATATCCACCTACACAGGAGCTTATTATCAAAAAATCACAGTTGTTTTTGCATGGGAATCAATTCACGGGATAATTTTATCTATTGTGAATTTGTGGTATCCTAAATGGCAGGTAATTTCGGTATCGATGAGCTCTGGACAAACCCTGAATATGATTTTATTAATCACCTAAATGAATGTTTAGAAGCAAATTATGAAGACAATGTATCACCCCTCAACCATCTGTTTGGGAAATGCATGTATCGCTCACCTGAACAATTTCGCACCTCATATTCAGGAATGGGGTAATTGTAATGAGTGTAATTAATTGTACATGTTTTCAAAGTAATTGGGTGTAATGTGTAATTTAGACCTTTGTCATTTACATGTAATTGAAAAGTAATTATTTACATTGGAAATTACCATGTAATTTCAATTACTTTTCAATTACATTTAGTCACAAACATGAGTGTAAAGATTTTTTAGAAAAGTGTCACTCAGTTTGAATTTTGATGCTACATTGGGGCATATATAGAAAAAATGTGCAGGTGACTAGCTATTCCTACCTCTTGGTTAACTGATGAACAATCTTGTGTGATGAACTGAATGAGTCATATTGTAATACTGATAAGTCATTTTCCATATTCCATATAAATTGCCAAAGTCCAAATGCTCATTGGGACTCATTATCTGATCTTCTGTCATCCATGCAGATGGCGAATAACAGTTTCGACATAATAGGTCTAAGTGAAATATTTAGTATCACCCCGAACATTTCATATAAACTTGATGGATACAACAGTCTTATTAAAAATACAAGACCGGACTGTGATGATGGGCGTGGTTGTGTTGCATTGTTTATTAAGGAGGGACTTGACTTAGATTAGACGATATCTCTGTGTTCATACCGCATGTTATGGAAACACTTTTTGTAGAAGTTCAAATCAGTAATATTTCCAGAATAATTGGCGTTGTGTATAGACGAAACACTCAACCTAAAGCTAACATCGATATTTATTTGTCTGAATTAGCCGAAATAACCGACAAATTAAAATTTGAAAACAAAAAGTCCTACCTAGTTGGCGATATGAATATTGACCTGCTAAAATCAGACTCTCACCAGAAAACTCAGGACTATATGTTCTCTGAAGGTTTTATCCCATCTATCACCAAACCAACTAGAGTAACCCTATTCACCACTACTTTGATTGATCACATTTTTTCCAATAATGATTCAGCCCCTACAGAGGCAGGAATAATCATTACAGATGTTTCAGACCACTTTGGGACTTTTTACATTGTGTCCGCAAACCGCAATAAACGAAACCAACCTCTCTTACTAAAAAGGAAAATAAATGAGAATAGTGCAAATCATTTTAAAACTATATTACAACAAAGCGATTTTGCCCCTGTTCTGGAAGCAACTTTTGCTGATGATGCACACAATAATTTCATGGATATCTATACAAATGCGTTTGAGATATCCTTTCCGCTAGTATGCATACACGAAAATAGAAAATACATAAAGCGTCAACCCTGGTTGACAAATGGTCTCCTAATGTCCTCAAATAATAATAAAACAAAATTCTATAATAAAAAATTGCAATATCCAACTGAATTGAATATACAAAATTACAAAAATCATTGTCGTATTTTTAATAGAATCAAAAAACAAAGTAAGGCAATGTATTATAGAAATATCCTAATGGAAAACAAAAACAATTTACGTAAAACATGGAAAATTTTAAATGACACAATTAAGAAACAAACATCAGTAACTAGACTTCCCTCTACCTTTAGATATGACAGCAGTGATATTAATGACCCTCAAGAAATTGCCAACAACTTCAATAATTTTTTTGTGAACATTGAAGCAAATACACGCACCCAAATTAAAAAGCCTAACATTGAATTTACCCATTTCTTGAAAAACAGTTACTCAGACTTCTTCATGGCCCCAACTACTCCATTAGAGAAAATAAATACTTGAAAGGCAATGAAATCTAAATCTAGTGAGGATTTCAACAACATAACGTCAAAGATAGTCCAATTGACGGGCGAACTAATTGCATTACCTGTAGCACACATTTCTTTTGAACAAGGGCCAGTGCCAGACAGAATGAAAACTACTAAAGTCATACCTGTATTCAAATCAGGATCTGATAAAGAATTCACTAATTATCGACCAATAAGTATATTACCAGTATTTTCTCAAATTTTGGAAAGATTGTGTGCAACAGGGTGACAAACTTTTTAGCCAATTTTGACATACTCTCACCAAACCAATATGGTTTTCGAAAAAAGCATTCCACATTACATCCAGTTATGCAATTACTAAAACATATAGCAACCTCAAATAATAAAGCGACTAAAGACCACACACTGGCGATATTCTTAGACCTAGCTAAAGCATTCGATTCTAGAAACCCCAAATTTTATTAAGCAAACTTGCTCATTACAGTATCAGGAGCATATGTAATGACTTTTTCTAAAGCTACTTGACATATAGAAAACAATATGTTCAGTGCGCCAACACAAAATCCTCTCTGATGCCCATAATGTGTAGTGTGCCTCAGGGCTCAACTTTGGGTCCCTTTCTGTTCCTTCTCCATATCAATGACATCCACCACGCCACCTCCATTGATCTTTCTTTTGCAGACGACACTACCGCATATTCGTCTGACTCTGTTGTACAGCGACTAACACAGTTTGTTAATAATGAACTTCAACATATATTTACCTGGTGTTCCGCCATTCAAGTTCTCTTGAACTGTAAGAAGACAAAGTATATTTTAATCATTCCCAGTTCAAAAAGAGCAACCCCTTTTAACAAATCCATAAAAATCAACGATACTGTATTAAAACAAGTGGGTGTAAACAGGGATGAAACATTAAGTTCCTTGGTATTAATATTGACGAACACCCGTCACATATCTCCCATCTGTGCTCTAAGATGGCATGTGCAAATTATGCACTTAACAGGGTCAAATCTATTCTTCCCCACAATGTCATGAAAACTTTATATTTTGCATTGATACACAGTTGTCTGATATATGGTATACAGATATGAGGGAACTCAAAATCAATTAACCAACTTTTCCTACTACAAAAACGCTCAGTTCGCATAATTAATAACGCACGTTTTAATGCCCATACTGACCCTCTCTTTGCTCAAGACAAAATAATGAAAGTTACAGACCTTTTCAAATTCAATGCCAAGTTATTTTTATTCGAGTGGAAAAATGGATCTCTTCCCCAGTCATTAAATTCAATGTTTTCACTCCTTAATAATAATGCTATTGGTTACACCACCAGTTACTCGGTATCGATTGCCTCTGCAGAACAAGAACAATGTCCTTAGATTACCTCCCTTGTTTCAACTATCCTAGGCTTTGGAATGACCTGGAACCGAGTATAAGAAATGCTACTAATCATACTGCATTTTAGAAAATGTTAACGCAAAAACTTCTCTCAAATTATCAAACACAAATTATATGTAACAACCCATATTGCCCAGACGGTACTCAATAGTTTTCTATACTAATCTGTAATACAGTTCTGCTTTTACAGCCTAGCTCATCAGTTTGTCACTCATCTTATTCCCAAGGTATTTTCAATATTATTTCCAATGTATTCTAAAATATCATTGTTATTTTCAGTGTCTTCTTTCCCATGCAATAACGCAACAATGCAATGATACAGCATTGCACCAAAATGATCTGTATTTCTCTCTTCTTGACTGTATACTCTGCTTCTGATATGATGTTGGCATGTTGCTCTAATTATACGTTTTTACCCCGGGGGATAGCAGGAAGACGGACAATCTGGCTGTGCTGTCCCCAACGGTATGTTTCGGTATCACAATATTATTCTGTAAATGTATTGATTATTATATTTTACATACCCTTAAATAAAGAATTGAATTGAATTGAGGGAGAGGTGGGTCATCTAGGTACGATTAATTGATTATTATCAATTATTTGTGACAATTAATCAATTTCTATATTCAAAAATCGTACAGCCCTACTCATTTCTAGCAGAGATAATTTCTGCTTTATGGAAATCCTCAATGTCTGAAGGAGAGGTGCCATCAAGCTGGAGATGTTTCAAGCAGTTCTCTGGAAAGTCATCAGGGGAACCTAACTTTTTACTCGAATTTTGATATTTAGTTTTTTCTCTTCTGTTGCTTTGCAGATCTTTGCTTAGTTTCAGATAAGCTCTGCTTGTTCCCTACGTTCGTTGATGTTGAGTTATATACACTACCTGGTGGTATAACAGCTAAAATGCGAAATGGATCTTCAGAAGACTCAACTGTGATTCCTTGGAATTTTCTGCCCTCCTCACAAAATCTTTGATCTGTGGTTTGATGGTTGCATTGTTTTTTGCTTCCACCCTGTTTTTGTGGATTTTTTCTCTGCTTCTTATTTTTAGCAGCAGGAGATTCTATGTTTATGATTCTGCCAGATCTGCTCATGTCTTTGCTTTTTAAAATATTACTGTTATTGTTGTTGTTAACGGTGCTGTGTGTAGTGCTGTCACAGCCTGATTGATTGTTGATTAAAAAATCAATCACGGTTTGCAACATTTTCTGCAACATAATAAGCGTCTACTTGAAAATCTTCTTTCTCACTATCCGACCTGATGAAATGATTTGGTTGCTCCAGTGTTTGAGTTTGAACTGTCCGATTTGTGATTTTGACCTGGTCACACTCCCAATAGGATGATGACGATTTATCTTCACTCCGATCAGTGAAACTTGATCTGTGTGCTACTTTTTGGGTTGAAGATTCGTCGTCATTTTCATTGTAGTCCGACCTGGGAGTAAGTTTCTTCTCTGATATTTAATCCATCAATGTTGACAATCTCATGCTAGTCCGTTCCAATAAATCACAGGCTTCCAATCAGCCATGGACTTTTTTGAGATTCATCAATTTCTGAGCCTGATGCTGGTCAATGTGTTTCAGTTCTTGTAACTGCTCGGCAGTGGCAGTTTGAATGTTAAAGTGTGCCATGATAAAATATTTGTTATTATTACACCACGAAAACATTTGAAGAAATGATGGCAACAATTACGAATGAGAAACTAGGACGTCACTGTTCAGCTTTGCTCAGTAATCATTCACTCCAACAAAAGACGTCATGCGAAACTGTCGTGAATTCATCTCACGAAATGTTGAGTGAGAGAATAAAATAAGAAAGAAAGAATACACTTTCCTTGCTTCCTTATTGTTACCTCGCCGCCAGTGTGGTGAATTTGGTAGATAATTTACCAGTGATTCATTAAAGAAACAGCAACACTACGCTCAGATTATAGAATTACCATAGTTATGGGGACACTTTGTAACCTGTAAAAATGTTAACCATAATGGTTGCCATCATTTTTGGACCCGTTCAACTCGCCCTTGTGAGAATCAACGTTTCTGACACTGATTCTCTCCAGGTCCGTGCTCTGTGGGAACCATTCCCAGTTAAAAGACCTGTTAGGTAGAATTTAAACCTCTTGGGTAAAAAGTGCAGTGGGCCCATGGTTTTTGACCCATCATTCATAATCATGTTCATTTCATATCATACTATTTTTGACTTCTTAATAAACCATGTATATACTGTTGTTCCAATTTTCTTGTGTATTCATCCAGACCACAGCACATAACTTTATGTTTATTGTACCTCCAGAACTAAGCTATATTTTATCCATGCATCCACATTTTGAAAGTTGACCCAGATTCTCACAAATCTGAAGAACAACAGGGAAATTCCAACCAGGGTTCTATCCCAGGGGAGTCATTCACCCCACTCCCTGTTACACTTATACCATACCAGTACTGTAGTTAAGTTTTTTTTATTCAATCAAAGTCATTCCTGCTTTGTAGCAGCCAAGCCTTGACTTCATAAAAGTTTTTTAAAAAATACTCAGATTTAGTGAGCATTAACTTTTAATTAGTTGTCTGATTATTGAGAATTGAAAGAGCAAACTCAATCACACTTTCTTTGATGTTCCACTGACTTCAGACCAGTCCTGGTAATTCATCCTTGTGTCCTTGGCCAAAAAAACTGCTGTGGAAAACTGGTGCTTCTACGGCAATTAATGTGAAGCCTGCTCGATTGTGTAAAAATCATCTTAGGGCAGGGCATAGTTTCAATTGCCATGTATATGTAGTATGCGGTGAAGTGAAAACTTTTAATTCACTTTAACATGTGAAAGTAGTTCGAGATACATGTGTATATAATCACAATCAATGTGTAGAATCTTTCACTCAATTAGATCATGCCAATATCATAAACCATGTGAATGCTGAGAAAAAATCTTGGAAGTAAGTCGGCGACTTGCTCAACATGTATAGTATTAGTGAAAATAAGATGCAGCATAACTACAAACTAAGTATCTTGCTGCTTCTATGTTGATAAAACCCGAATCTGATATCACTTTCTTTTACAGAGCTTTCCAGAAACTGATGTCAGATTCTGGTGTTATCAACTTAGAAGAAGCAGAACACATAATTTCTAGTGGTTATGCTGCAACTATTACGTAAATTGTAAGATTAGCAATAAAGTGTTGTGCGATCCACATGGTTTGGTTCCTTGTGTAACCTGGAAGTTGTGCAATTTCTGCCACCACAAGGCTTTCTGAAGAAACCATCCTTGGCAGTATATTTTGCTGTGGATATTTTTCCTTTCCTCAGCACTGCTGATTGCTGAGGGTAAATTACTAGGGCTGTGAGGCAAAAGATCAGTGATATCCAGTCATTATGATCAGGCTTGGGGCAAATACTTTGTAAATGTATTCGAATACGAATACAAATACTTTGAAATTTCATGAATACAAATATGAATACAAATACACAAATTTTCAAATGTGTTTGAATACGAATACAAATACATTACATTGTATTCATGAATACATTTTTGAATACTTTTTAAATTAGAAGTATTTATAGCAAGGCCTTCAAGTTTTTTGTTTGTTGGGTTAAAAGTCATTTTTAAACTGATGGTCCTTTAGCTGAAGCTTTAACTGTGCTTTCCATGCTTTGTTGGGAAACTAAAGTAATTACCTGACGGGAAATCCACTCTATGGGTGTCATAGTAATTAGACTACTCTCCATGGACAACACATCACAAAAAGTGAGTAGATTACCTCTAAAAAAATCACAGACTGGCGTTTCCTCCTGAACGTTAAGTATCAATTGCATTGACACCACCTAAGAAGGACTAGTAAAGTTTTAGACAATGCACTTCATGGTTAAACCTGGAAGCTTGTTGGCTGAAAGTTTGCTAACAGCAGTAGTATTTTCTTTATAATATTTACATGCTTTCACCGATTATAATTAGACATATTGAGCATAATTTATGATGTGCATGTATGCTTGAAGCTGTATTGCATTCAAATGTTACAGACTGTTTAATTAACCTTTTCATCACTGCTTTTCACATGATGGAATCTTTGATGATATTTGATAGACATGGCTGGGAAGAAGTTGTGGAGGAGAACGGTTTCTTTGTTTAAACCTATAGCATCTAATACAGGTCAATTTTAAAATGTTACTGTCATGTGCATAGCCAGGAGTCTATAATAGGTAGTGTCCTAGCTAGTTTTTGGCTCACCTTGACAAGTCAAGCTGAACTTATCTTAGCATTTTCCGTCGTCCGTCAACACCATGTTTTGATCTACCCGTCCAAAACCACTGAGCCAATTCAAGTGAAAGTTTGTGTGAGGGATACTGCAAGTCAGTGGTGTACTTGTCTTAAAGCATTTACTCGCCATTGCTTGGCAGTTATTTCCGGGCTCCACAGCTTCTCCACCCGTAAACCTGTTCAACACAGGGTGATGCTTGCTGTCGAAAGTGTTGTTAAACCCCAATAAAAAAACAAAAACAAAGATCTTCATTGGAATGATTTAACAGATTTATTCTGGCGAGAAATCAACATAGTTGTGTATGTTTACTGTTGCTGTGGAAATGTTATTCTGTGAACCATGTTAGAAAGAGGCTTTACCAATCAACAGAGTGTCACATAATTAAAGCTCCCAGTATTGTAACCCTTAATTCTGACTTGAATCACTGTTTACTGCAAAAGAACATCAGCTCCAACATGCTGTCTCAGGAGAAACTTGCAAGTTCCATTCCAATTGTCTTGGCAGTTGTTTCTAGGCAAGCCTTTTTTGTAACGTATGCAGCCAAGACTTTCCAAGAAACAACTGAAAAGCCACATGACTGTTGAAGTGTATAAAAAATGTAGAAAACTCTCCAGGCCCTTAAGAAAGAAAGTCTAGGCATTACCTGGCATACAGTATTCCATGTCGACCTACGTGTAGTTTAGATGCTCTTCAGATCAGGTTTGACATTGTTACATCAAAGACTATTTAGAACAAAGACATTTTTACCGCTGGTTTTAGTTGGAGGTTGACTGAAGAAAAAGTTTCATCTGGTAGATTTATATTTATTTATTGGTGTTTAAGGTCACATACTTATGCACAATGGCTAATCGTGACCATGACAGTTTTACAGGTGGAGGAAAGCAGAGTGCCCAGAGAGAACCACCGAGCATCATTGAGCAACTGTCAGCTCCAACATTATAACTCTGTTCAAGCTCTGCTCAAGCAGGGTTACAGCAGTTGAAGACGTGCACCATCAATGTACAGTACGCCTTAATACATGGCATCATCGTTCCCCCATGTAGGCAACCAGGATAAAGTGCCTTACCCATTTTCAGATCTGGTCGATCATTTGTGTGAGTGTGGTTTTATGTAATGATCATGAGAATGAATTTCATTCTCATGGAATTTTGTGCCCTGATGTTAATAATAATAATAATAATTTATAAGCCTAAACTCCACAAGCTTGCTCTTTGGCTTTACATGAACTAATCCTAGCATTTATCAAAAGCTGATAATAGAAATGATGTTGGAATAAATAGAGTTTTTTCAACAAAGAGAGGTGTGCCTTCCTAAATATTTGTGCAGAACATACTATGAGAGCGAGCATATGTGACATACTGTTGTGGGATCTCATGTCGAACCACTCCCAGAGTTGACTTTCCTCCAACATAACTTGACTCAAAATCAAGAAACAAAGCTGTGTGATGTTCTGTTGATATTGACCCCTGATCCCCTTCCAGCATACACATACTAAGGCCATAAAAACATACTTACATTATTATCAGATTTCATTAAAAAATACATAATCAGATGGGTAAACAAACTATATCTCCCTTCATCTCTGGAGAACTGTTCCACTTTATTTAAAGAGAAAGTATGTCATTGTTCCGCCTCTCTTCATTTATGTCACTTATGTTTTCATTTTTTGTAGATTCTTCCATATTGGGATTGGACACAAATGTACGAAATGGAATGTTTAGTAGAGAATCCTTACTATTTACAAGGGAATGCACCAACCGAAGATGATTGTGAGGTACATTTTGGAACCTGAATACCTTTCCTTAACATCAGTAACCCAAAATGTGTTACTGTTAGGCCTAAAAAAGTTTAAAATCCTTTTCTCAGGCCGTCCCGCATTGTTCTTTTGGCTGCAGCATGCTCTCTTTTTATAACCAATGCAAACTTAAAAAATTAAATGGTTTATGTCTGATATTTTACCTAAGTTAATAAAATTGATAAATTTGTTCCTTGAGTGCAGCAAGGCTTTGCAATGCTAAAGCATTGCAAATCCTTGTTGCACTCAAGAGATGAAGTACAACACCACCTATGCTATTCAGTAGATTTTGAGGCCATAAAATACACCATGAACTTTTGATGACAAAGAAAAATAACAAAAAAATAAAAAATAAAATAAAAAAAATGCCTGCCACCATGCAATTTTTACAAAAAAATGGCCTGCGAAACAAGATCTACTTTGTGTGACCTTAATAACTAGAATTATTTATCCTCTATGCACGCCACTATTATGTTCTACTTTTTAGGTCATGTTTTACATGGAGTGAAAGATTTGTACTCTTGGTTAGAGGCATTATTTCAAGAATGTTAATATCAAGAACCGGAAGCAGTAATCACCACGTTGGAAATAAGGAAATAAACGTGTGTTTTTATGTTCTGAACATTGAATCATTTTTAATCACTCTGTCGTCTGCATGAGCAGTACATTGGCGACGATAAGCGGGAGACCAATCTGCGCACATGGAATCTTTGTTCTTGAAGCCATCAAACTCAAATCAAAATGAGTCAAATAAGAATACTGCACATGTTTCTGGCTACCGATATAGTCAATTCATCCTCAATCGCTTCCAAGTGGGAGAAATATGTTGACTGTTTCTTGTGGCTTGCAAGGTAACAAGCAATGAAAGAAAGAAAGTTTTATTGTTACATCATGCAGGCACTAATGTGATAATGTTTACAAGTCTGTTAAAGTCTGCTGATTGTTATTCTGCAACTGTCAAATGTCTGTCCGAATATCTTGCCCCCAAGAAAAATCTCACATAGGTCATGTTTCACATGGAGTGAAAGATTTGTACTCTCTTGGTGAGAGGCATTATATAACAAATGTTAATATCAAGAACTGGAAGTGGTTATACCCATGTTGGAAATAAGGAAATAAATGTGTGTTTTTATTTTCTGAACATTGAATCATTTGTAAACAATTTATCATCTGCATGAGCTGTATAGCCACAGCATTATTTTTCAACCTTTTAGCAAACATGAATAGCAGATGAAAACAATTCTTGAATAAAAAAATCTTTTTTTTCATTTTTTGGCCTCAAAACCATAGCTTCTGTCCTCTCATTGGACCACACGCAAAAGAGCTTGTTCCAATGAACAGTCATAAGCTTTAACTTTACGTAAAAAATAAAAAAAATTTAAATGGCAATTCTTGTGATTAGCACTGGTTGGTTATATTGCCATTTCATTAGATAAATATTAATATTGGAAATTATACCAGAATTTTAATTTTCTCTGCCTCTTTAGTACGTGTAGAGTGTCTTATCACAAAATCATCCCTGCAGAGTGGAGATTCCACCCAAGCAATAATTACAAATTTGTTGCAAAGCATAACAATCACAAGCAAAGTTCCAGCCAATAGACCTCCAGGTTAAGCCCAGAGGTCAATTGGCTGAAACACTGCTTGTGTTTTTTGTCCGTATTTACAGAATTTGAAAGTGATACTTTGGGTGATAACTCCGTACTTCGGGTGATTTAGTTACAATCCTCCTCACGTAAAAGCTGTCAAAAGTGTTGTTGAGCCCAAATAAATAAATAAAATAAATAAATATGCCCTGCCCTTCAGGACCTTGAAAAGAAGTGATAACTGAAAGAAAACTAAAACAATCTTTTTCAGAACCACAGTATAGAAAGTATTGATGTTTGGCAAGCAGCATCCCTGCCTTTAGGCACCAAAATGCAAAAGTTGTAATTTATTGGCTTGGTTTGTCTGCCATCTCCTGTTTTGGGCTTCCCAAGAAGAGATAACTTCCATTTTTTGTAAAATACTTAGTTTGTTTCTCTTGTGAACAAGTGGATCAAATTTAACCAAATTTGGGAGGTATGACTATGCTCCCTACTGCATGATGATCCAAGTTTGTACAAATCAGTAATACAGTACAGTTTTTGCCAATTTCTTCAAGCTCCCATTCAAAGGTCCAAAACTTTGTTTTAGGTTCAGCACTACCCCAGAGGTAACTCTAGTTTTGTATGATGTTCAGGTCATCCATGTGAGCTGCTCACATATAGTTGTTTGACTTGATATTCATTGTTTTGAAAACATTTTCTTTGTTTCAAGATTTGTGAAGAGGTCCAGTCAATTGAGAGAATTAGGAATACTACAATGAAGGTGATATCAGAATCCTACATCAAGAGGGATACACCAGTTATTATTGAAGATGGAATGAGGGACTGGGCAAATTCTCCTGGTACAATAACTATTGATACCATTGTACAGGTAAAACTCTTGCTTTTTTATCGGGACACTGTGTTTGATTTCAATGTTACAGTGAGGGGAAATACCAAACTTTTGGAGCCCAAACATCTCTTCGTGTTTTCATTTATGAAGTTTTGAAAAACAAACAAGTGTTTACTGGACACCATAGTAAAGATAGATTTTTCTGGTGGTAGGACAAGACCATAAAATTTCCTACAGAAATTAGCAATGCACAGCATTGCTGATTTCTGTAGGAAATGTCATAGCCTTGATCGTTTTGGTAAAATTGTTCAGTTTTCAAGAATACAAAACATTGAAAAAGCTTTGTGGACATTCTTATTGCACATGAGGAGGTTTCTACCATGAATTACAGACATTTCCCTTATGTGCATCGCCCCAGACAGACAATTCCACAGATGAACATTTCCCAATATGTGGGACATTTTCCCCAGACATTTACCCCATAGATGAGTAGACATTACCGCATAGTATTTTATTTTTAATCAGTATTTTATTTCTTTAAAGTGAAATGGGTTCAGCTAACAGGCTAAACCTATAAGCAGCCTCACCCTACAGTAATTATCATTACAGCATTTTAAAAGAGAAAAAAAATGGTGCAAGTGCAAGATGGAGATATCTCAACAGTCATGTTGTAATATTAACAACAGTATATTGTAATGAAAATATAACAGGAGATAGTAGTAACCCTTAAACAAGATACACGAAGCCTAAAAGTTTTGTAGTAATTGTTACCTATCTTTTCTTTTAGGTGAAATAATTGCGCCCTACTATCTATACACAGAAACACCCACACACACACACACCCACGCACACCAACACACACACATTTATATTACATACATATTACATACATACATATATACACATATATATATATTCGCATATATATATATATATATATATATATATGCACACCTATACACACACATACATATGGCAGATGCACGTGCGCGCATGTGTGTGAGTGTGTAATTGGAATCATGGTTGGACAAAACGTTTAGTGTTGGTAATGTGATAGTATGACAGATGCTACAACTTATTTCATCTCTAGGGAACACACTCTCAGAGAGCATTCCAAGAAATGGAACCAAGACCTGGTTTTATCAGCTTAGAAAACATATACTGCAATTCATTTCAAGTTTATGCAACAACTAATTTTATCCACTGAAAAATAGAAAAAAACATGATCGCCTGCATGCAAAGTGGGTAATTCTAATCACTGCATAAACAAATAGTGTAACTCACAACCTTCAAAAACCAAACCAAAATACAAACTATAAAGCACAAAGAGAAACAACATGGATATCTGGTTTGATCAGTGTCTGCTTTTATGCATAGCAAATAATTGTAATCAGAATCTCATAAAAACAACAACAAAAATCAGAAATGTCTGTGCTTCCAAAAGCATCCAGGGGAATGTCAACCCACCGATGTTTGGGATAATGTGTGCCCGATGAATTGTCTGCTGGTGAAATGTTCATACACCCTGCCAGTTGCAACTGCCCCATTGCTCTGGTACATGTACCTAGATTTAGCTGAGAATTCCCACAATTTGAAAAAGCGTCTGAAGATTTTGGTGTTCTATGACGCCAGAATGGCATTGTCCAGAATTTTCCTGTTATTTTGATAAAACAACGTTGCAGCCCTACTGATTTTCGCATTGAAGCCCACTTTGCCAGTATAAACAATGTTTGAGGGTCTTTACAAAAAGATAAAATGGACTAATTTGAATGGTTCTTTCTTTGGTCAATAAAATATCATTCAGATTAACCATATGAAACAGAGCGGCCACTTTTTTGGCCAGGAACATGATACGTTATAACATCATTAAATAGGATGGCTGTTCAGTAAATGTGTGGGGTAGACCAACCAATATTTTCAATTTGCACTCCTGAAATTGAAAATATTGATTAGTCTATCCCAAATAATGAATAGAGACTCTTCTAATTGCTGCCATTGAGCTGGAATGGAAGATGCCACCAGAGTTCAGAGGATTGAATGTTAGGTAACCTCACCAAATATAATTCTGTGAAATAATTTATGTATTTTGAACATATTTGATGTTAATCTTCCAAAAGTTTGATAACCGTAAAAGTCTGTACACAGTCTCCTTTTAATAACATAAAAAGTCTGTACACAGCCTTCTTTTAAGAACATAAAAAATCTGTCTACAGTATTCTTTTAATAACATAACAGTCTCTCCACAGCGTTCTTTTAATAACATAAAAGTCTCTCCACAGCCTTCTTTTAATAACATAAACGTCTCTCCACATAAAAGTCTCTCCACAGCCTTCTTTTAATAACATAAAAGTCTCTCCACAGCCTTCTTTTAATGACATAAAAGTCTCTCCACAGCCTTCTTTTAATAACATAAAAGTCTCTCCACAGCTTTCTACAGCCTTCTTTTAAGAACATAAAAAGTCTGTCTACAGCCTTCTTTTAATAACATAAAGTCTCTCCACAACCTTCTTTTTGAAAATCCATTCATTATACCCCAGCAATGAGTTGTGGAGGAGAGGATTTTGGTGTACTAGAATCATCTTGTCAGTCCATCTGTCCGCCTGTCCATAGACATAATTTTATTGGAAGATTTTCTCAGATATTTGTAGACCATTGTCCTCGAAACTTGGTATGAATGTTCACCACCATGGGAACCTGTGCACCTACGATTATAGTTCCTGTTGGACTATTTTCGCCAGAGTTATGCTCTTTTTGTGTTGAAATAGCTGCCGCATAGGCCTGAATTTTGTCCTGAGATTTTCTGCTATGTTTGTGGGTCGATTCCTTTGAAACTTGGTTTGGATGTTCACTACCATGGAAATCTGTGCACCTGTGATCATAGTTTCGATCAGAATTTTTTGCCAGAGTTTTGCCCCTTTTGATCTTAGAAAGATTTCCTGCAGGGGCTTGAATTTTGGCCTGAATCTTGTAAAACTGTTGCTTTTGCTCCCTGCCTGTTCACTGCGATAAGCAGACTCTGTTTTACTGATAATCAACAATGCTTGGGATGTGCATACCCTCTCAAAAATGGGCAACATGGCTTATTAACGCTTACCCCTGGTCTTGTGTTGATAATCATGTTCTGGTCATGATTAGCCATTGTACAAAAATATGTGACCTTAAACACCAATAAATAATAACAATAATATTGCTTTGGTGGTATGCCAATCATGGTGACAGGGGGTATGCATAGGTCCATCTGGGACAGTCACACCTTAGTTTTTACAAAATGCTGAAAAGATTTGCTTAAATGTGATCAAGCGAATTCACAATCTGTTTTGGTCCGTGTTTTTTGGAGGCACATATGTTGCGGATTGTTGCTGAGTCAAAGCGTTGAGGGGCTTGGAGTTGAGAGGGAATTCTCCTAAAGCTAGAAAATTTTAAGAAAATAGACATGAAAATTGCCCATTTTACTGCCCTTTAAACTCACCATTGGATTAACTCTTATATAACTGATTCATTACATACAAGGTCTTAATTATCCACATTAGAAATCTGATTCATCCAAAGTGTTTGTATCTTTCAAAACACTGTTCAATAATGTGTATTTCTTTTTTCAACACTGATAACTGTGCACCAACTCGCTCATATTGTTTTGTGGGTTTTAACTTGCGTCTTTTCTCTTGCTACCTCCCAATATACCTTCACATACCTTGGAATGTTTGTTTTCCAAACTGTTCAAGTGGTTTTTCTTAACAGTCACCATTGTTAACAGAAGTGATTAAATATTGGGTACATCGAATTTGAAACAAGTTGGGGTGGGAAGACACATGTATTATTGTAAGCAGGCACAATTTGTAACATTGGTCACATCAACCAATGGTTTCGTTCATTGGATTTACAAATATTTTTGCAAATCAAATCACAGAGTCAAATGAAATTTTACAGTGTGGTTTTCAAGTCATCAAATTATGAGTGTTAACCCGGAAGGGCCAGAAGACTGATTTTGGCAACCATATTTGAAAAATTTTCAACCTCCACTAATATGAAAGGGTAAACCTGTTTCAGCCATTCAATAATCAAATTGAATATAATCTCCTAACATGTTACAATTATGCCTCTTGTATTTTATGCCTGCTTTGTCAGATAATATTCTGTATCATTGCTGGTTTGGATACATGCTCTGCGATCTGGAATATTCACTCTCCTGGCACATTGCAATATGGTTAATAGAAATAAGACTTTGCATGTCATCTGCTCATCTGTAGGCCTTTGAAACCCCCCAAATTCACAGCATTAACCAATGTGACCAAATTATATAAATGTTCCTGAATTAGAGGAGAAAACAGATGGTTTGTTTTGTTTTTATGCTTTCTTGTTGTTTCATAAATTGGTCTGTTAACTCTTTACCTATTATAACAGGAAAAAAACAGTCATGGCTATTCACTAAAGTTGCTATTCAGACTATATTATTTTTTATATTTGTGCCTCAAAGACATTGAGGGGCGTCATAAGCTGTATTTTTAACACAATTTTATTTACAATGGCATATCAAGGGTTCAAACCCACATTGAGAGAGTTTCCTTTGGCACCACCCGCCTTGCAAAACTATACTGAACCACACTGACACCACTCCACCAACAGACCCTAAAAAGGGAATGCTAGTTGACCAAGGAAATACAAGACCAGTACAGAACACATGGAATACTAAATTTTTCAATTTCTCATCAAGTAATTGCATCACTTAATTCTACATACTGCACCTCATATGGATATCAGCAAGGCCTCGCTTTTTCAAATAGTCTGTGTGCCATAGAATCAAGAAAGGTAAAACCAGCATCCTTTCTTGATTCTTTGGCACATGGGAAATGTGAAAGAGAGAAGTATCGCAGATTTCCATGTAAGGTGTGGTATGTAGAATAAAGAGATGCAAATACTTGATGAGAAATTGAATGTTTTTAGTTCTTAAGAAATGTTTTTTGCTAGTGCCATTTTCTGTTCATGTTAGGTACAGGGTTAATAGATTTTCGGATGTACCAATCAAGTGCTGAGAAACCAAATAATGGCATTTCTAAAGCCAGTAATATAAACATTTTTTTTTCAATGGAGATGAATCATAACTGACATGCAGACCATAAAATTTTTCCCAGTTCCAGGGTATTTGATGATTGGATTCACATAACAAAATGCTTTTCAAAAAAGTCCAAATGCTAACCATTTTACTTTCAGATTGGCCTTATATTCACTATTTATCATCACTTTTTGAAACCAAGATGGAAACTGCTAATCAAATTTTTAAAAACAAAAAATACCCTGCGATTCTCCAGATTTGATTTTGATTGTCATGAACTCCTATTAGAATCATTTTTCAGTTCTTAAATAATTTGGAATTTGAGAGTACTATTTTGAGTGCAACAAGCAATGAATGCATGTAAAACACAAACCTCATATTTATATATTCCCCTCCTCACCCCGTGGGAACCCTGGGAAGTGAAACAGTGCTTGTTTACTGTGGTAAACAAGCTCTCGTTTACTGGTAAAATAGGACCCAGTCACCAATGCTTGGGGTGGAAGGCTTCTAAAATGAGTAACTTGGGTATAAACGATCAGTTAAACTTGGCTTTATCTCCATGTTGTGGTCATGATTAGCCATTGTGCAGAAATATGTGACCTTAAACACCAATAAATAAATAAATATATGTTTCCTAGAGTTTAACCCATAATGGTTTTATTCTCATTTTTAGCTCAACTTTGACGTAGTCAAATTTGAGGTTATGCCATGGCCCATCTGCTGTCTGTCAACAATTCAGTACGACTCGGGCTAGAGGCCGTATTTATGAACCGATCTTTACCAAACTTCTTGGGTACCTTTGTTATCACCGTGGGATGAGAATGAGTGTTTTTGTGTGTGGCCCAGAATTCAAGATGTCCACCAGCAGCCATTTTGTACTGAAATAAGTCCAGTCAGTTTTTTGTACAGAACTTCTGTATGACGGTTCTGATTTGAATAACTTTTTGTTTGAATGTTTAGTAACATGGAATACATCACATATAATACAGGTTTTTTTCTCATGCAGAAATTATGCAAATTAGATGAACTTTGATTTATTCAGTGCTACTTATACACAGCAAGTACACATGTCAATACGGCTTGGGCGCGGAAACTTCTAGGGTACCTTTGTTATCACCTTGGGACGAGAACGAGTGTTTTTGTGTGCAGTCTGAAATTCAAGATGGCTGTCGACGGCTATTTTGTACCCAAATTAGGTACAATCAGTTTTTTGTACAGAACTTCTGTACGGTTCGGGCTATAGGCTGTTTTCATGAACCGAACTTTACAAAACTTCTTGGGTACCTTTGTTATCATGGTGGGACGAGAACAAGTATTTTTGGGTGTGATCCGAAATTCAAGATGGCCGCTGGCAGCCATTTTGTACCGAAATTGGTGCAGTCAGTTTTTTGTTCTGAACTTCTGTACGAAAGTTCTAATTTGAATAAATTTTTGTATGAATGTTTAGTAACATGGAATACATCAAATATGATACAGGTTTTTTTCTCGTGGGGAAATTATGAAAATTAGATTAACTTTGATTTATTCAATGCTCCTTGTACACAGTAAGCACACATGTCAATACGGCTCGGGCTAGGGGCAGTATTTATGAACCAATCTTCACGAAACTTCTTGGGTACCATTGTTATCACCTTGGGACAAGAGCAAGTGTTTTGGGGTGTGGTCCGAAATTCAAGATGGCTGCTGCCGGCCATTTTGTACCAAAATTAGGTACAATCAGTTGTTAGCTCAACTTTGGCAAAGTCAGATTTGAGGTATTGCCATGGCCCATCGTCCATCTGTGTGTCTGTCGCGCCATACACACGTCTCGTGCTAGAGACCGTATTTATGAACCGATCTTTACGAAACTTCTTGGGTACCTTTGTTATCACTTTGAGACAAGAACGAGTGTTTTGGGGTCCGGTCCGAAATTTAAGATGGCCGCTGGCAGCCATTTTATACCAAAATTAGGTGCAATCAGATTTTTGCGCAGAACTTCCATATGAACGTTTCGATTTGAATAATTTTTTTGTATGAATGTTTAGTACCATGGGATACATCATATATAATACAGGGTTTTTTTCTTGTGCGTAAATTATGCAAATTAGACTAACTTTGATTTATTTAGTGTTACTTTCAGCACTGTAAGTGCAAATGCCAATACGGCTCGGGCTAGAAGCCGTATTTATGAACCGATCTTTACGAAACTTCTTGGGTACCTTTGTTAGCACCGTGGGACGAGAACGAGTGTTTTGGGGTCCGGTCTGAAATTCAAGATGGCCGCTGGTGGCCATTTTGTACAAAATTAGGTGCAATCAGATTTTTGCGCAGAACTTCATTCTGAAAGCGCTGATTTGAATATTGCCATGGCCCGTCGTCCGTCTGTACATCTGTCTGTCTGTCTGTCCATAGCACCATACACATGGCTCGGGCTAGAAGCCGTATTTATGAACCGATCTTTACAAAACTTTTTGGGTACGTTTGTTATCACCGAGAGACGAGGACGGGGTGTTTTGGGGTCCAGTCCAAAATTTAAGACATCTGCTGGCAGCCATTTTGTACCAAAATTAGGTGCAATCAGATTTTCACAGAACTTCCATATGAAAGCCCCGATTTGAATAATTTTTTTGTATGAATGTTTAGTACAATGGGATACATCACATATAATACAAGTTTTTTTCTCGTGCGTAAATTATGCAAATTAGACTAACTTTGATTTATTTAGTGTTACTTTCAGCACTGTAAGTGCAAATGCCAGTACTGCTCAGGCTAGAAGCCCTATTTATGAACCGATCTTTACGAAACTTCTTGGGTACCATTGTTATCACCGTGGGACGAGAATGAGTGTTTTGGGGTCCGGTCTGGAATTCAAGATGGCTGTCGGCAGCCATTTTGTACAAAATTAGGTGCAATCAGATTTTTGCGCAGAACTTCATTCTGAAAGTGCTGATTTGAATATTGCCATGGCCCGTCGTCTGTCTGTACATCTGTCTGTCTGTCCGTAGCACCATACACACGGCTCGGGCTAGAAGCCGTATTTATGAACTGATCTTTACGAAACTTTTTGGGTACCTTTGTTATCGTGTTTTGGGGTCCAGTCCAAAATTTAAGACAGCCGCTGGCTGCCATTTTGTACCAAAATTAGGTGCAATCAGATTTTTGCGCAGAACTTCAGAAAGCTCTGATTTGAATAAATTTCTGTATGAATGTTTAGTAACATGGAATACATCACATGTAATACAGGTTTTTTTCTCGTGCAAAAATTATGCAAAATTGGATAACTTTGATTTATTCAGAATATATCACATATATTACAGATAGTTTTTCTCGTGCAAGAATTATGCAAATTAGATGAATTTTGATTTATTCAGTGCTACTTATACACAGTAAGTGCACATGTCAATACAGCTCGGGCTAGAGTCTGTATTTATGAACGAGTGTTTCTGGGTGTGGTCCAAAATTCAAGATGGCTGCCAGTGGCCATTTTGTACCGAAATTAGGTCCAATCAGTTTTTTGTACACAACTTCTATACGGCTCAGGCTAGAGGCTGTATTTATGAACCGATCTTTACGAAACTTCTTGGGTACCTTTGTTATCATCGTGGGGCGAGAACGAGTGTTTTTGGTTGCGGTCCAAAATTCAAGATGGCCGCCAGCAACCTTTTTGTACCCAAATTAGTGCAATCAGTTTTTTGTATAGAACTTGTGTATGAAAGTTCTGATTTGAATAAATTTGTGTAGGAATGTTTAGTAACAAGGAATAATCACATATAATACAGGTTTTTTTCTCGTACAGAAATTATGCAGATTAGATGAACTTTGATTTATTCATTGCTACTTGTACACAGTAAGTGCACATGTCCATACGGCTTGGCCTAGAGGCTGTATTTATGAACCGACCTTCACAAAACTTCTTGGGTACCTTTGTTATCATCTCGGGACGAGAACGAGTGTTTTGGGGTGCGGTCCAAAATTCAAGATGGCTGCCAGTGGCCATTTTATACTGAAATTAGGTGAAGTCAGTTTTTTTTGTACAGAAGTTCTAGGACTATGTTTGTTATCATCATGGGATGAGTGCGTTTGGGCTCGGCCAAAAATTCAAAATGCCTGTCGGCAGTCATATTAATCGGAATTGCATGTATTACATTTTTGTACAGAACCTGTAAAGAAGATTTTTTTGTGAGTAATGTTTGCTATAAATTTATTGGGTACCTTTGGTATCACTGTGGTATGAGAACAAATATTTTGGGGTTCAGTCAGACCCACTCAAAGACTTATAAAGGAAGATAATTAAAAATCTTTTCCAAAAACACCAGACAAAATAATGTTTTTTGAATTCAGTATCCCTAGGATGTGTATATTCAAATAAGGTGAAGCCAAGTTCCTGTGTTAATATTTGGTGTTGTTTGGGGAAGGTGAACATTATTAGCACAACCCGATTTTCTATTTCCAATGAGAAAAATAAAACCTTCTCACCCGTGGGAACCCTATGAGCTTAAAATAAAAAATTCAAATACCTACACTTTAAGAAGGACTTGACAAATGTTTATCAATTAGTATGAATCAACATTAGAAGGGTTTGAATCAAACAGGCCAAAACAATTGCTGACATTTGGCTTATGGTGCACCATACAAGGATCCCCATTGTAACAACCTCATGGAGATTTCTTTTCTAGTTTAGTATCTAAGTGTCATCCACCTTTACAGTACTTTACCTGTGCATTTGTTACAGGCTGCGGTCTGTATTTCTGTACAGACCTTTACAATACTTTACATGTACCTTTGTTATCAGGTCATTACCTAGATGTGTGTCATTGCTGAGTTACATACTATACATGTACATGTCTTACACAAGTTGAGCTACAGTGTCATTGACACTTTCATTGAAAATCTCTTGTCTTACAGGTATAATGTAGAACACATACGCCTGCAGAACACATTATCCAACATACAGGCATTTGGTGATCTTGATGGAAGTCACAGTACTTTCGCAGTTGTTTCTGTTGAAGTCTTGGCTGCCTACACAGGCAGCCAAGACTTCACTAGACACCACTGCTAAGTCAAAGTGTTAGCAAAAAATAAATAGAAATATCCAGAACTATGACCCATTACCCAACACAGACGATATCGAAATTTATCATTTTAAATATAATTTTTTTAAATTTTTCAAAAAATTTCAACAAAACCATATCATGTGACCCCTCATTGGAACGAGCTCATTGAGCTTGTTCCAATGAGGGGTCACTTGATATGGTTTTGTTGAAATATTTGAAAACCTTAATTTTTGCAATTGCTCAATTTGCATATTACGCGGGTGGATACGGGCGCTTCTTTAGGTAAAGGGTTAAGGACACTTTCAGAAATTATGAAAAGAATCAAAACAACGTTTTGTGAGAAAGTTGATTCTCATTGTTTCCTTTACGAGAATCATTTGCGAGAATTGATCCTGATTCTCACACAAATTTTTAAGCCCTGGACTTGGTGAATTTGCAGTGTCCCAATTCATTCCAAAATAAAATAAATACCTGATCTCTAAATCCATGTTCTTTCAGTTATATCCCAGACCAAAAGTTGAGGATACAGTGATGAGTATTCCACCCATCAGTCCACCTTTCTATCCACCAATCTATATATGTATCAGTTTTCAGACATAACCTTCAGTTCACCTTAAGTGTGACAGATTTTCACAAAATTTGGTTAGAAGTAATACACATGCATACACATACATATACAGTCTAGAATGTCATGTCCCATGCATTTTTTTCCATAGTTATGGCCTGTGTTGCTTCTGGGTAAATATTTCTTTGATGTTTTTAGCTCACCAACTTTAGTTGTGTGAGCTTATGGCATGGCTCGATCCGTCGGCGTCAGCGTACGTGTCCAGTAATGTTAAAGCTTCTGTTTAGGTTACTTACTCGCCCTATTTCCATATCATGGCCTTTATAATGTTGCTATATGATGATTATTTTCATTCTACCATGATTTAACCCCTCATACCCTGCATTTTAAACATTTTTCTTGACATTTTTAGTTGTGTTTAATTTTCTGTTCAGCTCTGAATTTCATGTTTAACTAAGTATTTAGGTCAGCTGCTCTGCTCCTTCTCTTCCCATGGCACTTATATTCATCATACGTGTTCCTCAGTATCATTGTTCCATGATTAATCCCTCATATGCTGCATTTTAAACATTTTTCTTGTCATTTTTAGTTGTGTTTAGTTTTCTGTTTAGCTCAGAATTTTATGTTTAACTAAGTGTTTATGTCATTTTCTGTGTTTTACTTTTAAGAGGTTGTGTTTAGGTCAGCTTTGTCACATGTTATGAGCCTGTTTGATACAGTTCTTGTGTTTGCCAAAGTTACTATCAAAGAGGAATGTTGGTGAGCTATAGGACGTTCGCGTCCTTGTTTAATCATATGTGTCATTGTGCAAGATATTGGGCAAAAACTGCTAAAAATTCAATATTTTTGTGTTTTTATTGTTTTGCATTCTACTTCCAGGCATATAGAAATAACCCAAATTTGAAGAAGTTCATGTCATGCGGTTTTGGAAGTAATATTAAAGCTCTTCGTGGTAATCACAGACGTTTTCTAAAAGATGTGACCAATGGAGAACTATCTGAATACTATGCTCACTGGTAATGCTAATTAACTTTTCTGTACTCATTAATGCAGATGGGTCTGCAGAGGCTTAGTAGTTAGGGCATTCGTCTTTAAACCAAAAGTTGGATGGTTCAATCTTGACCAGCAGTAACTGCATTATGTCCGTGGGCAAGGCACTTAATCCCAATTGTCCATGTGAGAGTATGTTGAGAGTGCTTTGTACTAAGGTGTACTGCATGTTATTGTTGCACCCTTCAACCAATGCTAACCCTGCTTGTGCTGAGTTACTATGTTGGGAAGTCTGACATCTGTTCGCCATTGATCGGTAATTCTCTCCAAGTACTCTGGCTTCCTCCACCTGTAAAACTGTCTGACATGAGGTGACCCTGGCTGTCGAAAGTCTCATTAAAACCCCAATAAATTAATAAGTAAATTAATACAGATAAGACATTTGACATATCGCCATTTGATTGTTAATAAAAAATATTATTTTCTTACTTCTTGCTACTGGAAAGAAAGAACTCTTGCAATATACTATGACCATCCTTTTGTCCATTTGCGTATCCACTCATGTTTCTGTCTGTACACAAAGTCAAAATTAAGGTGTTCACCTTAGTTCTTATCCAAATATTTTAACTGGTTGAGTGGTAAATTATTTTTCAAATGTGATTTGAAATGTATTTTTTTCAAAGATGCCATACAATCAGTAAGGGAAGCCTTAGTTTAGCAAGATTTTATTCATGAACAGTTATTTTGTTACAACTTGTTGGAGAGAGCCCTTTGCCATGCTTTATATAAACATTCATTTTTCACTACTGAGAAAACAACAAGCTTATGGAAACAATGTAAAGCCACTGTAGTGGCTTTCAGCATTTTTCAATACAGCCCTGATAGTGGCTCCTAACCAGTTAAGAATAATTTAATGGGTTTGAATTATATATTGAAAATAATTTGATAAATATCTAGGTTTAAATTAATTGTCGTCTTGAATTAGTCAGTTTTAGTTATGGTTGCTACAAACTGGTTTTCCATAACCAACACAACAAAAGGATGAGAAAGTCAGGCTTTTAAAAATTTTAATTTTGCTCAACCCCAAAAATGGTTTTGCAAAAATAATTTGCTTAACCATTCATGGGTTGGCTTAACCCATTTGCAGAAAATGATGCTTTGTGTTTTGAATTTTGCATGAATGAAAAATCGGTTATGCAACGCATGATTTGTTTAACCTTTGCATGAACTAAACTAAAATTCATGCAATTTTTAAAAGCATGAAGGTTATCTCCAAAATTGCTTTCAAATTCTCATAACATTTTGATTAACAAAGGTAACGTCCAGAGTAATGTTTGTTCCAGATACCATACTTGTGTACCACACACGAAATGGCAATTCACCAACCATGAGGTAAATATCCATATCCATTGACCCATCCAGTGAATTTAAACCCAAACAATTCAGACCATCCTGTTGTAACCATATGAATAACATTCTACTCCCATCTATGTTGAGTTGTTTTACCAGCAACAACAAAATCCCCTTTACTACTATAATAGTAATAGTCATTTGCTATTCATCCAGTGATTGTCCACACATCAAATCCATCCATCATTTTAACCTTCAATATGAACATGCATATCTCACCTACATTGAATTTGGGGAGGAAACTGATTATGCTTCGTCTCCTCTAAAAAACAGTACCTGGGTGTAGTAAGTTAACCAGTAGAGTGCGGGAAGCCCATATTTGGACTTTATTCCAAAAGCTTTTATATGCCTTGTAGTGATATTATTTTAGATGTTAGGATTCACCTTGTTACAATTGATGGAAGAGTGCCCATAGGCACTATCTCATCAGTTAGAACAAGGCAAAGACACACAAAGAAATTTTCAGGACCAAAAAATAATTTGGTGCCCTACCAGTTTGGAAGACATCCTTGAGATTTAAGTAATTTTTTCTCAGGCCAAAAAATTTGTTAGTGTCAGAATCAGGCCTTGATAGATAACCATTCGTACATGTTTAATATTAGTTGATTTTCTCATTACTGACTAGCAAAGATATAACACTCTGTTTTTTTTTTTTGTACTAACTGAATGTACAAATAGTAAGTGATTTGGGAAGCATTTTTTGAATCCAGGGTTTTGATAATATGTTACCAATTTTTAACCTTCTTCAAAAATGTTGAAATGTTAATTGACATGGTAAGTTCTTTTTCTTTTTCAGGGAGAACTGTCTTCAAGAAGCTGCTAAAGAGATGAGAGAATTCTATCAGAGACCATATTTTCTCCCTCCCATGATTGAACTTGCTGAATCAAACTGGGTTTTTGTTTCTGCAGATTACAAAGGAAAGAAAGCTAAACCAGTAGGTTTTCTAAACTCTTCAGGTTGCTGAGACTATTTTTTGCTTCAACCCAAATCATTGGTGTTTTTCCATTAACCCTTTACCCAATGCAGACGATATCAAAATTTATTATTTTAAATGTCATTTTTTTAAATTTTTCAAAAATCAAAAAATTTCAACAAAACCATATCACGTGACTCCTTGTTGCAAAGAGCTTGAATAGCTCGTTCCAACGAGGGGTCACATGATATGGTTTTGTTGAAAAACAATATTTTTTCAATTGCAGAATTTGCTTATTATGCGGGCGGATGTGGCCAATTCATTAGGTAAAGAGTTAAAGGAATAATATAATTTTCTGAACTTGTGGGTACAGTACAGAACTCTCTTAACTGCCCTAGTAAATGTTTTACTCAAGATTGCAAACAACATCTTTGTAAATGTCCTGCTGTTTCTCTTAAAAGGCTCTTATCTTTGACACTGTTGGAAGGAGATGCCTTGGCTATTTTCAAACAGTCCTGACCAGTTTTAATTCTTTATCTAACAACACAAGTTACAGATGACTGTATTTAATTATGCACATCATATCTGGTCATCATGCTGTACATCTGCCATACTTTTGTCTATCTGTACAAACCTTTTGTGTGTGTGCCTCCTCCTACATTTATGAACCCAACTTAAATTGAATTTCTCAATCATAATCACGAAGAGCTGAACATGTGAATGTGTCAAATTTTTAAGCCACAACAATCTTAACCTATTTACCTCCTCTTTAACTATATATTTACATATGAGATTCTTGTGTGACAACTCATTTGTTTATAAACTTATTTTGACGAAACTTCTCAAACAGGACCACCTGTCACCACCAACAAGCAAACATGGCCATATTCCAGTAGTTTCAGCTGCAATTACTTAACCAAGTTATCTCCTCCTGAGTTAGATTCATCACATATTTTTATACGCCCGTTTGAAAAACGGGGCGTATTATAGTATGGCGTTGTCCGTCCGTCTGTCCATCCATCCGTCCGTCCGTTTGGTTTCTGAACAATAACTTTAGTATTTGTTTTCCGACCGGCTCCAAATGTGTTATGTGGTTTAATCACAACAAAATACAGGTCAAGTTCGAATATGGGGTCGGTCCGAACATTTTTCGCATGAATTATGGCCCCAGTTGGACTTAGAATTCGTCAAATATTTGGTTTCTGGATGATAACTTTAGTATTTGTTTTCCGATCGGCTCCAAATGTGGTATGTGGTTTAATCACAACAAAATACAGGTCAAGTTCGAATATGGGGTCGGTCCGAACATTTTTCGCCTGAATTATGGCCCCAGTTGGACTTAGAATTCGTCAAATATTTGGTTTCCGGATGATAACTTTAGTATTTGTTTTCTGATCGGCTCCAAATTTGGTATGTGGTTTAATCACAACAAAATACAGGTCAAGTTCGAATATGGGGTCGGTCCGAACATTTTTCGCCTGAATTATGGCCCCTGTTGGACTTAGAATTCGTCAAATATTTGGTTTCCGGATGATAACTTTAGTATTTGTTTTCCGATTGGCTCCAAATTTGGTGTGTGGTTTAATCACAACAAAATACAGGTCAAGTTCGAATATGGGGTCGGTCTGAACAATTTTTGCCTGAATTATGGCCCCTGTTGGACTTAGAATTCGTCAAATATTTGGTTTCCGGATGATAACTTTAGTATTTGTTTTCCGATCGGCTCCAAACTTGGTATGTGGTTTAATCACAACAAAATACAGGTCAAGTTCGAATATGGGGTCGGTCTGAACAATTTTTGCCTGAATTATGGCCCCTGTTGGACTTAGAATTCTTCGTCAAATATTTGGTTTCCAGATGATAACTTTAGTATTTGTTTTTCGATTGGCTTCAAACTTGTTAGTCTTTTTCTCAAATGACTGAAAAATTTAGTCATTTCACAAAATCACTGATTTCAAAGTCTGACCGTAACATATATATATATGCCAGTATAAATTTCTCGCTCTCTAAAAAAACTGCAAAAGTGTTAAAATGGTACAATTTGAACAGTTCACGGGCGTATGATGCAATGCCCAGCGGTGCTCTTGTTCTATATGAAATTATTGTGTGCAGCTCTTTATATATAAATGATTTGATTTTAATGAAACTTATTTGTACATGATGACTAGCATATTCCCAAACTTTTCAGCTGCAAAATTTTGACCAAGTTATCTCCCCTTGAACCTAGATTAAACACGGTACGTTTCTATGGGCCAATCGAGATTACTAGTGTTATTCTAGACATGCACAGATAATGCAGAATGTGATTCATGTCGATTTGTACAAGTCAGTGTATTCTTGGATACTATTCGAATTGCATTTAGTTATTCCAGCTCATGATGAGGAATAAATGTTATTCTGGACTGTGTACTGCATTATAAAGTTTCGCAAATCACAAATCAAGAGATCAGAATTTGTTTCCGATGGTAGCGTATTAGTGCTAACCTGTGTTCATTTATTTATCTGTTATAACAGATTAATAAACTATTATAAGAGACTCATAATCTGTTTTAACATTTTAGTCATGTGTTATAACCAACTAATAATTTGGTTTAACAGTTTTTAATCAGTTATAATCAACCAATAATCTGTTATAACAGATTTTGTAATCTGTTTTAACCAATTAATGATCTGTTATAGTAATCTTTTTAAAACCAACTAATGAGGAGAATGGTGGCTCATTGACTAGCTCTTAGGACTTGTGACCAACGGGGTCGACGATTCGAACGCGGTCCGTGTCACGTGCATTGTGACCCTGAACAAGTCACTTAATCCAAACTATTCACATAGGGGCACAGCTGCAAAGGCAAAGTGTGCTTAAGTATACCACACGTTCAGGCACATATGCATTCAACCAATGCTCATCTGACTTATTTCAGGTTAGTATGTTGGAGAGTCTGGCAGTCACTTGTTGCTGTGCAGTAAGGCTTCCACGTTTAGACAAAATTGTAAACGTTTAAACGACTGTCTGTAAACGAAACGTAAACGTTTACACGTACTAACAGTAACAATGCAAGTAGTCAATATTTGATAGAAGTGTGTAATAATACACAGTAAGTTCATCATATCTTTGCGTACAGGGCATACAATTTATGTTATTGAGACAGCCGATTTACAGTTCGTCCAAAAACGACGTAGACGAACGATCACAGCATGCAGATGCTGAAGGCAAAGTTGCTCGGTCTGGGGGGGGGGGGGGGGGGGGGGGGGGGTTTCTGGGGGATATTCCCCCAGGTAAATTTTGAAATTTATGGGGGTCTCTGGTCTTCTGGTGGGTTCGGGGTGAAATTCCTTGTATTTTTTCAAACAGTAATGTTGGAGCGAGTTGCCATGGCACACAATAGTGACAATACCGGACTTGAGAGTGGAATGCAATGTCGCAAAAATAAACAAAGTCTACAAACCATGCAGGGGAATCCAAATTTTCAAACACCGCAAGTGCCAGTCAGTCTGTCAAACTCCATAAATCGATCCTAAGATCATCCCATGTGTGAATAATAAATTAATAATCCATGTCAGGTGAACGAAATCATCGAGAACAACTGTGTATCACTTTAGGAATATACATGTAAATCCGAATAAACTAAAACATTCCACACATGTTTCGAAGGAAACACCAAAGATAAGCACGTGCCATGCGGCTCACGTGACTGTGTCACATACGATATCACATGATTTGAAGATGACTTCGTTCGGTTACTGTGGCGGCGGCGCCAGTCGGAACCAGTACACAGTTTTTCTGAAGCATTACCAAAATATTGCATTACAAAGTTGGAAATTATTTTTTGGTTTCTTTGACTTTCTGCATTAATCTGCAATTCTGAAATTACTCTATTAAAACTTCATTCCGTGTACACGTTTACCAGAACTGTAAACGTTTAATGCCCATAAACGAAACGTTCACGTTTACACGTGTAAACGTGGAAGCCTTACTGTGCAGTGGTTTTCTCTGGATACCCCAGTTTCCTCCAGCCGTAAAAATGCTCGGCACGATATGACTCGGGCTGTCAAAACTGTGTTAACCCTCATTAAACAAACTAATGATCTTTTATAACAGTTTAGTAATCTGATTGATTGCATTTTTTTACAGGAAACAGTTGGGCCAAAAGATTCCTTCTTATACAGAATTCCTATTTAGAAGTTATCAAATTGGGGATGGGGGAGGTGGTAAAGATCTTGTCAAAGAGCTCTTCTTATCTGAAAATGCTACAGCAAAAAGTTTTAGAAGTGATGTTTTGGTGGTCAGTACAAGCCAAATTATTGCCCCATGTAAAATGATGTACATGTATACCTGGGTGCAAATAAGGTTATTTGGGGGTGTTTTGCCCACCTCCTACCCCCTTCATGTTACACTTGTGCATCTTAAGAAATGGGTTTACAGGATTCGCCAGTTCCATTATCTATGCAACCATCAACCTTTCATATGCGATTGTGCAAATAAAACTTTCATGGTTCACAGACTATCGGATATAGTATTAGAATGGTATTTCTAGGCTTATGTGACTGGAAACAGACCTTGTATAAAAGTAGAGCGGTATGTGTTGCTACAGTATAATGCTAGAAGCCTCTGGGTATCCCTACACCTATAGTAAGGGTCTCTGAAGAAGGTTCATGACCACAGGAAAAGTTATATTTATGCCCAGAAATCTGTTGGATATTCCAGGATGTGGTCTATTGGTCAGCACTGCCTTAATGTTGCTTGGACTTAAGAACCTTTGCAAAACAGCTTGACTCTAGTATAGTGATCCTATGCTTTTAACGAGGCTATAGCACAACGCTTTCTGTCCATAGCCTGTTTTACCCTTTTTCCTTTGTCAGAATGACTGGAACATTCTCAATGCACAACCATCCGCTCATCCTGTCATTGCTTGTTCTCATTGGTCTTTTGCAACGTAACACTTGTATAATGCCTTTTTGACTTAACCGTGACAAAAGAATTGTGCACCACCCAAATAGGCCTTATCCCATGCAACACTGTACTGCTACTGCCCATTCGCTTTAATTCGCGAAGACCCAGGGCAAACCCCATGTATCTCTCTCAACTTTATACACCAAGCCCAAATATCTGACAGCCACCTGGTCTTTCAGTCGACTTTTGGGGACAGATGTTCAACATGCGCACCCCTACCTCCATTTCTTGTTGTGACTTTTACTGCTGTCACATATGGAAATAATTAAATTAATATAACTCAATTCCCCTGTTCCACGACACAACCCAGTCATGTGCATAAAATTTTCATTCAGTAATTAAATTATGCAACATACCATTTTGATCGGACCTCCCCCATTGCCTCTGGATGCACAATGCTCCACTAGAAATAAGCCATAACCCAGGGCTCCTGTTGGCCCCACATATATACACAGTCCAAGTTTCTGTGAGGCAAACCCTTATCCTAGTAGCCTTGGCCTATACTTCGGCTCTCTGATTTCCAAAAATAAATTGAGACTGTCTTAGAAATTCCATCATTCATGTGGGTGTTTTTGACACTTTTATCTGATGTTGTGAAGACAAGAAACATAAAAATAGTCTCATAATCTATTTGATGGGGTGATGAAACTGCGACCGCAAAGTTGCCAGCGCAGGAGGCTCACTTTAAAGAGTACATAAACAAATGTACCCCAGACATACAAACTCCCAAACCATGAGGTTTTCAAACTGTTTGATACAAGACCCATTTGTGTCAGCCACATCTCACTCTACCATAAAATAAAACATTCTTGAAGGTTATTGTAAGGTTCAAAGCTTCCAGGAGTTTTGTTTATTGCAATATCAAATACTATTAAAAATAAAATATTAAATACTATTGCCAAATCTACTTTCATTATCAACACCCAAATTACCATGGAATTAGACTAATGAAACTTTACATTATGACGCCAATTTATTATAGCATAGTGTTTCATGATTTGACCTAAAAAATGTAAATATTGCACAGAATAATGCATGTTAGCTGCCGATAAGACAACCAACTTTTCTGTTTCATCATTTAATTCCCAGGTGAGAAAAGCAAGAACAACATCCATTCTTCTGAATAACCTGTAATTTCAAATGAACATTTCCTTGAGAATAATAAAATTCTGTAATTGAACTGCGCACGACACACTAATCTGGTGAATTCTGAATGTATTCGGAATGACCCATCGAAACATACCCATAGATTTCTACTTGAAATTCTTGAGTGCAACTCCTCCTGCATTTATGAAATGATTTTGAGGAAACTTCTCAAACACAGCTAAGAAGTCAATAAATGCAAACTGTTAAATCTTTGACACATATTTGCAAAATTTTATTTGTTTCATTCCAAACCACAGTTTATTCCCTCATTACAGGGTTTAGATTATTTTTCACTCTGAAGAGTAGGTAATCCATGCTTTCACTGTCAGGGCATATTTTGATCCCTGCTATCAAATTTCTATATCTTTCAACAATTTGACAATGATTGTAAGCTCACCGAAGGGAGCTTAACTTATCACTTGCCGTCCGTCGTCGTTCGTCGTCCGTCGTGAACTTTACATTAACGACAACTCCTCACAAACTACTGGATCAAATTGAACCAAATTTGGTGTGCATGTTCCCCATCATATGTCAATTCAAACTTGTACACAGAAACTTGCCGTACCCACAGGGGGCACCACAAGGGGCATAACTCGGATAGCACCCATGAATTTCTTTCCAAAATTCAAAAAAATCTTCTTCTTCAGATCCTCCAGGCAGAATTCTTTCCTATTCGGTATACATCATCTCTAGGGGAGTCAGATTCAAGTTTGTTAAAATCAGCCCCCTGGATTCATATTTGGACTCACTATAGAAGCCCAAATTTGAACTTAATGCATTTCAGGCAAATTTCTTAAAAAATCTTCTTTTCCAGATCCAGCAGGCAGAATCTTTTGATATTTGGTATGCAACATTGTGGCGTGGATCTGATTCAAGTTTGTACAAGTCGGCCCCCTAAGTTCATATTTGGGCTCAGTATAGGAGCCCGAATTTGAACTTAGTGTATTTCAGGCAAATTTCTTTAAAAATCTTCTTCTCAAGATCCAGCAGTCGGAATGTTTTGATATTTGGTATGCAGCATCCTTAGGGGGTGAGATTCAAATGTGTTCAAGCCATGTCCCTAGGTCCATATTTGGGCTCACTATGGGAGACCGAATGATAACTTAGTTCAAAATGAGGAATTTTCTTTAAAAATCTTCTTCTTCAGATCCAGCAGTCGGAATGTTTTGATATTTGGTATGCAGCATCCTTAGGGGGGTGAGATTCATATTTGTTCAAGCCATGTCCCTAGGTCCTTATTTGGGCTCACTATGGGAGCCTGAATGATAACTTAGTTAATATGAGGAATTTTTCTTTAAAAATCTTCTTCAGATTTAGCAGTCGGAATGTTTTGATATTTGGCATTCAGCATCCTTAGGGGGTGAGATTCAAGTTTGTTCAAGCCAAGTCCCTAGTTCATATTTGGGCTCACTGTGGGAGCCCGAATGATAACTTAGTTCAAAATTGAATTGTAACTTAGTTCGAAATGATGAATTTTCTTTAAAAATCTTCTTGTTCAGATCCAGCAGTCGGAATGTTTTGATATGTGGTGTGTAGCACCCTTTGGGGGGTGAGATTCAGGTTTGTTAAAGCCAAGTCCCTGGGTCCATATTTGGGCTCCCTGTGAGAGCCCGAATTATAACTTAGTTAATATGAAGAATTTTTCTTTAAAAATCTTCTTCAGATTTAGCAGTCGGAATGTTTTGATATTTGGCATTCAGCATCCTTAGGGGGTGAGATTCAAGTTTGTTCAAGCCAAGTCCCTAGTTCATATTTGGGCTCACTGTGGGAGCCCGAATGATAACTTAGTTCAAAATGAGGAATTTTCTTTAAAAATCTTCTTCTTCAGATCCAGCAGATGAATGCTTTTGATATTTGGTATGTGGCATCCTTAGGGGGGTAAGATTCAAGTTTGTTCAAGCCATGTCCCTAGTTCCATAAAATTTGTCTCTCATGACTTCATTCCTTTATACTGTTGATGAACCATGTCTAACTGAATGTGACCCCAAATACTTCTTTGAACCACTTTGGCTGGTGAGCGATTAAGGCTCCTTGGGGCCTCTTGTTTCTCTTGTATTTGACCAGACCTGAAAATAAGCAGTCTGACATTTGCGGAATGAGGACCCCAGAGGGTGAATTTGATGATGCTATCCCATTTTGTGGGCCAATTTATCCTCTGGGTACCTCTTTCTGTTTAGTTTTGAGACCCTGATTCAGATTGAGGTTCACAGAGGGTAAATTTAGTGATGCTACCCTGCTATGCAGGGTAGCATCACTAAATTCACCTTCTAGGACCTCATTTTGCAGATGACGGTCTGCTTATTTTCTGGCTTGTATCGTTTTTATCTTCAGCAATACCAAGCTACTTAATTATAAATACTGAAGAGTACAAAGGTACCAAAGTGCTTGTTAACCCTTTACCCTACGCAGACGATATTACAATTTATTATTTTAATATTTCTTTTGTCAAGCTCGTTTCAATGATGGGTCGCATGATATGATTTGGTTTGAAAAATATGTTTTTTTTAACTACTTAATTTGTAAATTACGTGGGCGGATGTGGCCGGTTCGTTAGATAAATGGTTAAACCTTTTACCTAATACAACTTTGGGACTAATAATATTTTCTTCCTAAATAACTAATAACCTTCATTTTTGCTTCCAAAACCTAGCTTGTTACTCCTCATTGAAATCAGCTTGTACCAATGAGGAGAGTCTAACCTGTATTTTGAAAGCAAAACTTGCAAAAAATAACTAGATTGAAACATAAATTTTTGTGTGTATAATACTGGGTGGATTTAACCGGTACATTGGGTAAAGGGTTAAAAAGTTGAAAGGCAATATTTACAGTGCAATCAGGTTTTCCAACACGAGGTGACTCTGGCTGTCAAAAATGTCATTAAACTCCATTAAATAAATCAAAAGTTTGAAGCTGAAAGGTGAAAATAGTGGCTTGGTACCATTGTCTTGGGAAAGAAAATATTTTCCTCAACGATAGAGACACCTCACATTTGGCAATTCTTGAAACATTGTGTGTTGGTTAAACTCTCACAGTGCTAAAAAAAGGTTTTAAATTGATTAGTTAAAATGATTGTTCTCAAGGTGATGCAGGCCTCGATTTGTTCGGTTTCACATTGCAAAATGCAAAGCAAAAATTGTGAGCTGCGATGCAATAGCTAAAATTGGTTAGCAGCGTTTTTTTTTCTTACTTCAGGACAAAATGTTAAAACACCAAGTATTTTCACAATCGCTGAATTGGATGGTATGATGTATAAGGCTGCAAAGTGTGTAATATTTTTTTTTATCAAATACCGTATGTAGCTTGTAAAGCACATATAGGTTCTGATTGGTGGCTTGGGGAATCCCACTTGTTTCGAACCGGAATGTCTTGGACACACATTTACATATTTCTGGGACGTATAAACATGTGTCTCGTGAAACTGAAAGTACAATATGTCACTATTCATGTGTTCTGGAGTTCACACACAGCGATAATGTAGGATATAATTAGATGAATTTGTAGATATGTTAAAAATGGGATCAACCTACATCATAGCAATAGATTTTTTACCTGGTCTCCTCGAGCACTTGAATAATAGTGAGTAACAGAATAAAATAATTTCTCTTCATACACTTGAAAAATTGAGTTTCAAAATAAATCTAACTTAAGTCCCAGTAGTCCAAATTTGGACTTGAAGGTCGTAATTTAATTTTTTTATGTTGGTATGTCCTTGAAGTACATATCAATGTAAAGAAATAAATTATGACCTTCAAGACCAAGTTTGGACTACAATACCAGATGCCAGGAAATTATGACTTCGATGTCAAGTTTTTAAAAAATTTTCTCACTCCGGATTGAACCGCACTTGGACCCTCAACCTGGGGATACAAAAATGTTGCTAATCAATTTTTGGAAAACAAATTGAGGCCTGTGATGTAAACAATAGTTTTACCCAGGCTTCTTTCATCATTTTTATATGCCCGTTTTGAAAAAATGGGAGTATTATGTTATGGCGTTGTCTGTCTGTCCGTCTGTAAACAATTTTTGTGTCGCCTACTCCTCCAAAAGTTTACATGCTACTTTGTTCAAACTTTGCACACATGTTGATAAGTAATTGTCATTGTGCATGTGACCAGTGCAGGTAACTCCATTTTGTATTTACAGAGTTATGCCCCCTTTTAGTACTTAAAACATTTCAGTATTGTGTCGCCTCCTCCATCAACATTTTACATGCTATATTGTTCAAACTTTGCACACATGTTGATCACCAATTGCCGTTGTGCATGTGACAAGAGCAGGTACCTCCATTTTGTATTTCCAGAGTTATGCCCCTTTTTGTACTTAAACATTACAGTATTGTGTCGCCTTCTCCTTCAACATTTTACATGCTATATTGTTCAAACTTTGCACACATGTTGACCACCAATTGCCATTGTGCATGTGACAAGAGCAAGTAACTTTCTTTTGTATTTCCAGAGTTATGCCCCCTTTTAGTACTTAAAACATTACAGTTTTGTGTCGCCTACTCCTTCTACATTTTACATGCTATATTGTTCAAACTTTCACACTTGTTGAGGTCTCGTTACAGTTATTCAGGTGAAAATGTCGGCTTTTCAAGAAATGTTCAGCTTCTGATTAACACGGCCGAGGATATTTCGCATTTAAATTACTTCCCCTATTCACAATGCTCACAAAGTATATAGTTTCTGGAAGCTCTGAATATGGCCCTTTCTGGAGACAACTGTACACAACAAAAATCTTACAATATCACTCAAATACACTCAGCCGAATGACACAGTTGATGGCTAAAAAAATGGTCAAAATTTTCTCATTTTGGGGATAAATCTCCAATTTTCGTGCATCGATAGTGATAAAACTGTGTTATAGGAATTCCTCATTCCTCCACTGAGGATTTTACAGCATAACATGATCATTCTGACAAATAAAAAACATATGGGTTTCTTATTCATTTTTTCAGAAGGCTTCAAATTTACACAAAAATTGTCCCATTTGTAAACTGCAAATTGTCAGGTCCCAAACAGGTCTGGGTTAGTCATTTAACACTTCCATGTGACCTTGACCCCCAATTGAATTGCACTTGACAATACACAGTTTGAATCAAGACCAGCAACAGATTATTTTGGCCATATCACCATTAATGAGAATTATTTACTAAATCCACACCACCATAAACTAAAACTATAGCTCAAAATAGTCATTTGGCTGAGGATATCCTCGAAAATGACCTTTTAATAGGAAACGAGACCCGATCACCAATTGCCATTGTGCATGTAACAAGGGCAGATAACTATTTTGTATATCCAGAGTTATGCCCCCTCTTAATAATTGAAACATTACACTATTGTGTCGCCTACTCCTTCAACATTTTTTACGCTACATTGTTCAAACTTTGCTCACACGTTGATCAGTAATTGTCGTTGTGCATGTGACAAGAGCAGGTAACTCTCTTTTGTATTTCCAGAGTTATGCCCCCTTTTAGTTCTTAAAACATTGCTGTAATGTGTTGCCTACTCCTTCAACATTTTACATGCGATGTTGTTCAAATTTTGCACACATGGTGATCACCAGTTACTGTTGTGCATCTGACGAGCAGGTAACTCCATTTTGCATTTCCAGAGTTATGCCTTTCAGTACTTAAAACAATACAGTATTGTGTCACCTGCTCCTTCAACATTTTACATGCTATATTGTTCAAACTTTGCACACATGTTGATCACCAATTGCCATTGTACATGTGACAAGAGTGATTAAACTCAAATTACCTTCACTGGTCAGCAGAGTCACAACTTCACTTTATGGCATCCATTAATATACTCTCCCAAAAAAGAAAGTGTGCATGCTAAAAAATAACACTAAAAAAAGATATATATCATTTTCATTCATGGAAATTTTATTCAATCACAGATGAATCAATTTGTGATCAACACGAGAAATTTCATTACGCTACGACGAATACTCTTGGTGCCATGGAGAGTCAAAGACACTAAGGGTCAAACACAAAAGTCACACACTCAATATCTGGTATGACCTCCGTCTGCATCGACTACTGCTGTGCATCTATGCCTCATGAAAGCGAACAAGTTAGCATGGAAGTGTTGTGGGATGTTGTTCAATATTCTGATAAGCTGTCTTTGGAGTTCCACTAGCATTGACGGTGCATGGGGTGTAAGCACTTCATCACGATATCTGGCTGCATTGAGATTGCCATCAATAATGACCAGCTCAGTTCTGTTACGGGCAGTGATGCCACCCCACACCATGAGAGACCCTCCCCCATAACAGTTTCGCTCCACGACACATGGATCTGCGTAGCGTTCGTTTCGATGTCTGTACACTCTCTGGTGGCCATCTGATGATGAAAGATGGAAACGACATTCATCTGTGAATAAAACACGTCGCCACCAGCGTAAGGGATGCCTGAGATGTTGTCTACACCACTGCAGTCGAGCATGACGATGACGTAACGTCAAAATCGGACGAATTGCAGGTCTTCGAGGACGTAAGCCGTATTCTCTCGGCCGGTTGATTACTGTTTGAGGATGTATCCGTCTCAGGTTAGGGATGTTCCTGGCTGTCGTCGTTGCCGTTTGTTGCCGCTTCCGGAGATGGACGACACGGATATACCGATCTTGTGCAGGGTGGTAATTCAGGGTCTCCCGGAGCGGGGTCGGTCTCGAACGTCATCATGTTGTGCATGTCGATGGACTACCCTGTCTACAGTGTTACGGTGGCAGTTCAAATGCTGGGCAACCTCTCTGTGTGTTCTGCCAGCTCTAATCATACCCAGGGCTAGGAGACGTTGATTCATTGTCAATCTTGGCATGCTAATGTGGAGTCATTTTAACAGCAGCGCAAGTTTGAATGTGAACGATAGGAAGGCTTTACTTTAGTGTTTAAATACCCAAGGATTCACACTGCAGCATGAATTTTCAGACTCTACACGTGCAAAACATGCCTTTTCACAAACGTGCAGCACATCATTTAACGTTAATGCAATTTTAATGGGGAAAGCTCTTTTTGTGTTTAATATAACTTATTCATGAACAGGTTAACACTCTTTACACCTACGAAATTATTTGTTTGGAGTTTGATCAATTTCTGCAATGCACACTTTCTTTTTTGGGCGAGTATACACTGTCAACATTCACCTCCAACAGCTCCCCCTATGACAAGAGTTCTCTTCCCTTTGCTGATCTTGGATTGAAGCACATACAAATGTAATTATCTCCCATATTGTTCACAGTCTCTGCACTGTACAGACATTAACAAATTAATTCGAATTCTTTTTTTTTTTTTTTTTTCACAGCACACAGGCTATCATCACATTTTTGACTTTGCTCAAGCCAAGGGATTTATTCTGCCCTTTTATTGCCGCTTTTATATTAACACATACTGAACAAATAGTCCTCGTATTTACATAAATGTACAAATCTTGTATATCAATTTTTTAATGCATAAACTCTTCTGGCATCCATCCTTTTTGGAAGATTTCCAGAAGATCAAAACCTGATGCACCCCGTTTTGTCATACAGTTGGCCAACTGTACACTTCCAGGGCACCACTTTATCTCACTAACCTCATGGGATTCCAACGACTCTCTTATAGCTGCCACATTAATTCTTAAGCGTTTATCATCTACTAATTTGGTAGAGAATATCGCCTCTACAACACTTTTATTATCTATATATGCAACTATTGATAAACTGTTTTGTTTCAATCCAATAATGTCTTCAATGATATCTCTAATATAGTAACCTGACTCTAAACCTTCTTGTAAACTTAGCATTTCAGCTGCAATTGTAGATCTCACAACTCTTGATTTTACCAGCATGCCATTTAAGCAGGCAACAATTTTTTACATCATCTATTAACCAAACATTGTGTGCTCCTATACTACCAGTTCCATTACTGATATTTGCCAGTGATGCATCAGAAAAGATAACTATTTTCCATTCTTTGACTTCACCCCGTAGTGCAGGAAATAAAATCATTGATGTTATATCTTTCAACTTCCTCAAAGCCTTGATGACCAGAAGAAAATCTTCAACTTTTGCAGAGCATAATTTAGTACTGAGGACTATCATTTCAAAAGCCATATCTGGTCTTGAACCATGTACTGCCCAATTGAGCTGACCAACCAATTGTCTGTACAATTTCTGTTCTTCAGGTTTCAAAATATCATGTTTGTGTGAGACTCTCACAGGATCAATGATGGCAGTTTGAATATTTTTTGTGTAATCAGAGTGATCCAATGTAATGTTATTATCATGCTGAAGTATCTGAAATCCAATATATTTGAAAATCTTGGCAACAACTTTACCAGCAGAAAATCTTTTGCGAAGTTTGTCCATGGTATTTTCATTTCAAAATTGTTATCACCTGAATGAAGAAAATCATCAACATGACAGCATATCATGCCATTCAGTTTATCTGAATCTCTCAAATAGAACATTGCTGGATCAAGTCTTGATTATTTACATCCCAGTTTAATAAGTTCTTCCTTAACACTTAAATAAAAATGTCTTGCACCGTCTTTCAAACCATATAAACAATGATTCAGTTTCCATATCATCCCATCTGGAACTTCACTTTCTGGAGGCGGTACAAGAAAAACATCTCGTTGGAGTTTTTTGCCTTGCAGAAAAGCAGATTTTATGTCCGTCGTCTGTACCTGCCACATTTTACTTGCTGTGATAGCTAGAAATATTCTCATTCCACACTTATCTATTGTAGGACTTTCTCTTTCTATAAAACCTTCTTCCTCGAATCCTCTTGCAACTAAACATGCTTTTACTCCACCATTTATCGTCGATATAACCCATCTCGTAGACAATGCATTTTAACCTTGATTTTCAACTGTTTCATACGTTCGGAAATCTTTAAGTTTTTGCAACTCTGCTTGTTTTGCTGCCATGCAAGCCAGTTCATTTTGTCTTTCATCTGAAATCAATGCCATATTAGCCTGCTCACAACTGATTCTATTCCAGCTGATTTGATCTAAGTTAATACTTTTTTTTTCAATTGTATTGCTATCCTGTATATTATACCAGTTCTTATTAATACCAGTTGCCTTTCCCGCTCTTCCGAGAACAATAGCTGAAATCCACTCATCTCTGTCTTCAAGTTTATATTTTATTTTTTCTTTATTTCTAAGAGGAAAATCACAAGTTTTTTTTTTCATGTGTGTCTTCCAATGACGTTGTGTCAGATTTTGTTGATTCGTCAAGAAAATCACAGTTTTTTTCTTCATGTGTGTCTTTCAATGACGTTGTGTCAGATTTTGTTGATTCGTCAATATACTCTATAACAGGGCAGTTTTTAATTTTCTGTAAAATTTTTGTATTCTCATCTGGAAAAGATTTTTCAATATAACTATTTTGTTGTTGATTTTCAGTGTTATTAACCTTACTAAGTCTATTGGGTGATACTCGAACAAAAATACCGTCATGTCGAACAAAAACTATCTTTCCATCCTGGAATTCAACTTTTCCAGGGCCAAGCCACTTATCCTTGCCTTCTCTTTTATAAAACACGCTATCTCCATTCTCAAAAATTTTCTCTGCTGCTCTCACTTTGCTACGTAAAGCCTGACGTATTCTTTCAGACGCCTCTGTTTGTATATATGCTTGTCTAGTTGCATGTAAGGCATTCAGATGTTTGAAAAAAATTTCACTTGTTGTGGTTCCTTCTAAAGATGGTAAAGTGTCATTCATTATATTTGGCAAGTTTGGATTAACACTGAACACCAACTGATGACTACTAAAGCCATTCCACATGCCATTTTTCAAGGCTATCAGCCAAATCGTCTTTTGACAAGTGTTTATCAAGAAATTTTATCAACGTCTCAAGACCAGTTTCTAATTTTAAATCATCCAACTGTATTTGATCAAAAACTTTTTCCTGAATTCTATTCACATCATTCTCTGGCAAAGATAAAGCAATGACCACTCCTCTTTTATTTTTAGGCAACTCAGTAACTTCAGTCCAAGCAAGAAGCTCTTGTTTATATAACTCATATGATTTGTTTTCAGTTAAAGTTGGTGGATTAATTTTTGTTGTCATTTTTCCAATTCAGAACTTCCAACACTAATTTCTGTTTCAAAACAGTTCAAATCTTCAACAAGTTAATAAATTCCTTTGGATGCAGCTCTTAACACTGGATGATTCCACAACCTCGCTCTGCTACCATTGATTAAACTCAAATTACCTTCACTGGTCAGCAGAGTCACAACTTCACATTAATACATTGTCAACATTTACCTCCAACATCTCCCCCTATGACAAGAGTTCTCTTCCCTTTGCTGATCTTGGATTGAAGCACATACAAATGTAATTATCTCCCATATTGTTCACAGTCTATGCACTGTACAGACATTAACAAAGAGCAGGTAACTCTGTTTTGTATTTCCAGAGTTATGCCCCCTTTTAGTACTTAAAACATTACACTATTGTGTCGCCTACTTCTTCAACATTTTACATGCTATATTGTTCAAACTTTGCACACATAGTGATCAACATGGGCGTATGTTGCCCCACTAGGCGGTGCTCTCATTTAAATTCTTGAAAAGTATGGAAATTTGTGTCGATCTAGAAAAGGTCTTGAAAAGTGTCGGAAAAAATGTCAGTCAAGCCTTGAGGGTTAGAAATTATATTTTGTGAACAAAGTTTAACCCTCTCCTCACTGTTGTCGAAATATAATTTCAACCTGCAGTTTTTAACCATATAGCGGATAGGAATTATAACTCACTGAGCTCCACCAAACAACATTGAATTTGTTGATTCCTAATTGCATTATGGTAAAAATATGCTACTTGAAAGTTTGGTACTTCGATGTCAGTGTGTAGAGGGTTAGTTCATATATAAAAAAACATCCTTAACATACCAAGTAAATTAATAGCCTTTGTTTACTAGAATGAGCAGATTTGCCGAACAACATATGAAGAAATTCCATTCTTGCAAAGGGTTTTAGCTCACCTTGACAAAGTCAAGCTGAGCTAATCTCATCTCTCTCCGTTCGTTGTCCGTCAACACACTGTTTTGGTCTTTTCTTCGAAAACCACTTTTTAAAATCTTCTTCTCATGAACCAGTGGGTACAATGACTTGATATTTGTTATGCAGCTTTCTTTTGAGGTGTAGAATCAAGTTTGTTCAAACGATGTTCGTGAAGCAATATTTGGCTTTGTAATGGGAGGGGTAAGATTTTTGGTCCTACCCAAAATTTATATTTTCTGAACCGATGGTCCGAATTGAACAAAATTTGGTTTGTGGTATTATTGGGTCATAAGTATTTGACTCGTGCAAAAAAAAATCTGTCATCCCCATGCAAACCTCAGGAGCTACAAATAGAAATATTTTCAAACGCTCATATTTCCCAAACCACATGGAACAGAGCTCTTATTTAGTTTGAAGCATCCTTAGGACCAGTAGAACTGAATGGTAAGAAAAAATTGCCATTGGCTATGTTTGGGTGTTCTGTGCAGGGCATCGAAAAAATGCTGAGTCAGCATATTTGCAAAAATTAAAAAAATCTTTTCCTCAAAACCAATGGTCAGAATCTTTTGATATTCGGTATACAGCATTCATAGGGGGGTCAGATACAAGTTTGTTAAAATAAAACCCATTGGTCATATTTGGGCTCAATACAGGAGCCCGAATTTTTAACTTAGGGCAATATAGGGAATATTCTTTAAATACCTTCTTCTTCAGAACCACAAGTCAGAATCTTTTAATGTTTGGTATACATCATTGTTATGACGGTCAGATTCATGATTGTTCAAACCAAGTCCCTAGGTTGATATTTGTTCCTATGGAAGCCCAAATTTTAACATAATTCAATATGGGGGATAATTTTTTAAAATCTTCGTCTTCACATCCTCCAGTCGGAATGCTTTCATATTTGGTATACTACATCTCTACGAGGGGCCAGATTCAAGTTTGTTCAAATCGGGTTCCTAGGTATATATTTGGGCTTGCTGTGGTAGCCCAAATTTTAACTTTAATGCAATATGAGGAAATTTCTTTAAAAATCTTCTTCTTCAGATCCACCAGTTGGAAAGCTTTCATATTTGGTTTACAATATCTCTAGGGGGGTCGGATTCAAGTTTGTTCAATGCGAGTGCCTGGATTAATATTTGGGCTCCATTTGAGAATCTGAAATTTAACTTAGTGCAATATGAGGAAATTTCTTCAAAAATCTTCTTCTTCAGATTCACCTGTCAGAATCCCTTCATATTTGGTTTACAACATCTCTAGAAGAGTCAGATTCAAGTTCGTTCAAATTGGTTCCCTGGGTTAATATTTGGGCTCCCTATGGTAGCCCAAATTTTAACTTGGGACAATATGAAATCATTTCTTTAAAAATCTACTTCTTCAGATCCACCTGTCTGAATGCTTTCCTATTTGGTGTACAACATCTCTAGAGGGGTCAGATTCAAGGTTGTTCAAATCAGGTCCATATGTTAATATTTGGGCTTGCTATGGTAGCCCAAATTTTAACTTAGTGCAATGTGAAGAAATTTCTTTAAAATTTTTCTTCTTCAGATCCAACAGTCAGAATGCTTTCATATTTGGTATACAACATCTCTAGGGAGGCCAGATTCAACTTTGTTTAAACTGGGTTAATATTTGGGCTTCCTATGGGAGCTGGAATTTGCCATTTAGCTGAAGAATTAGAAATTTTGGATTCAGTACCCTCTACAGGAGTGTAACTAGTCCCCATAGGCTCTTATCAAGGGGCTTCAAAGGGGCGCTCTACATATTACAATATTATCAACTGAAGAAAAGACATGATGCTCAGACTATTTTTGTCACTCCTGAGAGGCTCAAGGATTGACAATGTATCCTATGGAGATGGATTGCTCAAGGTAGATTCATTCTGGGACTCGGTTTATATAGTGTTCTATTCAAGGTGAGCACTTCAGATCCTGTGGAGGCCTCTTGTTATTTTTTCAGTCAGATTTTCATCAATATGAGGTACTCGAATAGGTGTGGAAAATGGGCTAACATGTTTCGAAAAAAGTATGGAACTTTTTTGATGGCAAGTGAAGAGCCCTATTTACTTTGACTGTACGCATGCTCTTCCAGGTATCAATAAATGGTGCAACAATAATAATCTGAGTTTGGACAATTTTATTGTTTTCATTGTACCTTGTGGAAATTTATTATTTTATTGATTGTTGACAAACCTGGAAATAAGCAGGCTGTCATCTGCAGAATGAGATCCCTAGAGGGTGAATTTGATGATGCTACCTTGCACAGCAGGGTGGCATCACTAAATTGACCCTCTGTGAACCTCAGTCTAAATCAGTCTCTGGCCGAAAGAGAAAGAGGTACCTAGGTAAAAGATAAATAGGCCCACTGCATGGGATAGCATCAGCAAATTCACCCTCAGGGGACCTCATTCTATAAATGACAGATTGCTTATTTCCAAACTTGTTTGTTGAACACTTGCTAGAGCACATTTGTAATTCAGTGAAATAACATTTTGCTAAGATATTATCAAAATAAATTTAAAGAAAAAGAAAAGTAATAGAATTTGAATGGTAGCTGTTGTGAATAAAACTGGCAGTCTTAATGTGTTATGTTTCACAATTATTTTGTTATGTTTCACACTTATAATCAGTATTTTTGTTTTCCCTTTCGGGCCTGGGGCTTTTTAATCATTTTTCAACACTTTGCCAGACTACATCCTGTGGCTTGCAGGTGTTTGTATACAAGTCTTGGCTGCCTATAAAGGCAGCCAAAACTTGCCTAGAAACAACTATCAAGATACTTAAGTGTAAATTGCAAGTTCACCTAAAGATTGCATGATTGGGATAACTGTTTCATTGATATAAGATGTGATCCAAGTCAGAATTAGGCCTTTAGAGGTTAAATATTGTTGAATTAAAATACTATTAGTTGATGACATACAGGGAGCATCTAGATAATATAGACTTACATGTTGAACCAGAGTATTGATTAGGAGTTTTTATCACTGTGCTGGAAAATTGATTAGCAGTGGGGACAAATTGATTAGGAGTTATAAAAAGAGTCTAATAAATTTCAGAAAAACACATCTTTTTCAACCCAATAGTTTTTTTCATTGACAAGAACAGAAATCTGATGAATTTGAACAAAAATCAAACAAATGCAAATGAGAGTTCAACTTGAACTTCAAACAGTACAGTCTTAGATGGTCAAGGCCACTGTCATGGTCACTGTCCATAAGGTGGGGGTGTTTCAGTCTTGATATTATTTAAAGCTTTCAGGCATCTATATGGGTGATACACACCGTGACATGGGTCCTTTTCCTTCACTGGGGAAAAGACATTTTTTTTTTTCGATTTAAACTTCAAGCCCCCTCCCCCCCCCCCTTTCCAATTTCTATAACATACTGAACTGACTAGTGAATCATGTCTGAGTGAGTTCATACTCTGACATAAGCTCATCCCTAACTTACAAATGTGAGTTACCAAGTATCACATTTGAGTCTAAGTGCACCCTCTTACTTTTCAATTTTAGAAAAGGGACTATTTTAGTCACAGGTACTGGTAATTACGATGGAAATAGGTTTGTATTCATCTTATGATAGCGACAACTAACCTTACCAAATACCTAAAAAGCTAGAGTACCCTGGTCCTGTGGGTTGGTACTGAAAAATAAATACATTAGTAAGTGATCAAGACATACTCTTGCAATTAATGATTTGACTTCCACTCAGCAGTTTTCAAATCGATCCACCCAAACAAAAAAGGTCTTGGAAGATGTTTACGAAGAATGACTGGTGCACATCGAGGGAGCTAATTTAGAGGCACTGACATTATAGAAATGTTTTGTCACCTGATTTGAAAACACTCATAAAATGGTTGTTTATCATTTTGCATGACCAATGATGATAATTGGTATATTGTTACGCTGTTTATTTGTAGTTTTACCATTTTTGAATTGGAATATTGGATGGGTGCATGAAATATCAGAAAAAAACATTGAATTGCTCCATGAACAAATTTTCGGTGATTGGATCGCACATTTGCAATCTTGCTTCGAAAACAGTGATGCAAAACCAAACCAAAATTACCTGGTGAACAAGATTGATTATTGTGACACTTTTCTGATTTAACTATCATTATTAATTAAAACCACTAATCCTGATAACTTAATTTTTTCAGTTATTTTTAGACTATCCACTTGTGATGATGATTTCGTTGAAAGGCAAAATGTCCATTACATTAGAACCCAAGCCTCCATGTAAAGAAGTTTGTGCAAATGTTACCACAGTTCTGAATGAAGGAGAAATTTGTAAGTAAATATTATTATTTTTGGTAACCACAATACTGCAAACAAGCTTTTGTACTTGCAAATTTGTAAATTTTTTTTTTTTGGCTTGACTCTTGTCATCCCGTTTCTTAGTTTAACCCTTTACCTAACATGAAAAGCAGACGACACAAAAAAAAAAAAATTCTTTAATAACTGATGTTTTTCATTTTTTGTCTCAAAAACATAGGCTATGACCCCCTCATTGGAACGAGCTCGTTCCAATGAGGGGTCATAACCTATGTTTTTGAGACAAAAGATGAAAAAATAATGAAAAATAATTGCCGATTTTTTAGAATAGCGCTGGCCGGGTTTGGCCGTTACGTTGGGTAAAGGGTTAACAGGAAGCTTGAATTATGGCATTCGAAAATATGCAAGCTTCATTCCGATACTCTGAGTGAGTCTTTCAAAATTCTTAAATATTTTTATTGTCCGATGAATGAATTTCTAACAGGATAGAAGTAAATTCACATGATAAGTCCTTGAATCTTATAATCCAATTAAAAAGTTAAAAATCTATTTCTCAGGCCATCCCACATGGCCATTTTGGCTGCCACATGCTCTCTTTTTATTGCCAATGCAAACTTAAAAATTTAAAATTAATTGTTTTATGTCAGATTAATTACATAAATTAATAAAATGGTTAAAAGACACCACTGCCCATGTTATTATGTAGAATATGAGGCCTAAACCACTGCTGCTGAAATAGGTTTCTGGATATCCAGTTAACAACGGGTTGCCAACTTAACTGGCTGAAAAAGTGGCCAACCAGATAACCACACAGTTAAAACTGAATGTGAATCTATTGTTCAAGCTATTAACATTGTTAATTTTTAGCTCAACTTTGGCGAAGCCAAATTTGAGCTTTTGTCATTGCCCGTCGTCCATCTGTCCGTACGTCAACAATTGGATACGGCTCGGGCTAAAGGCCGTATTTATCAATCGATCTTTACGAAACTTCTTGGGTACCTTTGTTATCACCGTGGGACAAGAACGAGTGTTTTTGGGTGCGGTCCGAAATTCAAGATGGCTGCCAGCCGCCATTTTGTACCGACGATGCAGAAATCTGTTTTTTGTACACAACTTCCATATGAAAGCTCTGATTTGAATAATTTTTTGTATGAATGTTTAGTACCATGAGATACATTACATATCATACAGGTTTTTTTCTCATGCTTAAATTATGCAAATTAGACTAACTTTGATTTATTTAGTGTTACTTTCAGCACTGTCAGTACAAATGCCAATACGGCTTGGGCTAGAGGCCGCATTTATGAACCGATCTTTTCGAAAGTTCTTGGGTACCTTTGTTATCACCGTGGGACGAGAACGAGTGTTTTGGGGTCCAGTCTGAAATTCAAGATGCAGCCATTTTGTACAAAATTAGGGGCAATCAGATTTTTGCACAGAACTTCCGTATAAAAGCGCTGATTTAAATAATTTTTTTGTGTGAATGTTCAGTACCATGGGATACATCACATATAATACGGGTTTTTTTCTCATGCAGAAATTATGCAAATTAGATGAACTTTGATTTTTTCAGTGCTACTTACACACAGTAAGTACACATGTCAATACGGCTCGGGCTAGAGTCTGTATTTATGAACCAATCTTCACGAAACGTCTTGGGTACCTTTGTTATCACCTTGGGACGAGAACGAGTGTTTCTGGGTGCGGTCCAAAATTCAAGATGGCTGCCAGCCTCCATTTTGTACCGACGATGCAGAAATCTGTTTTTTGTACACAACTTCCATATGAAAGCTCTGATTTGAATAATTTTTTGTATGAATGTTTAGTACCATGAGATACATTACATATCTTATGGTTTTTTTCTCGTGCTTAAATTATGCAAATTAGACTAACTTTGATTTATTTAGTGTTACTTTCAGCACTGTCAGTACAAATGCCAATACGGCTTGGGCCAGAGGCCGCATTTATGAACCGATCTTTACGAAACTTCTTGGGTACCTTTGTTATCACCGTGGGACGAGAACGAGTGTTTTTGGGTCCAGTCTGAAATTCAAGATGCAGCCATTTTGTTCAAAATTAGGGGCAATCAAATTTTTGCACAGAACTTCCATATGAAAGCGCTGATTTGAATAATTTTTATGTGAATGTTCAGTACCATGGGATGCATCACATATAATACGGGTTTTTTTCTAGTGCAGATATTATGTAAATTAGATGAACTTTGATTTTTTCAGTGCTACTTATAGCACAATACGGCTCGGGCTAGAGTCTGTATTTATGAACCGATCTTCATGAAACGTCTTGGGTACCTTTGTTATCACCTTGGGACGAGAACGAGTGTTTCTGGGTGCGGTCCAAAATTTAAGATGGCTGCCAGTGGCCATTTTGTACTGAAATTAGGTCTAATCAGTTTTTTGTACACAACTTCTATACAGCTCAGGCTAGAGGCTGTATTTATGAACCGATCTTTACGAAACTTCTTGGGTACCTTTGTTATCACCGTGGGATTAGAACGAGTGTTTTGGGGTGTGGTCCGACATTCAACATAGCCACCAGTAGCCATTTTGTACCAAAATTAGTGCAATCAGTCTTTTGTACAGAACTTCTGTATGAAAATTCTGACTTGAATAAATTTTTGTATGAATATTTAGTAATATGGAATACATCACATATAGTACAGATTTTTTTCACGTGCAGAAATTATGCAAATTAGATGAACTTTGATTTATTCAGTGCTACTTATACACTGTAAGTGCACATGTCAATACAGCTCGGGCTAGAGGCTGTATTTATCAACTAATTTTCACGAAACTTCTTGGGTACCTTTGTTATCACCTTTGGGCGAGAACTAGTGTTTCTGGGTGTGGTCCAAAATTCAAGATGGCTGCCAGTGGCCATTTTGTACCGAAATTAGGTCCAATCAGTTTTTTGTCACAACTTCTATACAGCTCGTATTTATGAACTGATCTTCACGAAACTTCTTGGGTACCTTTGTTTTCACCTTGGGACAGGAACGAGAGTGTTTTGGGGTGCCTTTGTTATTTATCACTGTGCTATGAGAACAGATATTTTGGGGTTCAGTCAAACCCACTCTGGGACTCAAAGATTTCTTTTTCTAGTTTAGCATCTGACTGTCACCCACCTTTACAATACTTTACCTATACATTTGTTACAGGCTAAGGTCAGTATCTATGTACAGACCGTTACAATACTTTATATGTACCTTTGTTATCAGGTCATTACCTAGATGTTTGTCATTGCTGTGTCACATACTATACATGTACATGTCTTAACAAGATGAGCTACAGTGTCATTGACACTTTCATTTGCAATGATACAGATGTAGGCAGGCCCGGCAATTTAGAAAATCAAGGAGTGCAGAACAGTTGCCCTCCTCAGATTGCTTGGGAATGCAATTACACCTGAAATTTTCAATGCAAAAACTTGTATGCTATTTTGGTTATATTCACTTCAAGGTATTAATATTGTGACCAAAAAATTGTACAACATTCAACTACATTGTGGAAAAATTGCCAAACACAATTCTTATGTCACTGTCTTCTACACTCAAATTGTATCAAAATGCAACACAGAATGGGTCACGAATTATTGCGAATCAATGCAACATTGATAAATTGTTCACTGAGTTCCAATGTGTTCTCTGAGCCAGTAGGCACAGAGAGCACATTGGAACATGGGACGAAATGATAATAGATTTTAAAGGCAGTCCCAAACAGGTCTGGTGTTCCTGAAAATCAAGGGATGCAAGAAATTGCCCTCCTCAATTTCTTCTAGGCATGCAGTAGGTGTGCTGCAGTCCTGAAGAATGCCAGGCCTGTGTAGTTGCATTGCGGCCGCAGACAACTCAATAATGAGTACTGTAAGAGCTCTAAACCTGCTCATATTTCTCTTCTACAGCCATGCACCTGACTCTAGTTGGTAAAACATCAAAGACTTGAGAACTGGTAATGCCTGTTTATTGTCTGTAGAACACAAGTGTGGGCTTTTTTAAAGAAATCAAGGCAGTCATATAACATTGTAGTCAGCAGGCATGTCGCATGTCCAAATAAAAGCATACCGAATACTTCCAAACTTTCACCTCATGAGCTGCCGGGTTGTGCCCTGTGGTCCAAAAGATGAAAGTTTGCAAGTACTTGTTCTTAGAATTACCGAGTGGGTGATATAACCCTCTGGAATTTAGTAGGAATCCAGTGAATCCACCTTCATGATTGTAGCTACTCTGGCCCAAACTGTCCCTAAAAGGCCATGTGAGCTTTTCTGATCACTCGTCCGGCATCTGTAAACTTTTCTCATTTTCTCATTACTCGTCCACCATCTGTAAACTTTTCACATTTTTATCGCTGAGCCGGTGTGAACCAAACTTGGCAGGAATGGTCTATGGGAGGTTCTCTACAAACGATTCTCATTTTGTTCCCGTCGGATGAAAAACATGTCTTCTAGAGGCATTCTTTGATTCTGGTTGGTGGATTTTCTAAAATCTCGGAAACTCCCAGGCCAAATGTTTTGAAACTTCACATAAATGATGACTGGGATCCCCTCTACCAATGATCCTCATTTAATGTTGATTGGGTCACAAACATGGCCACAATTACGGTTTATAGTTACTGTAGAAACTCTATGGGAAATCACATTTTCCTCTTCTTCTCTGGAAAAACCGAGGCGACATGAAAACAAATCAGGCAGGGATAGTCTATAGGAGGTCCTCTACAAACAATCCTCATTTTGTTCCCGTTGGATGAAAAACATGGCCGCCAGAGGCATTCTTTGATTCTGATTGGTGGATTTTCAAAAATCTTCTCCTCTGAAACTGCCAGGCAAAATGTTTTGATACTTCACATAAATGATAATTGGGACTCCCCTCTACCAACGATCCTTATTTAATGTTTATCAGGTTGCAAACATGGTCACAATTGCAGCTTATAGTTACTATAGAAACCCTATGGGAAATCACATTTTCATCTTCTTCTCTGGAACTACTGAGGCGACGTGAACCAAACTTGGCAGGGATGGTCTTTGGGAAGTCCTCTACAAATGATCCTCATTTTGTTCCCGTGGGTTGAAAAACATGGCCACCAGAAGCATTCTTTGATTCTGATTGGTGGATTTTCAAAAATCTTCTCCTCTGAAACTGCCAGGCCAAATGTTTTGATACTTCATATAAGTGATTGAAGACTGAGACACCTTCTACCAATGATCCTCATGTAATGTGGATGTAATGTTGCAAACATGGCCACAATTGCAGCTCATAGTTACCAAGGAAAGCCTATGGGAAATCACATTTTTATATGTAGTTCCAGGTGGGCGATTACAGAGAGTAGAGCCTCTAGTTATTTTAATTATTTTTTTTTAGCTCACCTGACTGCAAGTCAGTGTGAGGCATTGCCATCACTTGGCATCTGTCGTCCATTAACTTTTGTAAATTTGGCTTCTTCTTCACGGCCATTGAGCCAAATTCAAACATATATTGCACAAACCATCCCTGGGGTATACCCTTTCTATTTTGTTCAAATGAAGTGGCTGCCTTCTTTGGGCTCTGGTCAATGATTCCAAAGTCTAAAAATCTTTAAAAATCTTCTCATGAACCACCAGAGAGATTGCCTTGATATATGGTATATAACACTCTTTGGTGTTGGAGATTAAAGTTTGTTCAAGAGAAGTTGGTAGATCAATATTTGGGCTCTCTGTGGGCACATACCCATTTTGGGTTCCGCCCGAAATTTCTACTTCAAGAACTGATGGGCCGATTTGAATCAAATTTGGCATGTAGCATGAGTGGATCCAAAATACTTGATTGATGCTTGAGGCTAAAAATAGAAAAAAATTCAAATGCCCATATTTTCCAAACTACACAGAACAGAGGCCTGTTATTTGATATGAACCATCCTTTTGACCAGTAGAATGAATTAAAAAAAAAATGGCCATCAGTTATATCAGGGTGTTCTGTAGGGGCGTTTGAAAAAATGCAGAGTCAGTATATTTGCAAAAATTGAAAAAAATTTTTTTATTCAGAACCGCTGATCAGAATCTTTTGATATTTGGCATACAGCATCCGTAGGACGGTCAAATACAAGTGTGTTCAAATCGATCCCCTTGGTTCATATTTAGACTCAACAGAGGAGCCCAAATAATTAACTTAGGGCGCTATGGCGAATAAGCTTTAAAAATCTTATTCTTCAGATCCACCCATCAAATTCTTTTGATATTTGGTATGCAGCATCTCAAGTTTGTTCAAGTTGGATCCCTGGATGAATATTTGGGCTTTTTATTGGAGCCCAAATTTTAACTTAGTGCAGTTTGAGAAAAATTCTTCTTTTTCAGACCTACTAGTGAGAATCCTTTCACATTTAGTATATGACATCTCTAGAGGTGTTAGGTTCATATTTGTTCAAATCGAGTTCCTGGGTTAATATTTGGGTTCCCCAAGGTAGCCCAAATATTTACTTAGTGCAATATGGAGAATTATCGTTTAAAATCATATTCAGATCCAAAATAAAAATAACAGATTGCTTATTTTCATGCTTGGAAACAAATGGAGATAATTGCGAGATGCCAATAACAAAGAAGGTGATTGTGTCTTTTGTATTTTCTTTTTTTTTTTTTTCAAAAACAGATGAGGATGTAATCTCATATAATTAGTAGAGATGGGCTGTATACAAAACACCAAGCCGATAACAATCAGTACCGAGTACTGAGTTTTCATATTTTCCTGCATTTGCTACTTATAAGGCTTGATAGCAGTTGAAGGGTTTATTTTGATGAAAGAAGTTCCTGATTTTCTTTTTAGTTTTGTTAACCCTCAAGGACATGAGAAATTTTCCTAAATTCCCATGTGTACAATGTTCAGTTGCTTAGCAGTGATTTCTAGTCAAATCTTGGCAGCCTTAACCCTTTACCTAACCTGAAAAGCAGACGACACTTGCAAAAATAATTCTTGAATAACTAATTTTTTTCATTTTTTGTCTCAAAAACATAGGTTATGACCCCTCGTTGGAACGAGCTCGTTCCAATGAGGGGTCATAACCTATGTTTTTGAGACAAAAAATGAAAAAATAATTAAAATTAATAGGTGATTTTTGAGAATAGCGCTGGCCGGTTTTGGCCGTTACATTGGGTAAAGGGGTAACAGTCAGCGAAGACGTGACTAGAAGTCACTACTCGGGATTTATCTATTGCCAGCAGGACATCCTATTGATATCATGTTAAGAGCACATTCTGCTTACCTCATGTCAACTGGTGAAGTTTGCATTGATCATTTCTGTTGTGAATTTTATGATCTCACCCCACAATCAGAAAATGTTATCTTCACTCATGACCATGATACTCATTTAAGTAAAGTTTAGTTGATCCCCCTATAAAACACTACAATGTCACTGTGAGAAAATGCATTTCTTTTATTTTGTATTAGAATGTTCAGATTGATTAATTTTTTTTTTTTTTTTTTTGCAGTTCTATGGACTGATTTTATATACAGTTCCTTTTACATTCCGTTTGGATCAGGTGAAAATGTTGCCATTGCTGTTGGAGGAAACTATGATTGATGAAGAGAGTTCAGAAATTCCATAGATGATTAGAGAGAGGATTGTGGATTCACTCTCTAGTAACCTTGTAGAAATGTTATGTTATATTTCCAGCAGTTTAGTTTATAGAAATCAAAATTGAAACCGTATAAGGTTTTGAGAGGAACTGATAGAATGAAGTGGAAGATAGTTCATTCCCATTTGACCTTACATTTATTCATTTCAAATTTTAAGAAACCAAAGGAGGGCTGAGTTTTAGACATTTTTTTGTTTCCATTCAGAGCTATAGACAAGACTTGAGTGTGAAAGGTATTTTACTCCTGAATGGTACAGTGGAGCCCATTTAATTCTGTATCTTTTAATTGAATAATCCTGTTAATTATACATAATTTACAAACACCAAACAATTGACCATACCTTCAGTACAAATTTGTCCAGTTAATTTCATATATGTTATGAAATAAACTCCTGTTACAGTGGAGCCCATTTAATTGGATATCTCTTAATTGTATATCCCTGTTAAATGAATATAATTTTCAAACACAAAACTATTTACCATACCTTCAATACAAATTTGATCTGTTAATTGCATATGGGTTGTAGAGTAAACTCCTGTTAATTGTATATAAATTTTTGTAATATGTCGAAAAAATTACTGTGACACGCACCAAATTCCCCTTATTTATCAACCATTTTGGCCTCACTACATCCAATACAGGCATTTATTCTATTATATCTTGTTTGACAGAGCTCTATGAGCTCTGTCAAACAAGATATAATAGAATAAATGCTCAGTTTACCTCCAGAACACAGGAAACTGGCCAAGTCCCTGTTAATTGTATACTCCTGTTAGTCGAATAATTTTCACTGGCAAAATGGATATTCAATTAACAGGGTTCCACTGTATTTGAATAAAACATTCTTCATGTCAAAGAATTACTCCCTAGATCCACTGAATACAAAACATTTTTGGCCTCAATGCACCCAATATAGGCATTTAGAGCTCATTGAGCGCAGTTAAACAAGATATAATAGAATAAATTGTCCGTTTATAACCAGAAGATAGAAAAATAACTCAATTCCTGTTAATAGTATTCTCCTTTTAATTGAATATTTTTCTGTGGGCAAAGTGGCTATTCAATTTACAGGGTACCACTATATTTCTGCTAGGCTAATTTACGACAAGGAAAATTTTTCAAGATATATGTTATAACTTGGAAAGGTTAAATAAGCTTCTACTTAACGCTTTACCAAATGAAGCGGATGTATCTGCCTGTGTAATTACAAATGAGCAGTTGAAAAAATATTAAGTTTCCAAAAATTTCAACAAAACCACATCATGTGACTTCTCATTGGAATGAGCCTGTCAAGCTCATTCAGATGAGGAGGTCACATACATGATATGATTTTGTTGAAATTGTTTGAAAAATAATATTAATATAGTTTTTCAATTTTTGCCTTGAAGAACATTGATTATGACTCCTTATTGGAACGGATTCATTCGGTTCATTCCAATGAGGGTTTTAAGCTATGTTTTTGAAGGAAAAAAATGAAAATTTGTTGTTAGGCCTAAAAAAATTAAAAATCTGTTTCTCAGGCCCTCCCACATTGTCCTTTTGGCTGCTGCATGCTCTCTTTTTATAACCAATTTAAACTTAAAAAAAATTAAAATTAAATGATTTATGTCTTATATTTTACCCAAGTTAAAAAAATTGATGAATTTGTCCCTTGAGTGCCTTCTTGCACTCAAGGGATGAAATACACCACCACCCATGCTATTCTGTAGATTATGAGGCCTAAAATTTGAACCAAGAACATGAACTTTTGATGGCTAAGAAGTAATTACTGAAATAAAAAATAAAATAAAAAAGCGCTCGCCTTCATGCAATTTCACAAATAATGGCCTGAGAAACAGAAGTTCTACTTTGTGTGGCCTTATTCATGACGTTTTTTTTTTAAATGTTACCTGCTATTCGTATTAGATGAACAGTTAAGAAAATATAACATAAGATTAATTTTATTTCACTTCCAAAACCAATGCAATCAAAAACGAGAATCAACTTTGATTCTTCCAGAATGTTCATTTCATTCTGGTCATAGATTCAGAAAGTGTCCTTAAAGGCTTTAAGAATTGAACTTATTTTTTTCTTCCTCACAATAAGAAAACATTGACTTTACAGTGGTGTTTAGTGACGTATTGGCAGCCAATACAGGTAGCAAGACTTCATTAAATTCCACTTCCAGGATACTGTAACTTTCCATCAGCAAGACCACCAAAAGCCTGTATGTTGGAACATGTGGGGCAAGAAACTCAACAAAATTGGAACTAGGACATTATTTATTGGTGTTTAAGGTCACATACTTGTGCACAATGGCTTATCATGACCACGACAGTTTTACGGGTGGAGGAAGCCGGAGAAACCAGAGAGGACCACCGAGCAACGATGAGCAGCTGCCAGCTCCCCAACATCGTAACTCCACACTGCAGCACAGGCAGGGTTAGATTGGTTGAAGACATGTGCACCATCGACGTGCAGTACGTCTTAGTACACAGCGTCATCATGCCCCCATGTGGACAATCAGGGTTAAGTGCCTTGCCCAAGGACACAACGCAGGCGTCCGAATCGATCGCTCAGATGGTCACCCATCCAAGGATGACTTTTAACTCTTAACCTGCTGAGTATTTTTTTAAATATTTTTCATCAAATCTAGTCATGGTCGCTGTGAAGCAGCCATGACTAGATGTGATGAAGAATTCATTAAAGTTTTACTCAAGAAATTGCAGGTCAAAAAATCGGAACAGTTTGCATGTGAAAATCTGGATTAATTGTGCTCAAATTACACTTATTTTAGAGGCAAGAGATTTCCTGTCCCGGGCAGGAATATCCACCAGCAGTTTGCAGGGAGTTAAGGGGTAATCTCTGTTAACTATATAGATGTGTGGAGTTTTTTTTATTGTGGAATATGTAATGGTTGCACCTCACAATATGCCCCTGCGAAAATTTTGAAATTCGATTTGAAAGTCAATATTCGATTCGATTCAATTTGAAATTGGAAAATCTAATATTTTTTAATATACTTCGGTCATAGCCATGAATGTTTACAGATTGTAATTGATCACATTATTTTATATTGAGTATTGTTCTGAGTAGAAACGTAACTGACTTGTAGTGGTAAGAGTGTTTGTAACAATATAGCTACAATTGTACAACAGTTGTAGCTACATTGCTACAAGCACTATTACCACTACCACTGTTCATATCAACTTATTGTGCATTATGACCTGTGACCATTTATAAAAAGTTTTGAACTTTGAAAAGTTATCCAGTTGTTCAACTTCAGTAAATGATTTGTTCCACGACATTGTCACATCATATTATATCGGGTATTGTTCTGTTCAATCACAGTTACTGAATACACCATCAAAAGCATCGGTTTTTGAAAAGAATTATTATATAAACAGAAGTAGAGCAGGCTTTAATTTACAAGCAGGCCGGCACCATTCGATGATGAATTATTGTTTCGTTTTAGTCATTCCGCATTTTTATTTAAAACATATGGCTTCTCAACCAAATGAAGTCGATCTGATTTGAAACAAGTTTTTTTTTCAAGAAAACGTGATAAAAGTGAGGTATCAGCCAGGTCCATTTAAAAATGTTTATTGCTGCTGTTACGTCACTACAAAGTCAACAATTTGAATAGTTTCATTTAATAGCTACTATATTGGTTTATATCTCAATTTATAGTGTGGGAAGTAGTGAGGCGAAAAATGCACTGTACACAACTGTAGTAATCAGGGTTATTATTTTAGAAAAAAAACTTTTCAATTGATGACGTATCCATTAACTGTGATTCGATTTGAAGTTCATATCAAAATTCGATTTTTTTTCACCAATTTGATTCGATATTCGATTCGATCAAAATCGGCAATTTGCAGGTCTCTACCTCACAAGGGCATTAAAAATTCTCTCAAATGCTAAATTATTTAAGAACTGAAAATTGATTCTCGCTTCAGGAGTTTGCAAAAATCAAAACTGATCCTTGTGAACCAGGATGAATTTTAAGTCCTGATTATTTTTGGAACCTAGTGTTTTTTGTACATTTGATAGATTTTCAATTCAGGCCTGTGTGTGTGCTTTGAAATTATATCAAGTGCATTTTTGTGAAAGACCAATACATTTTAACTTTATCTGATGTACAGTACAATTGAAGTGGGATGGTTGTAATCCATGCGTGGGCAGTGATGTCCACGTATGTGTTTACCAGGTAATAAAAATCATCATCAGCAAAACTTTAATGAATGAAGCGACGGGTTGTACCCGGTGCTTCATTAACTCTTTACCTAACGAATTACCCGCATCCACCCACGTAATATGCAAATTGAGCAGCTGAAAAAAATAAATTTTTTCAACAAATTTCAACAAAACCATATCATGTGACCCCTTATTGGAACGAGCTCAATGAGCTCGTTCCAATGAGGGGTCACATGATATGGTTTTGTTGAAATTTTTTGAAAAGTTAAAAAAAAATGATATTTAAAATAATAAATTTTGATATCGTCTGCGTTTGGATAAAGGGTTAATTAACTTTTTTGATGATTATTCCTATAGTTAGTGTTTGAAATCTAATATTATTGCATCCATGGATATATTGCCCACCCGTGGAAAGTGACCAGTCCATGGCGGCTGTACTATAATACTCACATCTGGCCATCACTATTCATAAAAGTTGCTCTTCATATTTCACTTTTTTCAGTTTTTGCCTCAAAAAAATTTGTTATGACTCCTCATTGGAACAAGCTCATCAAGCTCATTCCATCATCTTCTAATCAGGTTAGGTAAAGAGTCAATGCCGTAACTTGTCATATCTGGAACTCAGTGTTTTAATAAAGTGAGTACTGTACATGTATTTCTTTTACCATTTATCTTATACAATTTTCATAAAATAGTTCAAATATTTTTTACAAAAAGTTGTCTCATAGTTTGTGTGTTGACGTAAAAAAGCATGGATGAATGAATTGAGGTAATTAGCTGATGTTTTAACACATAAAAGCGAAATTCCAAATTTGATCACTTTTTACAACAACAGAACAGGTGCTCCAACATGCAGTCTCTGGATAAAGTTGCAAGTTACAATCCAAGTACCTGAAAGTTGTTTCTAGACATGCCTTGGCTGCCATGTAGGCATTCAGGACTTTCCTGGAAATTACTTTAACGCCACAGAATACAGAAAAGGTGTAGCAAAAATGTATAAAATACCTCTAGCCCTTAACTCTTGAGTGCCTAATAATCATACATGTATGATTATTCTTTTTCGAAGAAAATTCCCGCCTGTATGATCCTTATTTGACCCTGTATGATTATTAATTTTCAGCAATCGAATGTGCAGAGCGGCTGCTTATCTCATGAAGTTCACCAAAAACAAACTAGTAAGGTATATGTACAAGCAAACACAGGATGCAATGGAAATGTTAATGGGTAGAAAGCTGGAAGCATATATTTGGTCTTTATTCTGAAGTGCTGGTACCATAACTTTAAGACCTAGTACCCAGTGGATGTGCTTCATACCATCACTGAAACAGAATTAATTAGTCTATAAGGTTTTGTCTTGGTGCAATTTATGGGAGAGTGCCTACAGGCACTCTCCCATAAATTGCAACAAGTCAAATCCATGTGAAAATTACAATAACCGAAAGTAATTTAGCCCTTCATCACATCAAGAGCATCAGACGTCTGAAAATGGTTCAGAGCATAGAAGTTGGCTCACATCTTGGAATTTGCCACCCTATACTATTATTCGACCCTATACTGATATTAATTTTCAGGAAATTTTCCACCCTGTACTATTATTTTGCCCTGTACTATTATTAGGCACTTGAGAGTAACTTTGAACCCACAAGGCCACTTTTCCAGACCAGGAACATGATACTTCTTAATTTCATTAAGTAGGATGACTGCTAGGTTAATGTGTGGAGAAAACTAATCAATATTTTCAACGTGGAGCCCTTAGGCTGGACTTTGAAAGTATTTATTGCTCAACCCCCACATAATGAATATGGACTTTTCTAATTGCTGCCATCGAACTGACATGAAAGATACCACCAGCATTCAAGGGGTTGTGGGTTAACTGGTATAGTGGTGGATTAATTTTAGTGGTCAGAAATCTTTTTCTATGACTTATTTTGCAACAGTTTATTGAAAATTTCTTACTGGCCCTAGAAAATAAATTGTTACAAAACAGATCCATATGAATAAAATATTTGTGCTTCTTACACAATATTATAAGTTATTGTGGTGAATTGATGGTAAAATGGTCTTGAGGTTTGTGTCTCAGAGTTTTATGTTCCACCAAGACTTGGAGCATCAAGATTTAACGTAAGCTTCGAACCGCAAACCTCAGACCATGTTACCGCCAGTTCATCACAATAACATATATGTTCCAATAAAACCCTATCCATGGCCCAAAACTCACATTGTGAAATGAACAAGGCAACTTTTAACAATAAAAAGTTAAGTTTTGTAAATAAACTGCTCGTGTACCCCACAAGTTCACTGGACAAATAATCAATAACTCAGGTAAAGGTCAAGGTCACTCTGTCTTAGTTCAAATCATAAACTGAATTGTAATTTAAACAACACTTCATTTGGAACATCGTCTGCTGCACCTGTGAAGAATCTGGAAAAATTAAGCTGTTGTTTGCAAGTTGCACTGTTGATGAAATAATTGTGAAACGGGCAACCTCACTTCAAATATTTTGGGTGGTGATGACATATGGTAACAGATGATACAGGAGCTGTAAACAGAAATAACTACTCGAGCTCTTGTCCAATCAGATGGCTGGGATTTTATTTTGATTGGAACATAGTTTTCTTCAAGAATATCTGACTTACTTGCATATTATTGGTCAAGAAGTTTCTTCATAACTTGATGAATGTTTTACTTATCATGTGAATGTTTTTACCCTTTCCCTGCCTATCCATCTAAAATGTTATCACTTAAAGGCCCATTTTACAACCTCAGAATAGGAGCCCTTAACATGCCATCATGAGTAGGACCTGTTAACAACAGCAAAATTATGTAGGAAGTGGTTTCTAGTCAAGTCTTGGCTGCCTTTTAGCTGGTTGAGTGCTAAAAGCCACTATTAGGACCTCTACTGAAAAGTGATGAAAGCCACTTTAGTGGCTTTACACTGTGTGCATTAGCTCACCACTTGTGCCACAGTAGATAAAGAAATATTTATATAAAATGGTTTTGTTACAATTTATTGGAGAGTTCCATCAGGCACTCTCCAGTAAATAGTAAAACAATTATTGATAAACAAAATCATGCTAAACTAAGGCTCCCATTGCTGGCAACCTTGTATCGTTAAAAAAAAGCAACTCGTCTTACAAATCAATTTTGAAAAATATTATAGCACTTAAAAAATATTAAGGCAGCCAAGACTTGACTAGAAACCACTGCTAAGCCACCGAACGTTTAGAGGCTGTGGGCTGGTGGGAATTCAGGACACTTGTCCAGGCCCTTAACTCTCAATCCCCTCTAGATCACCACCTGTGCATTGCCAGTAGCTAAGCAGTGACTTCTAATCAAGCCCTGGCTGCCCATTTAAGCAGCCAAGACTTGACTAGAAACCACTGCCAAGGTAATAGGTCTATTGTCAGCAGGATCTCTTCATGATTGCATGTTAAGGGTACCTGTTCTAAGGCTGCAAAAGTCAGAAATAGGCATTTTACCCTTTATCCAACGTAACAGCCTAAACCTGCCAGCGCTATTCACAAAAATCGCCAATTAATTTTTATTATTTTTTGTTTTGTTTTTATGACCCCCTCTTCGGAACAGGCTTGTACCAATGAGGGGTCATAACCTATGTTTTTGAGACAAAAAATGAAAACAATTAATTATTCAAGCATTTTATTTGCAAGTGTCCTCAGCTTTTCGTGTTAGGTAAAGGGTTATGGGTTATGGGTGGATCTAAAGTTGCAGTGAAACTGTACTGCACCATATGGGCTGAGAAGTCATTCAATTTCATTCTCCTGTTACTCTGAAACAATCATTCATAATAGCCCCTTGAAAAGTGGGTTAATGTAAAAACTGAGCAAGGCTCCATTCATTTTAATGCTGCTAAAATAATTTACAAAATAGTTTTCACGTAGGTTGTTAACGCTAGTTTACCACTGTGTATATTAACATATGTTGAACAACACTGTAAAACTGCTGTCTACACAAAAAGCTGATTCAAATTATTCTGAATTCATAATACAGTGGAGCCCACTTAATTGGATATCTCTTAACTGAATAACCCTGTTAATTATACCCCCGCTTCGAAGAAGTGGGGGCTATATAGGAATCGCCCTGTACGTCCGTACGTCCGTCCATCCATCCGTCCGTCCGTACGTCCGTCCGTACGTCTTTCCGGACATGAAATTCTTGTGTGCGCAACTCCTCCTACATTTATCAATCAATTTGGACAAAACCTTTCAGACATCATCACTACTAAGTGAACATGCGCATATTTTTATACTGTACCAATGACCCAGACATAGCTGTGGCTGGTGCTAACTCTTAAAATATAGGGCCAAACACAAATTTTGCCCCCCAATCCCCAAAATTTGCATCTAAAACTAAAGAAAACATGTCCTGAGAGGCCCTCCACACTTCGCCCCTACTGCGCATGCGCAGTGTCAAGTACGTTCCGAAATTGGCGCCATTTATCATTCTAAGTTTGGCCCTTCATCAGTTAACATCTGACTGATCTTTGTGCTTTTAAATCTCAGTTTAAATGATGCCAGACACATAAATATTAGTGAAATGGTGATTCTAAGAAGGATAGAAAAGGAGGAGAGGAAAAGAATGTGTGACAGAATATTATCAGGGCTGTAACTTAAAATTTTTTAATGAAATTATGTTAAGTTACCTATTTTCAAGGCAGCAGCCATTTTGTTGTCATTCTGATTATTTAGTTACACTGTTTTTACAAGTGTTTTTCCTCTCTCCCTGTCCTTCAAGTTCCCCCTTGCTATTCTCCCATGCTTTTGGCATAATTTCTGTAATTTTTATTACTAAAATTTCTTGGGAGTTTAGCTGAATAACAGAATGAATTCTGTTCTTTCCCCATGTTTACGTCTTCACCTACGGGTGGTTAGGCGTTGTGTTCAGCATCTACCATCTGATGTTCTGCAGTTTCTTCCCTGGAAGTCTCTGTTTTGCATCAGATGGTGTATTTTTGGTAACTGATTTCGGGCCTGGGTGCCTGGAGTCTTATTTTAGTGTTTTTACACTCATTGTTTACATTTACAACAGCCCTCTGTGTGAGGGGGGGATTTCTAAATAATAATATCTTTATGTTATTTCAATCATAACTAGATACATTATTATTGTTCGTAAGTGTTGAATAAATTGTTTAAAAAATTTTTAAAATTTTTGTCCACACTTAGGCTTGGGATCCATTGGGGCTCAATGTTACTTTTCAGAAACTTGGGCTGTTCTGAAAAAATATTTTTTCAAAATATTTTGATTTCAATTATTTTTTCTATATTAATGGATCATATTATTATTATGTATTTTGATTGCCAGGGGTTAGTGCGAGTACCAGGACTTGTTTTCTTTTCACATTGAAAGGATATTGATCAATTGTTTTAAGAGGAAGTCTTCCTCTGACCTTATTATCATTCTATATGTGGTCAGTGTACTCGCATTAACTCCGGTTCTGTATCGTATGATTTCGATGACAATATGGGAAGCGTATGTCACGGTATGTTGTTGGGGATTTGGACACTCCGGTCCTTTCCCCGCAGGGTCACTCTACTTTATCAATTTCTATTTCAGACGATCAAGATTAGGGTGATGTATCTGTGATGTCTTCCAACAGTGTGCCTCCGTCGTCACAATTAATGAAGGGCTAGCGGAAAAGTGCTCATGTGATACGCCAATTGCCTAAGAGGACCCTAGTAGGTTCGACGGCCTTTGACGTCCGCTAGCTCGCCCGGTGTAGCGTCCATTCACCGAATGGTTCGGCAGCCGGGTTCGTCCGTTGCGGTCTAGAAGGAATTTTGGGGTGATGCGAGCACTATAAAATTAACAATGCACACCCAGTGACGGCGGATCGGAGGGAGAACGGAGGAAGCCTTTTAGTCCGGTTCATAGCTCGTTCCGGTCCATCCGGACGGCAAGCGAGAGAGGCCCCTCTCTCGTTCAACAACATCTGGCCCCAGATGTTGTGGTACAAATGTGTCGTTAGCGGAGCATACGTCCGTCGCTCGGGACGCTCCGTTGTATAGGCAGTCCGCTGAGACTGCTAAGGCTTCCTCTTCTCGTCAGCGCACACGACCGCACCTTGGCTGCGTGACCGCCGATATATTACCAGCTTCGCCGATCAAGGATTCTTCGGCGACCAGGTCACACCATCCGGCAGCCAGGGATTCGAGACCGATGGACTCCGGACGTTCGCATAGGAAAAGTATGCGGGAGCCATCTGATGCGGAGCTGCCCTCGGCGAAGCAGCGATAGACTGCGCCTCCGCAGGTCTCGACGCCGGACATTCTTGTGCACATAGCACAGCGTATCGCAGCATCCCAGCAGCCGACTGAAACGGTGTCGGATCGAGAATTATCCGACAGCGCTGGGTCGGTAGCCGGGGACTCGAGGCCTGCAGACTCCGGACGTTCGCATAGGAAGTATGCGGGAGTCAACGTACACGGAGCTTCCAGCGGCAATGCATCGTAAGTCCGCTACTGCACAGGCCTCGGGAACGGACGTGCTTTCCTTAATAGCACAGTTTATCGCAGCATCAACTGAATCTGTCGCATATATTTTATCCGACGATGCTGGGTCGGGACGCTCCGCGGAAGCGGGTACGGACGTCCGAAAGTTTCATCCGGTCCGACGGGATACCGAAAGGGATTCGGTGGATTTCAAGCTTTCCCTTTCGGAACAACATATGCTGCGATGCCGGATAAGAAACTGATAGCGTCGGTGGACTTAGAAATTTTTGGTTCGGTTCAGGGACATCGTCCCTCAGTTCCGACATAGTCCAATAATGTCACACAAACTTTCGAATTATTGAACGACGCTATATATATTATTATTTTATGCTTGCTATCCAAGCATTTCTGGTTTCTTGTTCGAAGAGTTATGGAGATGTCTTTCAAAAGTGTGCCTCTGTCGTCATAGTTAATGAAGAGTTAGCGGCAATAAGTGCTCATGGAATATGTCTATCGCTTACGGAGTGACATTCGCTAGCTCACCCGGTGTAGCGTACATTCATCGAATGGTTCGGCTGCCGGGTTCGTCCGTTGCGGTCTAGGAAGGAGATTTGGGTGATGCGAGCACTTTAATTACTTTAGTACTCACCCAGTGACGGCAGATTGAGGACAGATCGGAGGAAGCCAACAACATAGGGGACCGCATGTTGTGGTTCAGATATTTTACATTCGGAGCATATGTCCGTTGCTCGGGACGCTCCGTTATATTGACAGTCCGAGAGACTGTCTTTAATGCTTCCTCATCCTCACAGCAGGGCACTCGACCGCACATTGGCTACGTGACCTCGAGTATCCGATCAGTTTCGGCATTCAGTGATTCCACAGCGAATAGGTCGCGCCATCCGGTAGCCAAGGGACACGAGGCCTATACACTCCGTTCGCTCGCATATTGGAAGTATGCACGGGGTAACGATCTCGGAGCTTCCTGCGGCAATGCATCGTAAGACCGCTGCTCCTCAGGCCTCAGTGACGGACGTGCTATCCGAGTTAGCACAGTTGTTTCGCAGCATCCCAGCAATTGACGGTTTCTCGGTCGAATCAGGAATTATCCGACGGCGCTGGGTCGGTGCGGTCCGCGGTTGCATCAAGCTACGGACGACCGAACGCTTTATAGGGTCCGACAGGATGGCGAAAGGGATTCGAAAGATTTCGAGTTTTCCCTTTAGTAGTATCGGAAGATGCCTTTCATATCTTCTGGCATTTCTTCCAGTGATTATTTTTCGGACTTCATTGCTGCGATCTTGGATAAGAGACTTATAGCGTCATTGGACTCGGATTTTTCGATCGGTACAGGGACTTTGTCCCTGACTTACCGACGCAGTCCAATATTGTCATTACAACATGTGTTTTATTTTTCGACGCTATATATATTTATATTTATATACAAGACGGCTACTAAGCATGATAGTTTAGTTTCTTGTCCGCGTGGCTCATTTCTGCCATTTTATCTTTTTTTACATATAGTTTATTTTGGCAGAGCAGGGCATACCGAGAGTTCATATGCGTCTAGACGGTGTGATTAAAGACTGCATATATTCTTTTTCACCGTTTATGGCTTTTCCAATCTCAATGTTGGGAACGACATTATGTATATTAGACTTAACTTAGACGCTTTATTATACGTAATCCGCCTTACTGAGGCGTTATCATTACGTCTTCAAGAAAAGATTTACGGGATATTATTCTCAATGTAATTTCTTTTGAGGGCAGTAGTTTGTTCACGTATAACTCCGCCCTTCAGTGGCTGATTGGAGTTGGTTACACGTGATGCAGCCCTAGCTACATCCACGCGTGGATAGTAGGTTAAGAACTCTCTCAGAGTCGCTTCGTTCTCGGAGGTGCTTCTCTTCGACGGCAACTTTCCGGCAATCCATGAATTGCTTGATTTATACATTCTCTTGTCTATCTAGTGTTACAAGAGATTCAGACTGGGGCAAACATTCGGTGGTTGACTCAGAGAGTGCCGCCGCAGTTGCCGGACCCGAGTGTGGCTGTTATGACGGTTGCCAGTCAAACAGATTGGGATATATACTGATCCCTACGGATTCGAAGTGCCAGGGTCTTTGAGTTCCGCAGTCTTTTAGCTATCAGTTAACTTCCGCGGAATAATGTTTTTTAGGCTTGCTTTATGTCATTGCATGAACATTATTCAGAAACGCATGCCCAAATTCCTGTCCTTTAATTCGACAGTAGTGGCGTATCTCCGGAACCAGGGAGGCACTCTTTCGTTTCCGTTATTCAATTTAATGGAAAGAATCCGTCTGTTGGTTATAGTACACCAAGTTCAGTTTTGGTCCGTCATATTCTGGGTCGTCTGATTGTTTTATCGCACTCCCATTCTCTTACGGGTCGCTTGTTGCTGTCAGAATGGACTCTCAACAAACAAGTATTCAATCAGATTTGCTATCTATGGGAGCGCCCAATGATGTTTTATTTATGACACAGCTGGCTAATCAATTGCAGACGTATGTGTTGGCTTGTCCAGATCTCTGAGCTAATACTGTTAACGCTCTATTGATCTATAGGACAGAATGATAGGATACGCGTATCCTCCGGCGCTGTTGTTTTTAGCAGGTATTGCTAAGATAAACAACCACAATACATTTCTGTTGATAGCATCTCTATCTTCACAGAGATCATGAGTAATTTACTCTCTTGTCTACTGTGGATCTTAACGTGAAATCTTCCTCTATGTGAGGATCTTTTTTCACTGGTAAATCGTGTCATCTTTATCACAACCAGCAAGGTCGCAACCTTCATGTATTCCGTTGTGTGGTCCGTATTGCATTGTAAGCACTATACTGGACGAGCTTTGGACGCGATTTCTTACTATAGGAGATCCTCTTCTTCGCTATTCTATGCGACTAAAGTGGAGGCTCTTCCGTCGTGGTGTAGAGATCATTATGTTCATATGGTTGATCCCTCCATACTACTCATTGCTATTTTTTAGTATACTTGTTTCACAAGATCTACTGCAGCCTGTTGTTATTTAGGTTATAGGTTTATGTTACCTCATACCTATGCACTCTACGATAGTTTACAATTGAGTCTTTTGTCTCTTTATCTAAGTCAGTTAGTAACTTTTTGATAAATAGACTTAGAATCTTTAGATTAAATTCCTATACGGATTTTAACTTCAGGTTCTTATTTAGCTAAGTAATCATTTGAGCCTCTGGAAACAGTAGTTTTCAAATTCTGACCTTTTAGACAGTAATTCTGTTGGTTTCTCTTTTACTGTAGAGTCAGTGAGTTTCATGCACTATCGATGGATGATTTTCACTTTCATAGTTTCGGAATCAATACTTCCGTTACTATTTAGGTTGGATTGTTGCATAAGAGTTAGGCTCCTATTATCCGGAACCTATTATTTTAAGGTCCTTCCGTCTTCGTATGGGCATAGGCCTTTACTCTTTCCGGGTACAGTTTATGTATTTATAAACAGATATCTGTTTATTACAAGGGCGTAAGCTTCTTCTGTCTTTGATGTCTAGTAGAAGGACGTTACGCTCCATTTTATTGTTAATGGATTCTATTAACTAGCGTACTGCTTATGGTATATCATTGGCTTAGCAGTTGTGCTTAAGATTTCGGCTCATGAAGTAAGAGTTCTTCTACTTCTTGGGCTTACATTAATAGTGTTCTATTATAGATTTTTGAAGGCTGCTCATTGCGCTCAGCCATCCATTCATGAATTTTATCTCAGAAATATCGAGTCCATTTCTGGAGGCCTCTATTGTTAGGTCTATTATCTACTGCTCAGAATGTCATTCACTTAACAGTTGCTACTATAGCTAGGTAGGCTGTCTGTTTCGGCAGTGTCTCCGTTCGGCTGCCCTCTTCGCTCTGGGCTATTTGACCCAGGGCAAGAAGAAGGGGGGGGGGGTGAGGGTGTTCCCTTGGGTCACCTGTTTTTACTATGAAAACAAGGGGATACCTCCTCCGGAGTTAGTAATTCTGAGCTGTTATTGGGATGGTTGTTTAGTGAGAAGTTTAAGTTTATAAAATTCATTCAAGTCTTAGTTTTTAAAGTATAGCTTTTGAATATTGCATATGTCAACGGACATGATTATGCAATTCTCACACACTTTTAGGAGTATAAGAGTCTCTATTCTCTAGACTTACTTTATTATTGGCTTACTTTAAAAATTATTAGTGTAAGGATTATTGGATATTAATAGAGTACATGGATGTATGAAGCTCAATTTTTGGAAGGTGTTGTATCTTTCTAATTTATCATAAATAAGAAAGATACATGTAAGGCCTATTACTTCTTTTCCCTACAGGGGATGACTCTATTTTATTTTATTGAGCGTATTCCATTTTGCTCTATGTCCTTGGCCCTCCAGCCTTTTTACTATTCAGCTATGTCTGGGTCATTGGTACAGTATAAAAATGTTAAAAAATTTATAGTAATTTATATATTTTTTATACTTACCAATGACCCAGACGGGGATGGCCCTCCCAGGAGTTGGGAACTCTTGCCTCCCCGCTGAGTACATAGCGCTTACCAGGCACTGGTTATTAGAATGATAAATGGCGCCAATTTCGGAACGTCCTTGACACTGCGCATGCGCAGTAGGGGCGAAGTGTGGAGGGCCTCTCAGGACATGTTTTCTTTAGTTTTAGATGCAAATTTTGGGGATTGGGGGGCAAAATTTGTGTTTGGCCCTATATTTTAAGAGTTAGCACCAGCCACAGCTATGTCTGGGTCATTGGTAAGTATAAAAAATATATAAATTACTATAAATTTTTTAACATTCCAAGATTTTTGATCTGCGACAATTTTAACCAGGTTATCTCCCTTTGACTTAGATTTATTGTGTCTTTCCATCCGAACAAATTCTTGTGTGCGCAACTCCTCCTACATTAATGAACCGATTTTGATGAAACCTTTCAAACATCATCTCTACTAAGTGAACATGTGCATATTCCAAACTTTTTAATCTGCGACAATTTTAACCAGGTTATCTCTCTTGAACTTTGATTTAATATGGGTTTCTACATGAAATTCTTGTGTGCGCAACTCCTCCTACATTTATCAATCAGTTTGGACAATACTTTTCAGACATCATCACTACTAAGTGAACATGCGCATATTCCAAGATTTTTGATCTGCGACAATTTTAACCAGGTTATCTCCCTTTGACTTAGATTTATTATGTCTTTCCGTTCGAACAAATTCTTGTGTGTGCAACTCCTCCTACATTAATGAACCGATTTTGATGAAACCTTTCAAACATCATCTCTACTAAGTGAACATGTGCATATTTCAAACTTTTTGATCTGCGACAATTTTAACCAGGTTATCTCTCTTGAACTTTGATTTAATATGGGTTTCTGTATGAAATTCTTGTGTGCGCAACTCCTCCTACATTTATCAATCAATTTGGACGAAAGTTTACAGACATCATCACTACTAAGTGAACATGCGCATATTCCAAAATTTTTGAGCTGGCGCAATTTTAACTAGGTTATCTCCCTTTAACTTAGATTTATTATGGGTTTCTACATGAAATTCTTGTGCGTGCAACTCCTCCTACATTTATCAATCAATTTGGACAAAACTTTTCAGACATCATCATTACTAAGTGAACATGCGCATATTCCAAGATTTTTGATCTGCGACAATTTTAACCAGGTTATCTCCCTTTGACTTAGATTTATTATGTCTTTCCGTTCGAACAAATTCTTGTGTGCGCAACTCCTCCTACATTAATGAACCGATTTTGATGAAACCTTTCAAACATCATCTCTACTAAGTGAACATGTGCATTTTCCAAACTTTTTAATCTGTGACAATTTTAACCAGGTTATCTCTCTTGAACTTTGATTTAATATGGGTTTCTACATGAAATTCTTGTGTGTGCAACTCCTCCTACATTTATCAATCAATTTGGACAAAACTTTTCAGACATCATCACTACTAAGTGAACATGCGCATATTCCAAGATTTTTGATCTGCGACAATTTTAACCAAGTTATCTCCCTTTGACTTAGATTTATTATGTCTTTCCGTTCGAACAAATTCTTGTTTGTGCAACTCCTCCTACATTAATGAACCGATTTTGATGAAACCTTTCAAACATCATCTCTACTAAGTGAACATGTGCATGTTCCAAACTTTTTGATCTGCGACAATTTTAACCAGGTTATCTCTCTTGAACTTTGATTTAATATGGGTTTCTGCATGAAATTCTTGTGTGTGCAACTCCTCCTACATTTATCAATCAATTTGGACGAAAGTTTACAGACATCATCACTACTAAGTAAACATGCGCATATTCCAAAATTTTTTAGCTGTGGCAATTTTAACTAGGTTATCTCCCTTTAACTTAGATTTATTATGGGTTTCTACATGAAATTCTTGTGCGTGCAACTCCTCCTACATTTATCAATCAATTTTGACGAAACCTTTCAAACATTATCACAACTAAGTGAACATACGCATATTCCCAAATTTTTGATCTGCGACAATTTTAACCAGGTTATCTCCCTTTAACTTGGATTTATTATGGGTTTTCAAATGGGATTCTTGTGTGTGCAACTCCTCCAACATTAATGAACCGATTTTGAATACATGTTACACATTGTAAATGTGTTTTTCCAAATGTAAACCATATATGTGTGGGCTCTTTAAGTATTCAGTGCTGTTCTGTGGAAGGCCACATGCAAATACAAATTTCAACAACAAAAAATGATCTTTATGTATACATTTCCTTATGGCCTTCGCCTACATGATCAGAAGTGCATTCCTCTAAAAACCCAAAGCGGGGGTATTAATCACCTTCAGTGATAGTTCTAGTTGAATATAATTTTCCAACACAAAACGATTTACCATACCTCCAGTACAAATTTGACCTGTTAATTGAATTTAGGTTATGGAGTAAACTCCTGTTAATTGAATAAAAAATCTTGTAACCTGTCGAGAAATTGCCCTGACTCTCCCTAGTTTTCCCTTGTTTATAGACCTCTTTGGTCTCAGTACATCCAATACAGGCATTTAATCTATAATATCTTGTTTGACAGACAGAGCTCATGGAGCTCTGTCAATCAGGATACAATAGAATAAATGCTAAATTTTTCTCTAGAATACAGGAAAGTAACACCTGTTAATTGAATACTCCTGTCAATTGAATAATTTTCATTGGCAAAGTGGCTATTCAATTAACAGGGTTCCACTGTACTGGTATTTCTTTTATATACAGCTAATATTTGCATTATGCTTGCAGATGAATCCATTTTCATGTACTGTTATTGTATGTTTTCAGATTGTTTTTCTTGAATAGTGTAATTGTTGCATTTAACATTGAAATAAATATTGTTTAACTCTCTTCAGTTTTCAATTGTCTTATTATTTATATTTATTTATTTATTGGTGTTTAAGGTCACATACTTATGCACAATGACTAATCATGACCGTGACAGTTTTACGGGTGGAGGAAGCCGGAGTACCCAGAGAGAACCACCCAGCAACGACGAGCAGCTGCCAGCTCCCCAACATCGTAACTTCCGAACTGCTGCACAGGCAGGGTTAGATTGGTTGAAGACATGCGCACCATTGACGTGCAGTACGCTGTAGTACACGGCGTCATCGTGCCCCCATGTGGACAATCAGGATTAAAGTGCCTTGCCCGAGGACACAATGCGGGTCGTCCCGGACGGGGATTGAACTCGGGACCTCTAGCATAGAAGGCCAACAGTCTACCACTGAGACGCCATGTGACGAGACACTAACGAGGACTAACCAGGCTCGACGTTGCTTAACTTCAGTGATCTGACGAGAACCGGTTACCGCAACACAATTGTCTTATTAAAGGGAGGTGTAATCATGTGTCTGAACTCTAGAAAAAGGGAACCCAGTCATATTATTACATTATTAGTTTTATTTCTGATGTCTAACCAAAGTTTCACCAACATTGATATCTATAATTTTTATACCCCCTGCAACGAGTTGTGTGTGTGTGTGTGGGGTGGGGGGGGGAGGGGGGGGGGGGGGTATACATGCTGGAATCTCTTGTCTGTTCATCCATCTGTCCATCCATAGACATAAGTTTGTCCTGAGATTTTCTCTGTTGTTTATAGCAAGCCTGAAAATAAGCAATCTGTCATCTTCAAAATGAGATCCCCAGAGGGTGAATTTGCTGATGCTATCAAATACAGTGGACCAATTTATCCTCTCAGTACCTCTTTCTGTTTAGGTTTTGAGACCTTGATTCAGATTGAAGTTACAGAGGTTAAATTTAGTGATGCTACCCTGCAGGGTAGCATCACCAAATTTACACCTGCGATTATAGTTCAGACTATTTTTGCCATAGTTATGCTCCTTTTCGACTTACAATAATTTGTTTCAAGGTCTAAATTTAGTCTGTAGATTTTCTTTGATGCTTATTGGCCAATCCCATTGAAACTTGGTCATCTTGTCCGTCTTGCTGTTCATCCCTCCATCTGTCCATCCATCCATCCATATATCTGTCCATCTATCCATAAACATAAGTTTGTCCAGAGATTTTCTCCGATGTTTATAGACCAATCCCTTTGAAACTTGGTACATATTCACCACCATGGGAACCTGAGATTATAGTTCTGGGTGAGCTATTTTTTTCCATAGTTATGCCCCTTTTTCTCTTAGAAGAATTTGGCAGGGGATATTGATAGGTCCAATTCTAGGAGAGTCACACCTTTAGTCAAATTAGGCAAAATTCTAAATTTTGGGGGGAAATGGTGTGATGCAGAAAAAAACGAAATCAGAAAAATGGAAAAATATAAAATAAAATTTAATTACTCAGTTCCTTTCTTATTTGTTTTACCCTCATATTACTTTATTACAATCATATGATGTTCTTAAAAATGCACTTTTGTTTTTCTTCCCATTTGTAGCTCATCTCAGTAAAGCTCAAGGCAAGCTTTAGTGATCACTATCATCACTTTCCATTTGGTGTCCATTGTCTGGTGTGAAGTTTAAATTATCGACTTCTTCTGAGGGGCATAACTTTGATAGCACCCACAATTTTTAGCTCCCCTGACTTTCAGTCAGGGGAGCTTTAGTGATCACTCTCAGTCCGTCATCCGTGAACATGGTGTTTGCATCTTCTCCTCCAAAACCTCTGAACCAATTCAATTGAAATTTGAGATAATAGTTTACGACATTGCATTTTGATTTTGTTCAAATCAAGTTGCCTCACCCCTTGGTAAGGCCATGCCCAAAAAGTGTGCTTAAATCTTAACAAATTTTCTCATGAACCAGCAGTAGCAGAGACCTCATATTTGGTGTGCAGCTTCCTTTTGACGTGTAGACTTTGTTTGACTCAAGTCCATGGGTTGATATTTGGGCTCCCTGTGGGAGCCCTAATTATAATTTAGTTCAAAATGAGGAATATTCTTCAAAAATCTTCTTCTTCACATCCGCCAATCAGAATCTTTTGATATTTGGTATACATCATCCCACTGGAGGTGAGATTCAAGTTTGTTCAAGCCAAGTCCCTGGGTTCATATTTGGGCTCCCTATGGGAACCCAAATTATTACTTAGTTCAATGTGAGGAATATTCTTTAAAAATCTTTTTTTTTTAGATCCACTGATCAGAATCTTTGGATATTTGGTATGAGCTTTTCTTAAGAGGGGCAGATGCAACTTGTTGAAATCAATTCCCTAGGTTAATATTTAGGTTACCTTGTCAGGCGAGTGCCCTTAGGCCCCCTGGGGCCTCTTGTTTTTTAAAAATTCAAAAATCTTCTTCCCCACAACTACCCATCAGATTCATGTTTGTTCGAAACAACTTCCTAGGTTCATATTTGGGTTCCCTATGGAAACCCATATTATAACTTTTTGCAATATGAGGAAATTTATTATATGCCCATTTTTGACAATTTTTTGATATTTTATTATGGAGTTATTGTCCTTTATTGACATAGAATTTCATATATTTCTGTCTGTTCACTTTTGGTTTCTGAGTGGAGGTATTGCCCTTTATTGACTTACAATTTCATATATTTCAAGTTTCCGGATAATAACTTCTGTAATGTTCACTCCAGCTAATAGGAGCTTGGTATTTAGCCTTAAGAACAGAATTTACAGGTCAAGCTCAATTTTGACGTATATTTGATATACTGTTGTAGAGTTATTGCCTTTTATTGACTTAGAATTTCTTATATTATTTAAAGTTTCCGAATGATAAATTCCTTTATGTTGAACACATCTAATCTGAATTTTCTACATGGCCTTATGAAAGAAAATACAGGTAGAATTTGATTTGGATGTTTATTCAATATTCCCGTGTGCAGTTCTCACCCTTTATTAAACTGGAATATCATATATTTCATTATTTCTGGATGATAAATTCCTTTATAACACACCTAATCTGAGTTTGGTATCTTGCCTTATGAACAGAAAATATGGGTCAGGTTTGACTTTGACGTTCATTCAAAGTACTAGTTTTGGAGTTATTGCCCTTTATTTACATAGAATTTAATATATTTCAAGTTTGTGGATGATAACTGTCTTTATATTCAATGCAACTATGCCCTCATTTGAAAAACGGAATATATTATGTTATGGCATTGTCCATCTGTCCATTCATCCATCAATGTCTATCCACTCGCTCTTGTTTTCCAAATAAAATATTTCTCAAGAATATAGACCAGCTGAAATATTGATGGATTTGAAAAAAACAACAGGTTGCAATTCAACTACTGTTAACCCTTTACCTAACATAGCAGCCAAAAATGGACAGATACGAAGTTTCTCAATAAAACCATTCTAAATATCTTGATATTTGAAGACTGCATCTTTAGGGGCAGCTTGAAGTTTGTACAAATCAAGTTGCTGGAGTCATAGTTGGGCTCACTGAGGGAGCTCATATTTTAACTTGGTGTAATATGACGAATGTCCTTTAAAAATCTTCTTCCTCAGATTGACCGACTGCTCAGGTATTTGGTGTAGGGTGGCTGCTGGTTCCATTGACTGTTTCAATAAAATTTCAGTCACTGAAACTTTGTCACAGCTAATTTGTCATCATTTGTGTCATCTTTATTTATTTATTGGAGTTCAACAACACTTTCAAAAGTGAGGGTCACCTCGTGTCAAACAGTTTATGGCTGGGAAATGGCTAATTCTACTAGCTTATGATCCAGTTCGCTGTTATCTATACCCTGTATCTCCAGTTATCTGATTCAACATATTTCGTTCATTCAGTCATGAATTGGTGCTTCTGTTTCTGCTTACCTTCGGCTTGTGGGAGGGAGGAACCAAGTATCGATATCAAGCCAGAAAATAAGCAGACTGTCATCTGCAAAATGAGGTCCCGAGAGGATGAATTTTACCCTCTGTGAACCTCAGTCTAAACCAGGGTCTCAAAACTAAACAGAAAGAGGTACCCAGAGGATAAACTGTATGGGATAGCATCATCAAATTCACCCTCTGGAGACATTCTGCAAATGTCCGACTGCTTATTTTCAGGCCTGATCAATATTCTGATATTAGGTAGGGTAGGTGATGTATCTCTTGACTTTTCGGTGGGATCTCTGAGTATCTTGAGTCTGCAATGGGTCTCATTTTGGCAAGCAAATAGCCAGTGGCAGCGAGTAGCCAGATATCTATGTTGGGGGGGGGGGGGGGGCTCATTTTTTTTTTTTTTTGGTGGGGGGGGGGGGGGGGGATTTTATGTCGCAGGCATATCCCGAAGATCAAAATCCTGAGTTAGGGAGATTGCGTTTTGAGAAGATCATCTGATTTATTCAAATGAACATGCCCAACCCTGTAGGGTGAGGGTGGGAGAAAATGTTCCTAATTTTTTTTAAATCTCATGAATCAACGGGTACAATAACTTGATGCTGAGCTTCCTTTTGAGGTGTAGAATCAAGTTTGTTCAAACGAAGTTTGCAGAGAAATATTTGGAACTAGAAATTTAACTTAGTGCACTATGGGAAATATTTTTAAGAATCTCCTCCAGATCCACTAGTCAAAGTCTTTTCAGGAACCCCCCAATCAGAATCTTGATATATAGTATGCACTGCACCATCCTTAGGGAAGTCAGATTCAAATTAGTTTCATCCGGACCTTTATAATTGGTACCCCCCCCCCCCCCCCCCACCACCAACTTCCAGGCATTCCCCAACCTTGGACCCTGTTCTTTCTGATTTATATCATTGACATTGTTGATAGTTCACCTCACTGAAAGTCTGGGTGTATAAGAAACTGGCCTCTATAGTGTGAGAGGGTGGAGGTTTTCAGTTTATATAAGTGTAGAATGAGGTGTAGAATCAAGTTTGTTCAAACGAAGTTCGTAGAGCAATATTTGAATTCGTAATGGGCAGGGCAAGATATTCAGTCCTGCCCAAAATATCTATTTTCGAAACCGATGAGCTGATTGGAACCAAATTTGATATGTGGTATTACTGAGTCACATGTACTTGATTCATGTGGAGAAAAAAATCTTGCATCTTTGTAGGAGCCCTAACAACTAAAAATATAAATATTTTCAAACGCTCATATTTCCCAAACCACTGGAAACTGAGAACGGGTATTTGGTATGCTGCATCGTTAGGACCAGTAAAATGAAATGGTGAAAAACATTGCCATCTGTTGTGCTATAGTGTACTGTAGGGCGAATCGCAATACTACTGAGTCTGCATATTTGCAAAAATTTAAAAAATCATCTCCAAAACCACTGATCAGAATTTTATTTGGTCTACAGCATCCATAGACTGAAGGTGGGTGGGTGGGTGGGGGTGGGGGGGAGGGGTGGGGGGTTGGAGTGCAGATACAAGTGTTCGTTAAAATTGAGCCCTCGGTTTATATTTGGGGGCAATACAAGAGCCCGAATTTTAACTTTAATCAATATGAGAAGTACTCTTTAAGAATCTAATTCTCCAGAACCACGAATCTTACAGTCTTTTGATATTTGGTATACCTCATCCTTAGGGAGGTCAGATCTAAGTTTGTTTAAACCAAGTCCCTGGGTTAGTATTTGCATCCCTATTGGAGCAGGAATTTTAACCAAGTGCAACATGCGAAATATTTTTTTAAAATCTTCATATTCACCAGCCAGAATCTTTTGATGTGCACAGATGCTTTACAGGGGTTTGATTCAAGTCTGTTCAAATCAAGTCCCTCTGTTAATAGTTGAGTTCCCTATGGTAGCCCGACTTTTAACTTAGTGCAATATTGGGAATAATCTTTAAAAATCTTCAGATCCACCTGGGACAGGGTCTCGCCACTATAAATAATATTTCAGTCGAGACATCTTTTCCACGCTTGGAGTCTGAGATATCAATTATCTTTTGCTGGTTATCATGCACTTTCTTTAACCCTTTACCAGCTGTAATGGCCAAAACTGGCCAGCACTTTTCATGAAACTCACCGTTTAATTTTCATTATATTTTCACTTTTTGTCTCAAAAACATAGCTTATGACCCCTCATTGGAACGAGCTTGTTGAGCTCGTTCCAATGAGGGTCGTAAGCTATGTTTTTGACACCAAAAAATAAAAAAAATAGTTATTCAAGAATTTTATTTGCAAGTGTCGTCTGTCTTTTTGTGTTAGGTAAAGGCTTAAAGACTAGGTTTGATATTTAGTTTAAACAATATTTATTCAGCAAGACTGATATTATACATACCACAATGTGTCGTTAAACCCAAATAAATAAATAAACAAGCGGCCTGCATCGCAAAGCGCAGCTAATGCCCCCGACCGCAAAGGATTTTCCAAGACGAAAGGGTGAAAAAGGGCCATAACTCTGAGAAAATTGTGTGGAAGAAAGTCACGCTCCGCATATATCGTTCCACAATTATGCTCTATCGCAACACCGAATAAAATCAAAGTAACTGTGCATTATGGCGAATAACAAAGTGTATATAATATTACCAAGATAAATGAAACTACAGATATATAGACAGGATTCATCAGGAAGCTCAGAGCATATTTTGAGTCGTCACCTAAAATAAACAAATTACTTTAGTTAGAAAGATTTGGTCATATGCTACAAGTAATATTGTTTAAACTTTAGCATATAGGCGAGAGAAATGGAAGATGGAACAGGAGAAAAAGGCGCAAAAGAGAGAGATAAAAAAAACTAAGATTTGAAACTTGGACTTGTGTCACACACAGTCGTTCATACAGCTGGAGGTCTGTAGTAGCCGATTCGATCTTTTGGGGAGTCCGGCATGACCAATTCGGAGCACTGGTACAGCCTCCGTCAAATGTATAAGAAGTTACGTCAGGACAACTGCCTGTATATTTTATTTATTCACCAATAAAAACGTGTTGAGTTTCTTATAACCCTTTACCTAATGTAACGGCCAAAACCGACCAGCGCTATTCACAAAAATCGCCAATTAATTTTCATTATCTTTTCATTTTTTTGTCTCAAAAACATTGGTTACGACCCCTCTATGGAACGAGCTCTTTCCAGTGAGGGATCATAACCTATGTTTTTGAGACAAAAAATGGAAAAAAATTAGTTAATCAAGAATGTTGTTTGCAAGTGTCGTCTGCTTTTCATGTTAGGTAAAGGATTACCTATAATCTCCATTCGAGGAAGGTATGACTTGATGGTGTAGTTGGAATATCAGTCATTCGAGACTTGAACCATCACAGTTAGGGACAGTCAAGTTTACACCCCAAATCAGTCATCTTCGCGTTGCCCTTGGTGAACTATGAAATTCCTACATGCAAACAAAAGCGATATAAATCAAGATGGCAATGGCGGCGGTCAAAATTAACAATATATTATAAATAATGAAATGTGAAAAAAACGTTACAGGTTACAGTATAAGGACGTAAAATAGCTCATAAAGAAATAGTTTTTATCCCACACCTCTTTTATGAAATCCCGTCTACAGCAACACTAAACCATATGCCTATGTGCTAGTACACACTGTGTCACATTGTGCCTTTTCACATAAGCACATATCGGCACACCCTGCATGTGCCTATGTGCTAGTGCACAATGTGTCACATTGTGCCTTTTCACATAATCACATATCGGCACACCCTGCATGTGCCTATGTGCTAGTGCACAATGTGTCACATTGTGCCTTTTCACATAAGCACATATGGCAAAAAAGGGATTCTTCGGAAGGTATCCTATAATACCAGGCCATAGATATCCTCAAATACCCGTATGTGCCTATGAGATAGTGCACAATGTGTCACATTGTGCCTTTTCACATAAGAACAAATCAGCTCATCCAGCATGTGCCTATGTGCTAGTGCACATGGTGTCACATTGTGCCTTTTCACATAAGCACACATGTGCCTATGTACTACCCAGTAATGTGTACAATAGAACATAAACATGTTTAGGGAAGTCGGAATAAATAGAATAAAGAAGTCCTAAAAAGGATTCGGGGGGGGGGGGGGGGGGGGTCGGGTTGTTTGTGGTAATTCTATGAATCGGGAAAATACTCTTGTACAAAGGAACACACCCCCGCACATACCCTATCCTATAAGAAGCCTTTGGGTAACATTGCACCACCACGTGCTACCACATAGGAACCAAGGTGTCGGCCTCCAGTTCACAAAATGGACGGCGGAAACACGTATCATTCTAACAATACGCGCTGCGCATGCGCACTACCACCACGTATCACTATTGGGATGACGTCACAAGATGGCCACTCACGCGGATTACCATGACAACATAACATGGCGCCAATGGGTCACGTTACTATGACGTCCACATGAGATCATCCATGAGATCGTCCAAATGTTTCCTGAAACGTGCATGACATACTACTTTCGGGTATATATTCGCCCACACACACACAAAACCATTCACCCGCTAAAATGCCAAATTTACATTCTTGGGATCTGAAGACTGGTCATGTCCCACCTAATCTACCTGATTGGTCTTTTTAAAAAATCAATTACACTTTCCGAACGGGCGACAAAACGTTTAGTGCCGGTACTATACTGTGGAGTGGGGAAAACGAAAGGCACTCTACACGAAGACAGCACTGAGGCGTTTGAGTGATGAGAAAAATGCCGCGATGGACCATTACATTTTTTATGATGTTGACTTTTAATATTGTAATGTGTTACGTTGGAGGGTGAGATGCGTCTGTCCCATCCAGGCAGCTCTCTGGGACATGCATGTCTCGGTGGGAAGGCGTGCACGCACTTCAACCTTCTACCTAGCGAGATACGTATGTCCTGGCGAAATATCTGGTTTGGATAGACGTTTTTCTCCCCCCCCCCCCCCCCTCCTTCCTGTTGAGATACGTTCGTATCGAGCAGTGGCGGGGCCCGAGGGAAGAGGGAATGATCTCCCAAACATTTTTACGCCCTTGAGACCATTACAGTTCTAAATACAAAATTGACCAGAACAAGTTCGATGCAAGATGTGTGCAATGATTGGTCACTGTAGATTTAATGGTTGCCGATATATTGTGCGAAGAAACACCTGTACAAACAATGTGTGACAAATTGACAGATCAAACCTCAGTGAATTCACATTGGTTTGAATAATTGGAACAGTTCAGTCTCCGCCAAACTGCAAGCATTGTTGTTTCCCAATGCAATGCACAAGCACAGCAAGGGGAGACAACGCTCCTTGGAGTTTAGCCTCGTCTCAAAGTCTGAAGGAGTATTTTTGAGAACGCTTTTGTAACAGGCACGAATGGCAAAATTGAATCTGTGGACTATGTGTCCTTGACCTACTGACCTATAAATTCAAACTCGATCAAACACCCTTTGGCCAACTTGTGAGCGAAGTAGGACCAATGTAGTTTATCTTATATATTGCTGGGTAATGTCCCGAATTTCTTGTGAAATCAAGTCATGGCTGCTGTAAAGCAACGAGGACTTGACTTCATGAAAAATGAAAAATTCAGCACAATTTGGCACCAAGAAATCACTGAAAAGACGATTACTCCTGTTTGTAGGGATATATTTTCCACACAAGAGTCCGAATTATACCTCTGGGTAGTCTGCAAGGTAAAGGGCATACTTTTGCACTGACAGGAAAACACATCACCTGCAGTAGGCAAAGCGTTAATGCGTGTGGGGATATCGTGCAAACACAAAGTAGACTGTAAAGACCTTAACCCTTTACCCAACGTAGCGACCAAAACCGGCCAGCGCTATTCTCAAAAATCGTCAATTACTTTTCATTATATTTTCATTTTGTTTGTCTCAAAAACATAGGTTATGACTCCTCTTTGGAACGAGCTCTGTGAGCTCGTTCCAATGAGGGGTCATAACCTATGTTTTTGAGACAAAAAATGAAAAGAAATAGTTATTCAAGACCTTTTTTTGCAAGTGTCGTCTGCTTTTCATATTAGGTAAAGGTAGAGAGTGACACGCATATGTTGCATAAATTTGTAAAGACAAAAAGACCCAACAAAAATAATTGTCCTGAACTCGAACAAGTCTGGAAAATAAGAGTGAATCGTTTGGACATCACATACTTCTCGAGACTTACGGCAGACGACACATGGCTAGAAACAACTGCTCAGATTTTATTACTCTCCCTTTTCTCTATTATCCGGACCGCCATTGCCAGACCACCTGCTGTATTACATCACAGCAAGTAGACTCAATATCAGGCTTCCATGAGTTAAAAAAGATGTTGTGCTGCCGTTTTTCCTCTTAACACTTACGCTGCCGAAACGACTTATTGTCACCTATTTTATGTTGATTATCTGTACGTTCTGGTATGCGCAGATCAAACCTACCATTTGATTACTTGTTGGAAAGGGCTCAGCGAGCCCTTTCCAACAATTAATCAGATGATAAGAGTTCCAAGTATGTCATACATTTTTTAAACTTCCCTGTATACAGGCATGCATAGTGGTCCTCCATATATGGATAAAGTGGGCGTGGCAGTAAAAGAGTTAATTTCCTTGAAAACATTGCTGTTAGTGCTGTAATAGCAATACAAATGAAAAATTTGTTTATAGAGTTTGATATTAACTTTTGACCTGCAAATACAAAATTCATGTCGTGTAGACATCATACATCTGTACATACGAACAGACAGACGTCACCGATCGTTCGGTGTTTCTCAATTAACGCTATCATTTGCTATTTGATTGTATCTTTATCCTTTGTTTGATGGCGTGTTTTCGAAAATGCCACTGGAACTGTCAGAAATGAATAAAAAAACGTTTTTTACCCTGTGAAGCGGACCTTTGAAATACATCTAAAAGTGAACCGAAAATCCTAGGGCCAATTTTGGGGTTAAGTATAGACACCGTGGCTTCGGCAGTTGATAAGATGTCGCATGGGCATGCAAACATACTACCTTGAGTTACGAAGGGAAACAATTAGTTGAAGTTTGATATCACTATTCTTTCACCGATTCACACCGGTGGGCTTTTTTGGTTTATTGGCGTTTTTCACCTCACTTGAAATACTGACTATATTGGCTATGTGCTTCTCAATCTGCTTTAACAGCCATAAATTTGAGAAGATTACTTATTCACCCATTGATCTCATATTTTGGCCTATAGACCTGTAAATGCAAAACTGAATAGAAGATCGAACGACTAACTTCTGTTCCATCTCGCATTAAGTTGCGCCTGAGACATCGTGGTACATACAGATATACAAACAGGAAACCCACAGAACATGGAATAATGGCCTTGACCTTTTACCCGTGAACCACCGAGTTCCAGACAGACAGACAGACAGACAGACAGACAGACAGACAGACAGACAGACAGACAGACAGACAGACAGACAGACAGACAGACAGACAGACAGACAGACAGACAGACAGACAGACAGACAGACAGACAGACAGACAGACAGACAGACAGACAGGCAGGCAGGCAGGCAGGCAGGCAGGCAGGCAGGCAGGCAGATCACTATACCCTCTGTCGATTCGGGTAACGATTGAATTTCTTTGGAAACCCAAATTCTAGACAGGATAGTGCCAGCTATCAAAACTAGTAGGTCAATGTGGGTTGTTTAGATTGAAGGTTCAGGTGTGTTATCTCTTGAGTGGTAGACAGTTTTTGTGGAAAATGAATATTAACCTCTTTCCGAAATGTATGGCAGACGACAGTTGCCAAAAAAGTTTTTGGACAACAACAACAACAAAAAGTCATTTTGCCTCATAAACATAGGTCATTACCACTAACTGGAGTGAGCTTAATGCACTCGTTACAATGAGGGGTTATAAGCTATGTTTGCGAGCGATAATTGAAAAAAAATAAAATTTGAATGTTAATTTTTGAGCAGATATACGATGGGATGACCGTTACGTTAGTTTGTTCTAAAAAACTTTCTTTGACAGAAATTCCTTCTCTCTAGTTCTAATGAGAATCTTTCGGTTGTTACCCCTCTTCCCATTTAACCTCTTGCAGAAATGTGTCACTTTGAGATGAGGACCAAAGATTCCAGTATAAGGTTGTTTCACGTTGAATGTTCTATCGTTGCGATAATGTAAGAAATACCCATTTTCTTTATTTGTGTTTTCGACTTGGCGCACAATGCCCTTAACTTGAACCCAGTTGTTGAACAAGGACAATAATTAGCTCTTTGCATCAAACACTGAACTTTCAAGTATCAAGTTTTTCCCATAATGCAACTAGAAATTTAACCAATTCCATCTTGTTTGACATAGCTCAATAAGCTCTGCCAAACAATATTAAATTGGTAACATTCCTAGTGCATTATAGGGAAAGTTGCAGCAAGAAATTGTTGTATCGTCGCCTGGGTGCTAGAATGTCCTATGTCCCCTGTGTGACACAGGACATTCTATCACTCAGGCGACGATATATCGACATCAGTGCACATACTGTTCACTGTCGATATGAAACATAATTTCTGCGAAGAACTTTGTCGCCATGATTCGAAACTCAGCCTCACCCCGAAAAATTTCGAATTCGTCGAACTGCATGGGGCATCTGCTACCGAAATTACACATGACATAACACGCGTGATAAAAATGGGTGTTATTTTGAGCATCCAAATAGAGCCTTTGTGCATAATTTTTAAAAAATTCTCCGAGGCGGAACCCAAGGCCTGTAACATCTATCAATAAATAGAAAAGAATTGTTGGTTACAGGCAGGGACGTAACTATGGGAGTGATTATGTGTGGTGGCACAATAATTTTCCAGTCGGGACATTTTCATCTGGGTTGGAGTCTTGGATATTAATTAGCGTTTGCTGGAAATCTTGTACATTCTAACAGTACGAGATTTACTCCTTGGACTTATTTCACACATGGAGTCCGAGGCTGATTTTGGATACTGGCGTCCCCTGTGTAACCAATTTTGAAGCCGGTACTTGCCAATTAAACAGGGCTGGGGACAGAACAGTCTGGCTCAGGGGTTAATTCTGTGACGGGCCACTTTTTTAAAAGTGTCAGGATACTGATGCGAGTGCCGAAAACACGAGTGATGATAGGGATGTTTAGGGTGGGGATGGGGGTTCTTCCCCCATGAAAATTTGAAATCAATTATTAAATGGATACTTCTGGAGGCTTTTGGGATAACAAATTACGTTATTTTTTGGCCGTCAAAATGACGTTTTTTAGAAGTATGTTTCAAATTTCCAAGTTCATCAGTGAGTATCTAGTGACCGTACAATTCTTGAAGTGATAACTATATTACGTCAATTTGAATTAATAAAGTTATTACTTCAAGAATCATACCGTCCAAAATTTCAACCGTTGATGAAGTGTAGAGCCCTACTCACGGTACAGCCCCCTTCTTAACTGTTTGCACAGGGGACAGAAGCTGGGGGGGGGGGGGGGGTATTCCGTACGTGACCTGAAAGCCCGTATTTTATTTTTGTTTGTTTGATACGTCCTTTGAAAGGACGTATCAAACCCAAAAATTAAAATTCAGTCTTTCAGGTCATGTTTAGACTGGGTGGGGTGGGGGGGGGGGGGGCTAGCCCATGAATGCTGGACTTTTGGGACAAGCTCGGGTCACTGAAAGTTCCGAGCCCCGGTGTTACTACCTCGGACCCCTACCCTGCAATTAAATGAGATGTTGAGAAGCACACTCACCACAACCACTGCATGTATTTATTCACAAACAAATTTCCGGTTTTTTTTTTTTTTTTTTTTTTTTTTATTTTTTTATTTTTTTATTTTTTTTTTTTTTGAAATCCCCATTGACAAATAATCCAACTAAACCATCAAGGCATGTCGGAGAAGAATGAAGGCATGACTTCATGATGTGACTGGACCCTAAATAATGTTCTCGAATGTTATGTTTATTTGGCAATAGAAGGATTATTACAGCTGAAGACGGTCGACAAACAGAAATTTATCGACTTCGTAGCCGAGTGGTGAAATCATTCGACGTTTGAATCGGAGTTTGCGAGTTCGATCCTCGTAAGGTCGTTTTACTTTTTCTGGTTTTTAAATCAAAACAAGTATTATTTTAATGAAAATGAATAACATCACAAAAACGTTAAGTGTATTGAAAATGATCTACTTTTCATTATATTTGATGCAAAGTAAAACGCCCGCTTCAAAATCTAGACTACTGACGAATCGACAGTAGTGAGCTGAAAGTAATAATCCGACAAATATCTCTCTAGTCGAGAGGTGAAACTCTTTATCTCCAAATCCTAAGTTTGGTGGTTCGATTCCCAAAAGCGTCATCTTTGAATAAACTGCAAAGATACTTCAGAACTGCCGATTGGAGGGCAGTCGATTAACTTATGCTCTTCATTGTATCAGTTTTAAGCTAATTTTGGACAATACAATTGACAAAATATCACCAAAAACCACAAACAACCTTCTCAACAGTAAAAGAAATTCGTATAGGCCCCTTTTAATGTTGACACTCACAAGGTGAATTCGCCTTGAAGGGGTGTTAAGTTATGATATCAGACATCAACCCCGCAAGCGTTAATTATTACTGACCCTCCCCCCCAAATACTTATCTAGTAAGTTAAAGTAGATCGATAATAACATTCACATGAAATGTCGTCTCTATTGTATACAAGATAAACAATCCGAATTTAAATCAACCCCTATTGGAATATTTCAAGTGCAAAAAGTTCAAATCAGTGCAAAAAGGTCAATATTTTCTCATTTTTCATTTTTGCCTGAAATGGCAATTTTGTATTGAAATGGACTGCCCCAGAAAAAGGGGGTAAATTGATGTGAATTAAGACAGATCCATCACCCCTGTCATGGATTAGTCCATTTTAAGAGAAAATCTCATCTACGGTGACAATTAAAAAAGAGAAAAATATTGACCTTTCTGCACTAAGTTGAACTTTTTGCACTGAACTTGACTTGAAATAATCCAATAGGGGTGGATGTAAATGCATATTTTTGGTCTGCTATCAAATCCTGTTGATAGTTGATGCGAATTTGTTGCTACTGTTTAACCCTATATTGCTAGATAAAGATTTTACTGGGAAGATCAGTAATAACTGATTCCTAAAGGACTAATGTCATGTATTAAAATGTAACACCCCTATAAGATGGAGTCGCCCAGTTCGGGTCGATATTAAAGGAGGCTTATACGAAGATGTTTTTTTCGGAATAGGGTGTTGAGAGGGTTGTTTGGGTTTATTGTGATATTTCTTTATATTTTTCAACTTTATCTTCAATAGATGAAGACTCTGGGTCAAGATGGGGAGTGTGGGGCACTTGAAATTGGGATTAGAGACTTGAAAGTCTTTTGTTTCATTTTGTTTTTGTTTCTCTTGACTAGTCTTGTTTGGAGGCGAAACCCGGGCACATATTAAAAAGTTCCAAGTATTTTATTCTGTAGAAAGCATTATCAAGGCCTTTTTTCACTTTAAAATGCAATATTCAAAGATAACGGGATATGTAACTGACAGAATACGACTACCCAAGTATTCATTTCCTTCCTTGTAAAACGATGCCGGTGGGAATTGATCTCGTCTCCACTTGCACACGACGATGATCTATTTACCTCTAAGCCATGGAAACGCATGAACTTTGTCAAAGAGTAACTTCTCCTCTATGACACTGTCTTAATCATCTAACTGAAATCACATAATTATAAATTAATAGATCAAACATTTTCAGTCCTGTGGATGCTTTTTATGCCTCTGAGTAACTTCTAATAACAAAACTAAATTTTTACTGAAGAAAAAAGTATCGTTGCACTGATCAGGGATCGAACTCACAACATTGAGCTCTCATGATAAAATGCTGAGTGCTCTAACCACTACGCCAATCAAACAACACAACTTATTCAAGGATTTGGTCTTCTGTGATCACTGTATTTACGGGACCCGTGAGTTCATTATTATTTCTCGCATCTGTTGACAAAAATATCAACTTCGAACCGATAAACAAAACATTTTCAGGAATAATATATTTCGGAGACAGCTGCGACACTAACATTGACAAAAACCAATATTGAGAATTCTGTTGTTTAACCCTTCACCTAAAATGAACGACAGACGAAATTTGCAAACAAAAGTATTGAATAACTATTTTTTTCATTTTTTGCGCAAAAAACAAAGCTGATGATTCTTCATTGAAACGAGCTCAACGAGCTCGTTCCAATGAGGGGTCATAAGCTATGTTTTCTGGAGAAAAATAATGAAAACTGAATGGTGATTTTTGGTGACAACGCTGGCTGGTTTGGCCGTTACGTTGGGTAAGGGTTGACCCTTTCACTAAAGCAACAGCATATAGGCCTACCACCAGAGCGATATTCATAAAAATAATATTTTTTAAATTTTAGAACGAAGTCTCACACTCATTCCAACGAGGGCAGGCCCGTAGCGAGCGGGGGTGGGAGGGGGGGTCCAAGCATATTTATGCCACAGGGTTATCACGAAGAAAGAAGTCTTGGATGGGGTAAAGGTATGGAGGTGGTGCCCCTCTCGAATTAATACGGCTGGGGATAAACTTTTTTTTTAAATTTCTCAGGATGAGGCCCAGCTCCGGATCTCAACCGGAGAAAGTCTAAAAGTAGTAACGCGAGCGAGACTGAGCCTCCATCAGAGAAAATTTTTAAAATATGCCCCAGGTGGTTCCCCTTGGAGACATTTTGAGGCTTGGAAGAATATCGGTATCCCCCAAGTGTGATATGTCATCTTTCATTTCACTAATTGATGCCCCAGGCAGACTGTAAAATTCAGAATTTTGTAAGGGACAAGTGGGGATTTTTTCCCCCACCCTATGGCAACGCCACTGCTTGGACTGCAAAAAATTACAGGTTTACTTATTCAATATTTGTTTTCGAGTGTTGTCTTCTCGTCGAGTTACGGATGGCGTTAATTATTTGTTATAAAATCGTGTCAGTGAGTAGAGGTGCAAGCTGCAAACCGAAAGGTTTTCGGTTCGAATCCCGCCTGCGACAACCGCGTTGTTTCCTTGAGCGAGACACTTCATCCCCATTGCCCACGTGGGGGCACGGTGGCATTGTGTACTGAGGCGTGCTGTACGTCGATGGTGCACTTGTCTTCAACCAATGATAACCCTACTTGTGCGGAGTTGGTATGTTGGGGGAGCAGACAGTTGGTCGCCGTTACTCGGCGGTTCTCTCCGGGTACATCGGCTTCCTCCACCCGTAAAACTGTCAAGGTCATGATTAGCCATTGTGCAGAAATATGTGACCTTAAACACCAAAAAATAAATAAATATAAAATTGTGTGAAAATGGCTACAAGTGCTCACATGAGGCGGATTGCACCTTAGTAGTATGTAATGTTGTTTTCACCCCTATTCTGTTGGACCTCAGTGGGGGATCTCGAAAGTGACGTCATGTCACGTGACTCGTAAAAACCCCAATCAAGAACATTTTTTATTAGAAATGAAGGACCTGAAACCTTTTCACCACAGAAAATAAACATTGTTCCACTTCCTGGGGTTTCCAAGGGGTGGGTAAATCAGTAACACTGAACACACAATAATCATTTTGCAAAAAATTTATTTAATACCAAATTAAGAGATCTTGTACGAAATGAAATATTATCCAACTGCTCTATATTATCGTAAAGAATACATTATATAATCAAAAACAGCCTTACATACTCCCTGCAGCTATATCAATAAACGAACTACTATCGTTGAAAACAATCCAATGAATACATATCTCTGTTAACCCTTTACCTAACATACACAATATAAAAATGTTATTTTATTTATTTATTTTTCAAATATTTTACAAAACTTCAACAAAACCATATCATTTGACCCCTCACTGGAACGAGCTCGACAAGCTCCTTCCAGTGAGGGGGTCACATGATATGGTTTTGTTGAAATTAATGAGTTTTTTTTTCAACTGCTCAGTTTGTAAATTACACAGGCAGATGTACCTGATTCATTGGGTAAAGGGTTAACCCTTTACTAATTGCATTAGTCAAAATGCACCCGTGCCTCGGTACGGTGATGACGAAAGTGGAATATTTCTCAGACAGATGGCGATTGGGTCGCAACACACTTACCCACCAGTGGATCGGGATTTCATAAAAAAAAAATATTGCGAAATCAATTCGTTGTCGTGAGGAACATTTATTTATTCAGTGAGGTTTAACGACACTCCAACATCCAAGGTCATATGGTGTCGGTGACAGTTTTACGGGTGGAGGAAGCCGGAGTACCCGGAGAGAACCACCGAGCAACGACGAGCAGCTGCCAGCTCCCTAACATCGTAACTCGGCACTGCAGCACAGGCAGGGTTAGATTGGTTGAAGACATGCGCACCATCGACGTGCAGTACGCCTTAGAACACGGCGTCATCGTGCCCCAAGTGGACAATCGGCCATCGGGGTTAAGTACCTTGCCCAAGGACACAACGTGGGAGTCCGAATCGATCGCTCAGACGGTCACTCATCCATGCACTAACCGGGCTGGACATTGTGAGGAACAAATGAAAATAGAATCTCATATTATTCAATGTTTTTGCACTGACTTTTCCACTACTGCTCGATAACTCATTTGGGGAACTTGGAATCAGAAACTGGCGACGGGGGTGTCTCCCCCAGTCCTGGTAAAACAAAAAAATTCCTGTAGTTGGAAATTCGGAAGGCAAGTCATGAGTAGTTGGAAATTCCATCTATCTAGATTTTAGAGCTTCTTTGGTGATGCGGATGTCTTCTTTACTTCCCAAAATTCCAAGTTGGTTTCAAATCGGCCAAAATTCCATCCGTTACTATTTACAACTACAGTGTACGCAGTATCGAGTTTCATAAGTATGCATGGTGTCAATCGGTACGAGATTTCTATAGTACGTTATTTATCGTAATAAAAAAAATCCTTGAAATGCACTTCAAGAAAATCACATCATGTAAAATCGTTATCCTGAGTTAATTCAATCATTCACAGTTACAAAATGACGAAACATCGAAAACTGATCATTCCTGCATAAGATTTGATTTAATGTTAGGATAGTGTGAATTGCTTAAAGTTCTCAGCTTGAGCATTTGTTTAGTACATATTCAGTTCCCAGAATAATAACAAATAATAATAACCTGATAATTCTATCACAAAGGTGTTGGCATTTCAGTTACTAGAATAAATTTTATGCCCCCTTTCATGGCTTCATTTTTAAAATGTTTCTCGGTAGTGAATTTCCAACTAAGGGGAGGGACGGGGAGGGGGGTTCCCCCTCCCAGTCCCTCCCCCTAGTTGGAAATTCACTACCCTACACCCCCAATCGGAAACCTCTAGTCACGTCCCTGCTTGGAATGGGTATGAAAAAGTCGTTGGAGCAAACAGACTGCGCTCGGATGCTAGTAGCAGTGGAACACAGGTATGATAGTGACATGAACTGGGGGCCGTAACGGCAGTGGTGTAAGAGCCATGATGCCGCAAGTTAGTAATGTCGAGACACTTATTATTAATTAATTAATTAATTAATTAATTAATTAATTAATTAATTTATTTATTTATTTATTGGTGTTTAAGGTCATATACTTATGCACAATGGCTAATCGTGACCGTGACAGTTTTACGGGTGGAGGAAGCCAGAGTACCCGGAGAGAACCACCGAGCATCGACGAGCGACTGTCAGCTCCTCAACATTCTAACTCCGTTTAAGCTCCGTTTCAAGCAGGGTTACAGCGGTTGAAGACATGTGCACAATCGGCGTGCAGTACGCCTTTGTACACGGCGTCATCGTGCCCCCATGTAGGCAACCGGGATAAAGTGCCTTGCCCAAGGACACAACGCGGGTCGTCCCGGATCGAACTCGGGACCTCTAGCATAGAAGTCCAACAGGCTACCACTGAGCCACCGCGTGACGAGACACTTTAGCACAGGATAGACTAGTAGTAGCCAGTAGTAATGGTACAAGACTGCAAGGCTGGTGAATACAATAGAGGCTGATCAAAAGATACAGAGCTGAAGTCGTGGCAGAAACTAGCGGCAAAACTACTGGGAGCTGTAAAGGAGCTTGGAATCCCACCTGCGGCACCCCACGTATAGAACCCCATTTTTCGGAGATGAGCCAGGGAGTCGTATGTGGAGTCAACCGTTTGAGGAATTGCTCGATAACTCATTTGCTCAATAATATTCGAGTCGTCCGAGCGATGCCTGTTCCAGTTACTGCTTGATTGGCCCTTGGACTTATTCCAGGACCATTGTATCAGATAACGATGTGACAGTGGCCGGGGTTCAGATGAATGGAGTTAGTTAGTTACCGTAAAGTGACTTGATTGGATGATCGGGATACACGAAACAAGACTCGAGCTGTTACGAACAAGAACATGAGTACCCAGAATAGGATCAGAACAAGTCAGAACAGACCAGGTATGCTGAAAATAGTGTCAATAAGCTAAAACGCTTCCAACTGGCAGGCTCTTCTACTCTACTGGAGTATACTACGGAGCAAGCGAATGGGGCCAGGTAGACAGAAAGAATAATATAGACACAAGGATAAAAGATGAGGATTCCGAAAAAATCCGAACTAGTAAAATAGTTGTCGGGTTGTAAGTTGTGGTAACTAAATATATTCCAGTAAAATCGAGCATAACCTCCGAACACATCCCTGTCCTATTAGATGATTCTGGGTCACATAGCAACCACGTGCCACCAAAGAAACCAAGATGGTGACCTCCAGTATAAACTATGGAAACACCGGTCACCCTAACAATGCGCGCTGAGTATGCGCACTGATATCGCGTATCACAACATGGTCGCTCACGTGGGCTACTATGACAACCCAACATAACGTCGCCGGAACACTTGCCTATGACGTCACATAAAATCTCCCAATGAGATCCTCCAAATATGAGGTGAAGGGTGTAATACTGCTTTTTCTAATAACTTCACCAATACTATTAAACACATTTGTTTTGTAAATAATTGTGTATACAGACTCACCACAGCTGTAGTTTTACGATCAAGCCACGCAATCCCTCAAATTGAGTTATTATCTTGAAGTTTTCAGGATGAATTAAATACTTAATTACTGGAATATCTGAAGTAAGTGAAATATTTGTATATCTTTGCGAGTAATGGGCCATCACATTAACCCTTTGAACTCCAGAGGCCGTTTTTCCGGCCGTACCACAAACTACGTCACAATGTCATTAAGAGGGGTGACTGCAAGGTAAATGTGTGGTGTAGACAAACAATATTTTCAACGTGCAGCCCTAAGGCTGCACGTTGAAAATATTAATTGGCCTACCCCCAAATAATAAATATGGACTATTCCTATTGCTACCATAGAACTGACACGGAATATACCACCAAGGTTCAAAGGGTTAAATCATCACTAGTCTGTGTGCCATCTCCATGAAAAGTGAGTAAACAAAGAGCTCATAACAACGTCGGATTCCTTAGAAAGTTTGATTGGTGGCCTGAGAGCTTAGTGGTCTGTCACATTTTTAGCAAAGGCGACAGAAGGTAGCAGGGGATACTACCGTTGAATTTTTTTTCCACAGACATGCTACATGACTGAACAGTGAAATGAAAATTTCCTCAACCCTTTACCTAACACGAATAACTGACGATACTTGCTTGAAAAGTTAAATATTTTCATTACGCAATTGACTTTGACTGTTATTTTAAAGATTATTTCTTCAAATTAAAAAAAAAAAATCTGCAAAACGATGTCATGTGACCCCCTCATTAGAGCGAGCTCGACTAGTTCGTTCCAACGAGTGGTCACATGATATGGTTTTGTTGAAATTTTTCCAATTTTTTGTTTCAGCTGCTGAAATTGTTTATTACGCGGGATGCGCCGATTCGTAGGTAAATGGTTAAAAAACATAGTTTATGACCCCTCTTTGGACCCAGTTCAACGAGGGGCCATAATATCTTTTTGTGGCAAAATTTTCAGAAAAAAAAAAAATGCTTGGCGAGTTTTGTTAATGGCACTGACTGGTTAACCCTTTGCACACTAATCTCAAAATACTGAAATTTCAAGCAGCATTTTTTTTCTCATAATACAGGCTGAGGTAAAAATTTTCTAACAATTTAGTTTTCATTATTATGTGAATTTGACCTTTGACAATCTTGGTGGGAGCGTGGTGGACTCAGTAGTTACGGCATTGGACTTCAAATCGAAAGCTCCATGGTTCGATTCCCACCCGGGCTAAGTGCGTTGTGTCCTTGGGCAAGACATTTAATCCCGATTTCTCGCGGGGGGGGGGGGGGGGGGGAGGCGGAGGCAGTGTGTACTAAGGCATACTGTACATCGGTGGTGCATTTGTCTTCAATCTATGCTAACTCTGCTTGTGCGGAGTTAGTACATAGCACATTAAGGATTCTGGCAGTTACTCGCCGCTGCTCGGTGGTTCTCTCTGAGTACTTCGATTTCCCCCTACCCGTAGAACTGTCCGACACGAAGTGATCCTGGCTTACAAAAGTGTCGCTAAATCCCATTAAAACAAAAGAAGATAAACCAGATTTCTAATGCCACCTTTCTGGACAAAAGAAAATCAATCAAAAATGCCGCTCAGGATCACAGATCCAATGTCGAGTTGTGACCTTGACCTTTGACCTGGCGAGTCCAAGGTCAATAGGGTTCTTCCTCGCACCAAGGCCAACACACCTATGAAGTTTCATGACTCTAGGTTGAACCACTATCAAGTTCTCATCCGGAAACCAATTGTTGCGATATACTATGTTCAAGGTCACTGTGACCTTGACCTTTGACCTGGTGAGTCCAACATCAATAGGGTTCTTCCTCGCACCAAGGCCAACACGCCTGTAAAGTTTCATGGCTCTAGGTTGAACCACTATCAAGTTATCATCCGGAAACCAATTGTTGCGATATACTATGTTCAAGGTCACTGTGACCTTGACCTTTGACCTGGTGAGTCCAAGATCAATAGGGTTCTTCCTCGCACCAAGGCCAACATACCTATGAAGTTTCATGACTCTAGGTTGAACCACTATCAAGTTATCATCCGGAAACCAATTGTTGCGATATACTATGTTCAAGGTCACTGTGACCTTGACCTTTGACCTGGTGAGTCCAAGATCAATAGGGTTCTTCCTCGCACCAAGGCCAACACACCTATAAAGTTTCATGACTCTAGGTTGAACCACTATCAAGTTATCATCCGGAAACCAATTGTTGCGATATACTATGTTCAAGGTCACTGTGACCTTGACCTTTGACCTGGTGAGTCCAAGATCAATAGGGTTCTTCCTCGCACCAAGGCCAACACACCTATGAAGTTTCATGACTCTAGGTTGAACCACTATCAAGTTATCATCCGGAAACCAATTGTTGCGATATACTATGTTAAAGGTCACTGTGACCTTGACCTTTGACGTAGCGAGTCCAAGATCAATAGGGTTCTTCCCCTCACCAAGGCCAATCTACCTATGAAGTTTCATGAATGTGAGTTGAACCATTATCAAGTTATCATCCGGAAACCAATTGTTTAAGATTTACTATGTTCAAGGTCACTGTGACCTTGACCTTCGACGTAGCATGTCCAAAATCAATAGGGTTCTTCCTCCCACCAAGACCAACCTACGTATGAAGTTTAATGAATGTGAGTTGAACCACTATCAAGTTATCATCCGGAAACCAATTGTTTACGTCCGCCCGCCCGCCCGCCCGCCCGCCATTCACCAAACTATAAGTCGAGTTTGACTTCGTCACAACTCGACTAAAAATGATTTCCAATCAAACGGACAAGGGAGCTAACTCTAAATTCAAAAAGTTCAAATGAAATGCCCATCATTTCCCATCTACACAATCGATGGGAGCTAACTCTAGATTCGAAAAGCCAAAACGTGGTGTGTGAAAAAACAAAGGGTCTTTTTTCCATTCCGTTTTTGCCTCATTTTTTGGTTTGGCTCACCCCGTAATTGGAGTAAGCCATCTGTTATTCGTAGAGGCGGATCCGGACCCATTGTTAAAGTGGGTGGAGTGGGGAAGCGGAGGAATAATCAGCTAAAATACAAGGCAAAATGCATCAAACCAACTGAAAAAAACTCTGTATTTTTATACAGAATTTCAACACAATAATCGAAACAAGTGATCGCGAATGATCAAATATAATTTCACATAGACCCTATGAGAGCGTTGCATGTTGGGCGATGGAGTACTAGCTAATAATTTTGCCTGCTTTGAAGAAAAGGAGAGTGACAATGTTTACCCCCCCCCTTCCCCGCCCCCCCCCCCAAAAAAAAAAAACTCTTGATAAACTAAAGAATATTAAAATCCGTATTCGCACAATAAATCTAACGGAAACATTCAGAGTCTTTCTTAATCCTTAAGAGTCTTGGGACTTATCCATAATTTTGACTACACGCTGCATCTTGCAAAGACGGTGGAAGCTCGATAAAAGTTGAGGGGCACACATTTTAAAGGCTACTAAGGTTCGACCCAGTGGGAGAAAAATTACAAATTACAATCGTATGTCGGTAAATGTTCCAAGACACACTATGGTCTCTCGTTTAAATGAGCATGCCGCGGTGTGGTCACTGTCCTGTCCATTTCTTCTACTTCAATCATCTTCCAACCCGAAGGCTGGACTTCGGGTTGGAAGATGGTTGAAGTAGATGAAACGGACCTAAGTGACCCAAGGTGAAATTCTTTGGCCAAATATTGTTTGGATTTACAAATAATATATTACAGTTCGGGAATGTTTGTATATTGACACGTTTGCTTGCACCCATTTAACCCATTGTGTAACCGCGCAGAAGGTCTTTGGGGGAAAAGTTGAGGGGCACGCGTGTCCTCTGTGCCCCTCCCCCGGTTCTGCCGCCTCTGACATCTTGTGAGTCTAGCTGCTTATCGCTGATTAATAGTCAAGTCTAGGCTGTCTTTAGAGCTTGCCGAAACATAACTAGAAACAACCGCCAATTTAATTTGACCATTGTCCACGCGACCTCTTCCCGACTGATATTTAAAAACCTTGTTCTGAGACCTAGAGCCGAGATTGTGAAAGTCAGATAAAGAACTTTGACGATTAACAGCTCCCAATGGGTGGTAGTGAAGAAAAGTCCATGGTACAGGGCTTCACATCACAGCAAAATGACTTTTATACAATAGTGGCAGTTGCCCAACCGTTTTTAAGGAGAGTGTTAGTCGGTCACTTTACGATTTTCAAGACAACAGATCTGCAAAAATACTTGTCTTTTGACTGTCAGAGTTAATGAGATAACATCTTTTAGATGTCCAGTTTTCAAAATTATTTTCAGATGAAATCAGACCCAGCTCCCCCCCCCCCCCACCCCGCCACCCAATGTCACCTCTTTGTGCAATACTTGTCTTTTTGCATTAGAGACAAGGAGATAACATCTTTCAGATGTCCATTCTTCACAAATGTTTGAGTCAAAGCCAGACCCCAACCCCCACTCTCCTTTGAGAATGAGTTTGGAGAATACATTTTCTATCAGAGATTTTATGATCTCGACAAATGATCAGAGATAAAGTAACCTTTCATACTTTCAACCCCATTGCCATTTAGGAATGAAATTTCTACAAAGGCAAGTGGAGTGAATTCATGTGTGGCAATTTATGTAATTAACAGTGTTACTCTATTAACAGTTTGGAAATTATCACAGTCCTTTGACCCACCAACCCTCTGATAAAGGATGAGCTGAACCTTGAGCTAATTAACTTGTAGTGTGTTAACCCTCTACCTAACGAATCAGTCGCATCTGCTCAGGGGTGCCAGAAGCTCTTAAGAGCAGGGGGGTTAGACTCCTGGGAAAAGGGCATTTACTCGCACTAGCAGGCCCGCCATGACATGCCGCAGCATGCATGCCTCAAAGGCTGAAGGCACGAGATCGGGGAGTTTGAGAGGAGGTGCCCCCTCCCTTCTGGAGAACTCATCATTTAAACATTCAGCTCATAACATCATCTCTAATAGTATGACTTCTCCATGGGCCCTCGCAAAGCAAAGAAGAGGCAGTTGATTGTTTCCTCACTTTATCACATGGACACACACACAGAGGGCAGAAGCACTATTTTCATTGCTTTAATACATGGACACAAACACAGAGGGCAGAAGCACTATTTTCCTTGTTTTATTACATGGATACAAACACAGAGGGCAGAAGCACTATTTTCCTTGTTTTATTACATGGGGACACACACACAGAGGGCAGAAGTACTATTTTCCTTGCTTTATTACATGGATACAAACACAGAGAGCAGAAGCACTATTTTCCTTGTTTTATTACATGGACACACACACACACGGAGGGCAGAAGCACTATTTTCCTTGCTTATCACATGGACACGTACAGAGAGGGCAGAAGCACTATTTTCCTTGCTTTTTTACATGGACCCACACACAGAGGGCAGAAGCACTGTTTTCCCCGCTTTATCACATGGACACAAAAACAGAGGGCAGAAGCACTATTTTCCTTGTTTTATTACATGGATACAAACACAGAGGGAAGAAGCACTATTTTCCTTGCTTTATCACAGGGAGACACGCACACAGAGGGCAGAAACACTATTTTCCCCGCTTTATCACATGGACACATACACAGAGGGCAAAAGTACTATTTTCCTCGCTTTATTACATGGACACAAACACAGAGGGCAGAAGCACTATTTTCCTTACTTTATCACATGGACACACTCACACAGAGGGCAGAAGCACTATTTTCTTTGCTTTATCACATGGACTAAAACACAGAGAGCAGAATCACTATTTTCCTTGCTTTATTGCATGGACAAAAACACAGAGGGCAGAAGCACTATTTTCCTTGCTTTATAACATGGACACACACATAGAGGGCAGAAACACTATTTTCCAGACTTTCTACCACACCTATAAGCAGCCAAGTCGCAAATAGAAACCACCGCCACAGTAATTTGACTATTGTCCACAGGGCTTTTTCTTGTTTGTGTGTTAACTGGTAAAGTACTAATTAAATTTGGTCATCATCAACACATGTCTTTACCTTGTTACAACTTATGGGGGAGTGCCTGTAAACAAATCCTTACAGACTAAACTTAACTATTTAGGCCGAAACAAGATAAAAATCTGCTTCTCAGGCCATCCCGCATGGTTATTTTGGCTGCCGCATGATGTCTTTTTATAACCAATGCAAACTTAAAAAAATAAAAATTAAATGGTTTATGTCTGATATTTTACCCAAGTTAATATTTATTTATTGGTGTTTAAGGTCACATACTTATGCACAATGGCTAATCATGACCATGACAGTTTTATGGGTGGAGGAAGCCAGAGTACCCAGAGAGAACCACCGAGCAACGACGAGTAGCTGCCAGCCCCCCAACATAGTAACTCCGCACTGCAGCACAGGCAGGGTTAGATTGGTTAAAGACATGCGCACCATTGATGTGCAGTATGCCTTAGTGCACAGCGACATCATGCCCCCATGTGGACAATCAGAGTTAAGTGCCTTGCCCAAGGGCACAATGCGGGAGTCCGAATCGATCGCTCAGACGGTCACCCATCCGAGGACTAACCGGGCTCGACATTGCTTAACTTCGGTGATCTGACGAGAACCGGTTACCGCAACGCCACCACGTCCCCCCCACCCAAGATAATAAAAGTGATAAATTTGTCCCTCGAGTCCAACAAAGCTTTGCAATGCTTTAGCATTGCAAAGCCTTCTTGAACTCAAGGGATGAAATACACCACCACCCATGCTATTCTGTAGATTGTGAGGCCTAAATCTGAAAACAGACCAATAGAACATGAACTTTTGATGGCAAAGAAATAATTACAAAAATAAATATAGTAGAATCCTCTTAATTGAATATCCATTTTGCCAGTGAAAATTATTCAATTAACAGGCATATACAATTAACAGGGATTTGTTCAGTTTCCTGTGTTCTGGAGGGAAACTGTGCATTTATTCTATTATATCTTGTTTGACAGAGCTCATAGAGCTCTGTCAAACAAGATATAATAGAATAAAAGCTGTATTGGATGTTGTGAGGCCAAAAAGGTTGTTAAATAAGGGGAAATTGGTGCATGTCACAGTACTTTTTTTGACATATAACAAAAATTTATATACAATTAACAGGAGTTTATTCTACAACCCATATGCAATTAACAGATCAAATTTGTACTGAAGGTTTGGTGAATGGTTTTGTGTTTGAAAATTATATTCAATTAACAGGGATATACAATTAAGAGATATCCAATTAAGTGGGCTCCACTGTAAATAAAATTGAAAAGTGCCGGCCCACATGCAATTTTACAAAAAAATGGCCTGAGAAACAGAAGATCTAATTTGTGGAACCTTATTTATTGGTGTTTAAGGTCGCATATTTCTGCACAATGACTAATCATAACCACAACATGTGTATAAACAATTGTCTGTATATACATGACCGCAGCATGTATATATAGACAATTGTTTACACCCATGTTGCCCATTTAAACGTTAAAAAAATCAAGTGTATGAACCTCTTTGGGAAAAGAAATAATGATTCAAAAAATTAAAATTTATTATTTATTTATTGGTGTTTAAGGTCACAATTCTGCACAATGGCTAATCATGACCGCAATATGGAGAGAAAGTCAAGTTTAGTCAATCGTCTATACCCATGTTGCACATTTTAGAGGACTTCCACCCCAAGCTTTGGTGACTGGGTCCTATTTTACCAGTAAAACAGAGCTTGTTTACTGCAGAAACAAGCACTGCTTCACTTCCCAGGATTTTCACGGAAGCCATATAATCAAGCCAGAAAATAAGCAGTGTCATCTGCAAAATGAGGTCCCCAGAGGGTGAATTTAGTGATGCTACCCTGCATAGCAGGGTAGCATCACTAAATTTACCCTCTGTGAACCTCAATCTGAATCAGGGTCTCAAAACTAAACAGAAAGAGGTACCCAGAGGATAAATTGGCCCACTGTATGGGATAGCATAATCAAATTAACCCTCTGGGGTCCTCATTCTGCAAATGTCAGACTGCTTATTTTCAGGCCTGCATATAATATTTCTTTTAAAAGGGAAACATCCACCTGGATGGATTTACAAAACAAATGGCCTGAGAAACAGAAGATTTTGTTTGTGTGATCTTATTAGAATTGGTAACGCATGTGATTCCTTCATCTTATTTGGAAATGGAACCCATGACAATTCTTCATAAATTACAATGGTTTTACATGTTCAAAATGCAGACAGAATCCTTGATTTATAGCACAAGTGTATGATTACTGGTGTTTAACTCTAAACCTGCTGAGTATTTTCAAGATATTTTTCATCAAATTTAGTCATGGCTGCTGTGAAGCAGCCATGACTAAATTTGCTGAAAAATCATCTAAAGTTAACTATAGGAGAGAAGCCAGGTTTTGAAGAGTACCTTGATGGCACCTTTGTGGGGTCACTGTTGTTCAAGCTGAGGTCGCGATCCCTGGACCTGAGGGGAAAAATTGGGAAAAACAGTGACAGAGTGCCAGATGTGTAATTTGGGCATGGTGGGGACCCTGGAACACTTTCTTCTAGAATGCCCAAAGTACCAGTCTAAAAGAATAAGATTCACTGGGAGTATAAATGGGGAAGTGGGATGGGAGAATGAAGGACATGTGGTTAGGGGGAGACTAAAAGGAGAGGGTTAATATGCTAATCGGAGAGATTGGGAAGAATGGGGCAAGAGATGTCATCAAACAGTTCGTCTCCAAGTGTTGGGAGGAGAGGAGAGGCGTGGGAATAGGGAGGCAGTTGGGTGTACAGGGGTGACCAAAGCCTTCTCATCCGAGAACCACGGCAAATCAGCGGCTGGACAAAATATTATTATTATTATTATTATAGGACTCATTGGTTAAAAAAATACAGTCATTATACATGGGGGAAATTTGATTAAATTATTTGATTCAGTGGGAAAGGAAATATATCTGCCAGGACTCATTGGTGAACAAAATACATTCAATATTTGGGGGGGGGGGGGATTTGATTAAATGTACTCAAATTATACATAATTCAGTGGCAAGGGAAATCCTGTTGTGGGTGGGAAAATCTGCCAAAAGTGAGCAAGGAGTTAAGGTCGCATATTTCAGCAAAACAGCTGATCGTTACCTCATCATGTATATAAAGTAAAGACTAGACAATTGTTTAAAATAACAGTCTACCCAAGCATTTAAAATTATATTGCCAGAGAACCAGAAAATTAAAGCGTTTCCACTCACAAAGCCTGATACTCCATACTGATTGTACCTCATAAATAGCCAATCCATTAAGGTTTGATTGCTCACAGTGATGATACAAAGTAAGAATGTTGAGAATTTACCTATAAACAAATAATACAAATTCCATTAATATGTTGCCTAATTTTGCTACCGATACACATCCAATCATTTGTCAGTTTTAGGTCAATGATTTCAGGATGAACTGATGGAGTAATAAAAGCTGCAGAAAAGATAATTTCAGGTTCATTTTTTGGTTTAAAAAGAACTGTTACTTCATACTTCATCAGAGAATAAAAGGTAGTGAAGGAAATCAGGGGTGCCAGAAGCACTTCAGGGTGGGGGGGGGGGGGGGGGGGGTCAAACCCCTGGACCAGGGCATTTACTCGCACTAGCAGCCCTGCCATGACCTGCTGAAGCGTGCATATCTCTCAAAGGTTGAAGGCCTGAGATAGGGAAGTTTGAAAGGAGAGGGGCAGCTCCTTTCAAATTCCCCCATTGAATTTTGAAAGCCCTTAGAGTCGATTAGGGGTGTATTTTAGCTTTACTTCAAGAACAAAACATAGGCATCCCAGAGGGGAATGCAGATCATTGTAGACTGGACTGGCAAAGCTTTGATGAGGAGGTTGCCCATAACCCTTTACCAAACCTGAAAAGCAGACGACACTTGCAAAAATAATTCTTGAATAACTAATTTTTTTTCATTTTTTGTCTCAAAAACATAGGTTATGACCCCTCGTTGGAACGAGCTCGACGAGCTCGTTCCAACGAAGGGTCATAACCTATGTTTTTGAGACAAAAAATGAAAAAAATAATGAAAATTAATTGGCAGTTTTTGAGAATAGCGCTGGCCGTTTTGGCCGTTACGTTAGGTAAAGGGTTAATGCAACTAAGAATTTAACCAATTTAATCTTTTCATTTAACAGAGCTTAATGAGCACTGTCAAATAAGATAGAATCACTTTAATTCCAAGTTGCATTATGGGTAAAATATGCAGGTTGAGATGAAGAGGGTTGAATGATGATCTGCAGCAATGTGCCATTTCTGGTCTTTTAAAGGTAGTTTATTTTTGGGAGGAGGAGGGAAGCAGTGTTTCTTTTTGCTCTCATTTCAGGCCTTTAAATTCTTCTCACATTGCAATGGAAATGCTGTGCCCAAATAAGGTAACGGTGTCCAAATTGTGCATCATCTGAAACTTTTCTAAAGTCTGCAGTGTTTCAGCAGTAAATAGTTGGGTCAAATTTCCCTATACACAATATGTTTAGAGCCTACCTGTCAAAACAAACAATGCAAAAGAAAAATAAGTTTTAAAAAACCACAGAGTTCACCAGCCACAGAAAAGCAATCAGCATTGACAGAGTCGAATACGACACTGTCAATGCAGATTGCTTTTTTCTGGTGAACTCGGTATAAGCATGCACTTAAAACTTGATTTCCTATTAAACATAGTGCATAATTTATGGGTAAATAAGGGAGTGCAGTGGCTATGGTATTGGACTTCAAACCAAAAGGTCCAGGTTGTTGTGTCCTTGGCCCAATTGCCTGTGTCGGGGCAATGTGTACTAAGGCATACTGCATGTCGATGGTGCACTTGCCTTGAACCAATGCTAACTCTGCTTGTGTGGATTTAGTATATTGGTGAGTCTGACAGTTGCTCACCACTGCTCTGTGGTTCTCTCCAGGTACTCCGGCTTCCTCCACCTATAAAACCCTCTGACACGAAGTGACTCTGGCTGTCAAAAGTGTTGTTAAACCTCAATAAATTAATAATTAAATATGGGTAAATAGGATTTTGGTTTGACACCTGAAAACTTAGAAACCTTATTAACCCTTTACTCAACATAACGACCAAAACCGTCCAACGCTATTCTCAAAAATCGACAATTAATTTTCATTACTTTTTCATTTTTGTCTCAAAAACATAGGTTATGACCCCCTCGTTGAAACGAGCTCATTGAGCTCGTTCCAACAAGGGGTCATAACCTATGTTTTTGAGACAAAAAATGAAAAAAATTAGTTATTCAAGAATTTTTTTGGCAAGTGTCGTCTGCTTTTCATGTGAGCTAAAGGGTTAAGTAAACTTTAGCTCAAAGAGGAGAGTCAATAATAACTTTAATAATTTTAAGAGGTTGTAAACTATGATTCTAAAAGGAGAAAAAGTGAGAAGTTTATCAAACAGATGCTGAGAAGGAGAAAATACCAGTGTTTTACTCTCCAACCAGGCCACAATGGGGGGATCTATATTTGGCATTGTGCCCAAATTAGACAAATCTAAAGGCTTGCATTTTTTCTGCCTTGAAAATCTTATTTTTGAGAATCAGGATCTACCAGCATGTGGTTCTCTCCACATTGCAGTGGAAATGCTGTGCCCAAATAAGGTAACTGTGTCCAAATTGTGCAGCATCTGGAACTTTTCTAAAAGTTTGCAGTGTTGTGCCCAAATTAGACAAATCTAAAGGCTTGCATTTTTTCTGCCTTAAAAATCTTGTTTTTGAGAATCAGGATTTACCAGCATGTTAAATTCTCCCCACATAGCAATGGAAATGCTGTGCCCAAATAAGGTAACTGTTTTCCCTCCAATAGAATGAACATACGCATCCCCAACCTCATTTTTGACTTTGCTTCCTTCCTGTGAATTTGCCTAATAAACCATTTCGCGCAATGTGATCTTTTCTATGATTCCCCTCTCCTATATTACTTCAACCAGTCATGATGAAGGCAAGTATGGTGGTCTGTCTCTGGCATCAGTGTTGGGAACCTAGGAGGCATATTGAATTATTGTTTTAAGCTTATTGTTTTATAGAATTAGCGAGCGAGTCATGCAACTTATATCAACACCTCTCCTTGGTCCAATGGCACAGGTATGTGGGACGACCTTCATAGCAGCAGCTTTGTGGCCTCGCTGTTCTTGAACACTATGAAGGGATCTTTAGCCTGCATGGAGTGTGTCTCTCTCCACACAGAGGACAGCCAGTTTATATTGTTTTAAGCTTATTGTTTTATAGAATTAGCGAGCGAGTCATGCAACTTATATCAACACCTCTACTTGGTCCAATGGCGCAGGTATGTGGGATGACCTTCGTAGCAGCAGCTTTGTGGCCTCGCTATTCTTGAACACTATGAAGGGATCTTTAGCCTGCATGGAGTGTGTCTCTCTCCACACAGAGGACAGCCAGTTTATATCCCCCCCCCCCTCCCACCCCGATAGGACAGTACGCTGTGACAGCATCAACACCACAATTGATGCTGACAGTGTCCGGAACTTTCCCTGACCGAGGATTGATCCCGGGACCTCTGGCATGAAAGACCAGTGCACTTATCCACCACTCTCCAGGTATTTTTTATATGGGGAAAGCACGGTCATATAAGTGCAACCAGACTTGATATATATCAGTAACAGCTTGGGTACCTTGGAGGGGTGGGAGTGTTTATTTGGAAGATGATACACAAAACACCAAGCTGTGGTTGGGACCAATGGACCCTTCTCCTAGAAGGATTCATTGTTTTAAGAATGAGGTAAACCCTTTACCTAATGAATCGGCTGCTTCTGCCCATGTAATTTCCAAACTGAGCAGTTGAAAAAATATTATTTTTCACAAAATTTAAATAAAACAATATCTTGTGACCCTCATTGGAATGAGATCATCATGCTCGTTCCATTGAGGGGTCACATGATATGGTTTGTTGAAATATTTTGAAAAATTTGGGAAATATGATATTTAAATTTCTTTATTTTTTTATTGGTGTTTAAGGTCACATACTTCTGCCCAGTGTCTAATTATGACCACAACATGGAGATAAAGTCAAGGTCAGTCAATTGTTTATACTCCATGTTGCCTATTTTAGAGGGGACTTGCACCCCTAGCATTAGTAAACAAGCACTGCTTCACTTCCCAGGGTTCCCACTGAGATAATATTTAAAATAATAAATTTTTATGTCATCAAGCGTTGGGTAAAGGGTTAATTCTAGGACTTCCCAGGATCCATTCAAATTATTTTCATGCACCTTTTAGACATATTTTGATATTCTACAGAAGTTTGAGTAAGACGTCTAATAAGGAATACATATATTAGTTTCTACCTGGAAGCCCAAAGTGTGTCTGCTCATCTTCTATGTTGTACAGCAGGATCTCCTACTGATGTTTGACTAATAGTGAACAAGAAAACATGAGCTGTTGTTTTTAGTCATATTTCTGCACAATGGCTAATCATGACCACAACATGGAGATAAATCAAGTTTAGTCAATTGTGTATTCCAACGTTGCACATTTTAGAGAACTTCCACCCCAAGCATTGGTGAGTGGGTACTGTTTTACAAGTACAACAGAGTTTGTTTACCACAGTAAACAAGCACTTCTTCACTCCCCATGGGGGAGGGGATGATTTTTTTTGCAAGGAGAGGGGTGGGTGTCGGGGATAAACATTGTTTTCTACAAGGGGTGGGTGGCAGGGACAAACCTAGGTTTGGCCCAGTTGCAAACAATTTTCCAAGTATGATCATGTGCAGAGGTGTAATTTCCTGAACCTTAGCAGCAACAGGAGAGGCAAATCATACAAGAGAATCGTGTCACATCTCACGAGTGAAGGTTGTGGAACACCCATTAATTCTCAATGTTTCTCACATTCCACTGCTAAAATGAAATACAGGTTTCTTCAGCTGACACTGCCTTTCTGTCGTGGGGTTGTAGACTTGCAGAATGAGGTTCACTCCCTAGTGGTCTGGGCTTAAAATTTGTCTTGATTTGCATGAATCAGTTTTGATTCTCACAAATTCCTGCCCTGAATATCAATTTTTAGTCCCTAAATAATTTAGAATTTGTACCGTACTGTTATACCCCTGTGAGTGCAACCAATACAGATTACACGGTAAGAACCAAGCATCATATTTATATATTTATAAGAGTTTAACCCTCAGGGTCTAGTTCCAATTTTGGTCATTTTCATGTCTTGAAGATGCATGTTGAACACATGCTGCAACTTAAAGGCTTCTGGTGGTCTTGTTGATGAAAGTTGCAGTACCTTATCAGTACTGTGGAGTTGATGCTGTCACAGCGTACTATTCTATCAGGAGGGGATGTGAAATGGATGTCTTCTGAGCAGAGAGAGAGAGAGATACATTCCATGCCACTATGGAGGTTTTCGCACATTCTTGCACCACTGGGCCAAGGAGAGGTGTTAATATCAGTTGTAGAACTTGCTTGCCAATCCTTGTCAAACTAATAAGCTTAAAACAAACTTTGGTGGTGGTTTCTAGTGTAGTCTTGGCTGCCTATACAGTAAAACCTGTCTTGAGAGACCACTGTCATGAGAGACCACCTGTCTTGAGAGACCACTATGGCCAGGTACCGATTGGTTTCACTCTATAACGGACCTGTCATGAGAGACCACCTGTCTTGAGAGACCACAAAACTGTGGCAAAAACTCATTTTTTCACCTGTTTTGAAGAGACCTGAAAATCAATTTTTGGCAATTTCAGAGTATTAAAATCAATAACCAGGTTGAGGGTTAGATTTTTTTTTGGTGGTGTCAATTTGTTATTCAAATTTATTAAAAATTATTGAAGAGTGCCTGTTGACACTCTCCAATAATTTGTAATAAAACAAATTTGTACAAACAATATGTGTGGTGAGTTTGACTGAAGAGGAAACATGAGCAAGGAAAAAGATGGCTTTTGTTCTGGTAGCCTCATTGTTGTAACTCAGCCAGTTAAGATCAATGTAGTGTGCACAGAAATCAATAGTTCAAAAATGTAACCAGGACATTGGCCCAACAGTGAAGTTTTTCAGTTTATGTTCTTTTATCTATAATTTATCAAAGAATGCCTTTGTACTTGTATTAAAACTGAAATAAAATAAAACAATAATAAAAAAATATTTGAAAAATCAGTTCTCCATTTCTGCAACAGATATTCTCTGGTTGGTCATTCACTGACTAGCAAAAACATCAAACCTGTTATGAGAGACCACCTGTCTTGAGAGACCACTTTTGCTCGGCAAATGGGGTGATCTCTCAAGACAGGTTCTACTGTATAGTCAGCCAAGACTACACTGGACAACACTGCTAAGTCAGAGAGTTAACCGATCTTATTCTCAGGAAGCAAAAAATAAGTAGAATGCTTGAGGCCTTTATGAACATCTTTATAATCTATGACAAGAATCAAATGAATATCCCCCCCCCACCCCTATCCCATAGGTTTTTGTGGTTAACAATAATTTCATTGTCAATAGCACAAATGGCGATAATCAATCTACGATTCTGCATATGATGTCGCACTCATATTTCATTCTAGAAATAATTGGTCACAATTTACAGTCAAATACAGATGATCACATCTATTTGGAATGGGAATTACAACAGAGTACAATTTACAGGCAAATTTCATGGACATTTAATGAGGTCATTAGACAGAGCAGTGTGTAAACATTTAACACACCTATTTTTAAATTCTTCAATGCTATCATCACCTGTCAGTGAAGAATGACATCTGAGCAGGTGAAAGAAACACATTCAGAGGCATGATAGTGACATTCATCATCCTGAGAATATGCCATGATGAGAGCATTTGGTCTACCACTTGCAGACTTTTGAGTTGATGTAAAGGCAATTGTACTCCAATCCCACCTATATTGTCGTAAAATATCTGATAATGTTGATGCAGTTCTTCATCAATGGTGATCACATGGGGCACTGCATTTATGATTTGCATATTCAACCTTCATATTCTACTATTTTAAAAACTAGTAAAAATATTAGAAAAAAATATTAACTAGAGTGATGTCACGCATGCAGCCCGACTGTCTCAGCAATGGCAATGCTTAGACACAACATAGTCTGAGCCATTTTTTGTAAACCATTTACTTAACGAATCTGCCATATCTGCACTCGTGATATACTAAAATTGCTATTCAAATTTTATTTTTTAATTTCTCTACTCCAAAACATACCTCATGACCTATTAATGGAACAAGAATGATGAAGAATTAAATGTGTAACTCTGTAAATAAACTAGAAGCACTATCACAGTGCTGAAGCTGCGACGATTCATGCAACGCCAATGATCTTTTGAAACTCGTTGGTGACAAAAAAAAACTTGGTGACAAAAAAAACTTGTTGGTGACAAGTACATAAATGTGACAGAAATTATCCGAATGACATGCACTATTGAGAGGGTGTAGACATCATGAAGATATACTTGCATACCAAGTATGGTGTCATTCCATCAAGTATTTTTGAAGTTATGGTGTTTTTTAAACTCGGTGACAGACCAACCGACAGTCCGACATTGCCACATATAGAGCTGCTCGTCACAGTTAAAAACTTTAACCCAAAATTTTAACCTGGAAGTTCTAAGTTAAATGGTCTGCGAAAAAAGGGCTAAATATGTCCCAAAATAACATAAAAACATAATGATACAATCAATAGTAATTAATATTAATTAAAAAGAAAAGAAACTGTACCTTCACTAAAAAAGTTTAACCGCAAACTTTAAGCGAAACTCTAAATGTTAAGATGGACGTATGGACAGTCGCGCTAAAAATGCCTATATTGGGACCTCAACTGGTGGGGCTGGGGGGTCATTGGAGTAAAAACAATTTCCGCATGTGGTCACTCTAAATCCTTCAAATGTATTTTGGACCAAAGAAAAAATATTGCTTAAATGGCCCTGAGGAGGGGGTGGGGGGGTTATTATAGGAGTCAATTTTTTTTCTGCATGTCGTCACTCTAAATACTTAGAGTGATGTTACGCATGCAGCCCGACTGTCCCAGCATTGGCAATGCTTAGGCACAAAATAGTCAGAGCCATTTTTTGTTAACCGTTTACCTAACGAATCTGCTATATCTGCACTAGTGATATACAAAATTTGCTATTCAAATTTTATTTTCTCATTACATACCTCATGACCTATTAATGGAACAAGCTTGATGAGCTTGTTCCAATAAGGACTAATAAGCCATGGTTAGAAGTAAAAAAATGAAAAAATCTGATGTTTCAGAAAAAATAATTTGTACTGTTGGCTTCAACTTGTGTTAGGTAAAGGATTAAAGATGCAGTACATAAAGCAATGTTGGGCTATAGGAGTCAATTTTCCTTTTTGCATGTAATAACTCCCAATCCTTCAAAATGCATTTTGGGAATAATTGCCTAAGGGACACGTGTGGGTGGGGGTGGGGGGGGGGGGGGATCTGTGTTATAGTAGTAAATTTTTATTTGTTTGCATTTAGTAACTCCAAATCCTTCAAAATATTTTGTATGCAGTGGTGGTGTATTATAGTAGTCAATTTTTGTTTGTTTGCATTTATTAACTCCCAGTTCTTCAAAATGCATTTTTGGGAAAAACTGCCTAAACGACCGTCGGGGAGGGGGAGATTGGGGGAGGAGTTGTGGAACCTATATTCAAACCTGGCCTGTATTACTAGCTGGAAAATACACATATCAACTTTGGTTGAAATCAAATAATCCAAACTGGAGTTATCGGTTGGAAACCCAATTGTTTACAGACAGATGGATGGATGGACCAACTGACGGATGGATGGACAAAAGTCATGACTATAGCCCTGACTGTAAACAATCAGGCTAAAAATGCATTTTGCACCAAGGAAAAAAATATTGCTTAAATGGCCCTGGGTGAGGAGGAGGTGGGGAGGGTAGGTGTTAGGGGAGTCCATTTTTTTCTGCATGTAATCACTCTAAATACTTCAAAATGTATTTTGAAGCAAAGAAAAAAATGTCTAATTGGTAGGGGGGGGGGGGGGGGTGGTTGGAAGGGGCAGAGCAATAACTTCCAACAATTTTCATTTGATATTGGTGGTCATTGAACTTGACATAGACATTGCTGCTGTAGAGACATGTACTGACAAGAATTGAAATCTGTTAACTATTGTTCAAGTTATGCCATAAACAAAGTTTGGACAGATGGATGGACAGACTCACAGACAGACGGACAGACAGATGGATGGATGAATGGATGGAGCTCTATGCTATATCCCTCCCTTGTAGGGGGGGGGAGGGGGATAAAAAAGTAACAAAGTTTGTGGCAGAAGCCTAATTTCAAATTTAGAGAAACTAAGCTCGAAAACCGCTTTGAAAAGGGTTAAATTAATGCCAATATTATTTGAAACCACTATATGCAAGTTCAGTAGACCTTGCCCCAAATGAAATTAATGTCGCTGTAACACAGTGTTTGAAGAATGAAAGGTACAACCTTGAAAAGCAAAACTTTAATCCGAAACTTTAATCTGGGAATACAAAAGTAAAACTGACTGCCAAAAAAAGAGTTAAATATTTCCTAAAACTGATAAAAGAAATCATTGATGTAAATACAATCATTAAGTTGTATTGACTATGCAAGAATTAAAGTAAGAAAGTATGTGGCAAAGTCTAATTTCAAATACAAAGAAACTAAGTCTTAAAACATGTTTAAAAGGGGTTAAAATCCTGACAATATTAATGAAAATCACTGTAGAAAGGTTCCGTAGACAGTAGATATTGTCCCAATTGAGAAACAGGGACATTGCACTGAACTGTTTGAAGAATTAAAGGTGTAACTTTGTAAACAAAAAAAACTTTAACCAAAAACTTTAACCTGGAAGTTGTAAGTTAAATTGACATACAAAAAAAGGGTTAAATATTTCTCCAAATAACATGAAACATAATAAGAATGATACAATCAATAGTAATTAATATTAATTTAAAAGAAAAAAAAACTTTACCCTTGAATAAAAAAATTTAACCACAAACTTTAACCAAAACTCAAAATGTTAACAGACGGATGGACAGACAGACGAAAGTCATGCCTATAGCCCCAAACTGTTAACAGCGAGGTCAAAAAAGAAAAAAAAATCCTGATGGACTGTTCTGGTTTCTTTTTTGCATGTAACCTGAACCAAATCATTTAACTTTTTTGGCCTGATGTCATTCCACCAAGTGTTGTAAAAGTTATCGAGTTTAAAAACTTGTTGGTCACAGAAAACTTGTTAACCCTTTACCTAACATGAAAAGCAAACAACACTTGAAAAAGAAATTCTTGAATTACTCTTTTTTTTCATTTTTTGTCTCAAAAACATAGGTTATGACCCCTCGTTGGAGCGAGCTCGACGAGCTCGTTCCAACGAGGGGTCATAACCTATGTTTTTGAGACAAAAAATGAAAATATTTTGAAAATTAATGGCGATTTTTTAGAATAGCACTGACGGTTTTGGCCGTTACGCTGGGTAAAGGGTTAATCACAGACTGGCCGACAGAGAGACACACATACAAAGAGACGAACTGACCAACCGACACTGCCACATACAGAACTGCTTGTCACAGCAAAAATACATACGTATGTACATACTGTCACATAAAGAGCTGCTTTCCACAACTAAAATTGCCTCAGCTAAAAAAACAAACACTCCGCATGGGTTTGAAGTCATAAACTTATGAACAAGTACAGATAGTAAATCTATTTATTTCCTTCCATAACATATTTTCTTATAATGTAAATAAATTAAACAGTAATGCAAGGTGAAATATAATTATTTAAAATACTTTGTCTTGTAACAAAAATGTTGAAAATTCATAGAATTAACCCTTTACCAAATGTAATAGCACAAACCAAGCAGGACTATTCACAAAAATCTGCATTCAAATTTTTATTATTTTTTTCATTTTTTGTCCCAATAAAGGTTTCTGACCCCTCATGAGAATAAGCTCATTCCAATGAGGGCTTATAAGCTATGTTTCCGAGGCAAAAATTGAAAGTTTTAATTGATCAAAATATTTTTTAGCAAGTATTGTCTGCTATTTGTGAAAGGTAAAGGATAAACACTTTCATGTAGAAATTTGATACTAGCCATGATTTACAGATCAAGATCAGCAAAAGTCCAATGTCTGATGTCTGAAGGAAAGTATCTAGTTTTATATGTACACAAACTTCTCCAATATGGGGCATCATTATTCAAAGTAAGGGTTTTATATTTCAAAACACTTGTTATGAGGTACAGTGGAGCCCACTTAATTGGATATATCTTAACTGAATAACCCTGTTAATTGAATATAATTTCCCAACACAAAACCATTTATCATACCTCAAGTACAAATTTGACCTGTTAATTGAATATAGGTGACAGAGTAAACACCTGTTAATTGAATAAAAAATCTTGTAACCTGTTGAGAAATTACCCTGACTCTCCTCAGTTTTCCTTGCTTATAGACCTAAATCTCAGTACATCCAATACAGACATTTAATCTATTATATCTTGTTTGACCGAGCCCGTGGAGCTCTGTCAAACAAGAGATATAATAGAATAAATGCTAAGTTTATCACTAGAATACAGGAAAGTGACACAATCCTGTTAATTGAATACTCCTGTTAACTGAATAATTTTCATTGGCAAAGTGGCTATTCAATTAACAGGGTTCCCACTGTATATAAAATTTATGCATCCCACAAAAATTTCTACAATGTTACAATATAACTACCTATAAGGTGTGAAATGACTAAGTAACGGTTCAAAAGCTTGCGGTGTAGTGTTTATATCACATAATATTTCACTACCTCACAAATAGGTCAACTGTAAAAATTCTCCATACAATTCAGGTTAAAAGGACATAAAATTACTGTTACAGAAACTCCTTGCACCAGCACCCTGTTTGTTGAGCAATGACAAACTAAAATCTGTATTCAAGAACTCCTACTTTAAAATGTAATTCTGTCAGTATGTATGATCAATTAAAAAACAAACAAATGTATCCATAGGACACTAATGCCCACTCCTCTTTCAAGGTTTGTACACTTTTTTGAGAATGAAATTCCATGACTTTTCCAAGACTTTCTACTCAATTTCAATTACCTTTCCCGCTCCCTTGTTAGTATGACAACCACACTCTGTTTTTTTTGTTAATTTTTAAACATGATTTGTTGGGGAAATGGTGTACTTCATCATTAACATGACAAATTTCCATGACTTTTCCAGACAACAGCAAAAAAAAAAAAAAATAAAAACGAAACATTTTTTCAAAACTTCCAGGACTGTAAAAAATACTTTCACATTCCATGACTTTTCCAGGGTTCCATGACGTGTACAAATCATGCTCTTTACCATAAACCTTACAGCAAAAGGAAATCAGAAAAAATTGAACTTCAGTTATTGTCTAAAAACCATAAAACTGTACTCATTTCCACTTAGTCAAGGAGAACAGATCTGGAACAGAAAATGGGAATTCATCTGAATGCAAACTTGAGCTGCATTTTGTCATTGCAAACAAATTTTTAAGTTAAAAAAAAATTTTTTTTACTTATTCAAGAAATTTAAAAAAAATGCTGTGTCATTTCTTAACCCTTTACCCAACAAATTGGCCACATCCGCCCACGTAATATGCAAATTTAGCAGCTGAAAAATATTATTTTTGAAAAAATTTCAACAAAACAATATCATGTGACCCCTCTTTGGAACGAGCTCATTCCAATGAGGGGTCACAAGATATGGTTTCGTTGAAATTGTTTGAAAAATTTAAAAAAAATGATATTTAAAATAATAAATTTTAATATCATCTGCATTGGGTAAAGGGTTAACTGGTAAAGTGGTAAATATTTTTCGCCAGTCAAAAATTGTTTACATATCTTTGCCTTGTTACAATTTATGGGAGAGTGCCTGTAGGCACTTTCCCATAAATTGTTACAAGGCAAATCCATACAGATGACATAATTTCATTTCAAAGATAATATGAAGCACATCCACAGAATATGAAGCCGTTAAGTTGTGGTACTGGCAATTCAGAAGGAAGCTCAAATTTGGGCTTTCCGCCCCCAACCAGCTGAGTGTGTTAAGGAAAAGGTAAACTGCCACAATCACCAGAAGCATTCTCACAAGGAAATTGTTTTACAGCACATAAGTTTATTTACTATTTATTTGTGTTCAAGGTCATTTTAAGTATGTCTGACTCTATCATGCCTGCAACAAAAGTACAGTCAAGTTTAGTCAATCATTTATTATTCTGTTGCCCACAAGCCAGAAAATAAGCAGACTGTCATCTGCAAAATGAGGTCCCCAGAGGGTGAATTTGGTGATGCTACCTTGCACCGCAGGGTAGCATCACTAAATTTACCCTCTGTGAACCTCAATCTGAATCAGGGTTTCAAACCTAAACAGAAAGAGGTACCCAGAGGATACATTGGCCCACTGTATGGGATAGCATCAGTACATTCACCCTCTGGGGACCTCAGTTTGCAAATGTCAGATTGCTTATTTTCAGGCTTGGTTGCCCACTGTAAAAGACTTGAACCACAGGTTACAGGATCCTATTTCCTCCCACAAACTGCCTATTGACATACGCGTGTCTCGGGTGAAATACCTGGACGAGACAGATCTATCTTATCCATCCCATGTGACCATCCTCATTTGAATATTTAATAATCGCAAGACTATTTTATCATCTGTACAGTGAAGCCCACTTAATTGTATACCCCTTAATTCAATAATCCTGTTAATTGAATATAATTTCCAAACACCAAACCATTTACCATACTTTCAAAACAAATTTGCCCTGTTAAATGCATATGGGTTATAGAATAAACTCCTGTTAATTGAATCAAACTTTTTCAATATGTCATGGAATTACCCTGAAAATGACCAAATTCTCCTTGTTTTTTACAGACCTATTTGGCCCTAGTTCATCCATTACAGGCACTTAATCTATTATATCTTGTTTGACAGAGCTCCTTGTGCTCTGTCAAACATGACAGAACAGAATAAATGCTTAGTTTATCTCTAGAATCCAGCAAAGTGGCAAATCTCTCTTAATTGAATACTCCTGTTAATTGAATATTTTTCACTGACAAAGTGGTTATTCAATTAACAGGATTCTACTGTATTTCAAAAAGAGACATAACAGGCATCCCACTTTGCCTTAACAGTTAGAGTGCTGAAAGCCCATGTTTGGGCTTTACTCTGAAGTACAGCTTCCTCAACTTAACCCTTTACCTAACGAATCGCCCACATCTGCCCATGTAATATGCAAATTCAGCAGTTGAAAAAATATTATTTTTAAAAAAATTTCAACAAAACCAATTCATGTGACACCTTGTTGGAACGAGCTCGTCGAGGTCATTCCAACGAGGGCTCACATGATATGGTTTTGTTGAAATATTTGAAAAATTAAAAAAAATGATATTTAAAATGATAAGTTTTGATATAGTCTGTGTTGGGTAAAGGGTTAAAGGCCTCATATTCAGTGGATGTGCTTTGCTTTATCTTTGAAGTAAAATTATTTAGTCTGTTTGGATTTGCCTTGTTACAATTTATGGGAGAGTGTCTGATGACCAAAAATAATTTAGAACTCTACCAGTTAATCGACACTAATTTTTTCTGACCACATACCACATGATGTCATCAAAATCAATAATTTCAAATGTGATGTCACTGAAACATCAGTTGTTTGAACGCGCTTCAATATGTTAACTTGTCACTGTTGTGAGCGATCGTTCATAGTCGTAGTATATACCTTTGGTATATATGCAACTTTTCTCTACGATCAATATGCAGAACAGAAACTTTTCATCACACGGACAGCATTTTGATTTTGTCATGGAGGTGTGATGGAAGAAAAATCGTCCTCAAGTGTAGTGGTGGTGGGATAGGAAAATTTCTTTCATCCAGACACTCGGCAAGCCTAGTTGATCGGTCAAATATCTTCCTTCCTCGGGTGAGATTTCCCCATCCAACTGCCACACAGCTCAAGGAAAATAATGAATTATAATTTATTTACCATAGTAATCAGTACCTTTTCATGTCCTGGAGTTTCCATGGAGATGTTCAATACAAATTATCTTTAAGCCTTTACCCAACGAATCGGCCGCATCTGTCCGCATAATATGCAAATTCAGCAGTTGAAAAAATATTATTTTTCAAAAAATTTCAACAAAACCATATCATGTGACCCCTCATTGGAACGAGCTCATTCCAATGAGGGGTCACATGATATGGTTTTGTTGAAATTTTTTCAAAAATTTGAAAAAATGATATTTAAAATAATAAATTTTGATATCGTCTGCGTTGGGTAAAGGGTTAAGAAGACGTGAAGATGTGGACAGGTATATTTTTAACTAAAACTCCTCTCTCCTTTGTCAAAATAAACACAACACTCCATATGGGTTTGAAATCAAAAGAAATTTTGGAACAAGCACAGGCAGTAAATCTATTTATTTCCTTTCATAACATATATTTCTTATAATGTAAATAAAATAGGTAGCGATGCAATGTGAAATATAATTAATCAAAATATTTTAATTTCTTTACAAAAAAAAATAGATAAAATTTTCATAAATTAACCCTTTAACTAACGTAACGGCCAAAACCGGCCAGCGCAATTCTAAAAAATCGCCAATTAATTTTCATTATTTTTTCATTTTTTGTCTCTAAAACATAGTTTTTGACCCCTCATTGGAACGAGCCCGTCGAGATCATTCTAATGAGGGGTCATAACCTATGTTTTTGAGACAAAAAATGAAAATAATAGTTATTCAGGAATTTTTTTGGCAAGTGTCGTCTGCTTTTCATGTAAGGTAAAAAAGGGTTAAACAGTTTTCTACAGAATTCTAATAAAAGCTATGATTTACAGATCAAGATCAGCGGAGGTGCAAAGCATCATGTTTATTGGAAAATATCGACAGTGGAACCCAATTAAATTAAATAGCTGTTTCACCTGAAAAAATTATTTAATTATTTAATTTTGTAATTATTCAATATTCAATTAATAGGGAATTGATCACTTTCCCATATTCTTGTTATAAACTGAACATTTGTTCTGTTATATTTTGTTTGACAGAGCTCATGATATAACAGAGTAATTCAATTTAAATGCCTGTACTGCATATAATGAGGACAAATAGGTCTATAAATAAAGAAAATTCATTAATTATCAGGGTAATTTCTCGACACTCCAGATTTTTTATTCTATGATCAGGAGTTTACTCTATAAGACCATAATGCAATGAACAGGTTAATTTGTACTGAAGGTATGATAAATGGTTTTGTGTTTGAAATTTAGAGGCAATTAACAGGATTATTCAATTAAGAGAAATCCAATTAAATGGGCTCCACCATACTAAAGCATTATTATGGAATATCAAAAAATCATTAACACTTTTAAATTGTTATGCATAAATGTTTACATAATAAAATTCCGTAACAAGATAAAATAATACACAATACATTGTTAACTCTTAGAAGCCGAGAGTCGAGTTTTCTTGCCTGTGATGTAATACAGCAGGTAATCTGGCGGCGACGGTTCAGCTATCTTTGGGCTGGGGAAGAATTAAACACTGAGCAGGAGCTTCTAGTCAAGTGTCGTCTGCCTGAATTGGCAGACGACACTTGACTAGAAGCACCTGCTTTACTGTAAGTTTTTCGCGGTATGTCATGTTCAAAAAATTCATTCTGATTCCCCGGCTTCTAAGAGTTAAGGAGGATTTCTGTAGAGGATAAAAAATGAGCTGATGTTGGATAGGCGAGAGAAAGCTCTGCAGTCAAGGGCCATTTGGCCCAAGTCGGGGTGTTTTCTCTCGCCTGTCCAACATCAAAGAGTTATTTATCTTACTTAAAAACATTTTGTTGTTGGATAATTCAATAGATGTAAAATGCCCAGCAGTTAGCTGTTGGACATACAACTATCCAACTATAAAGCATGGGATAGTCAAACTATACACCAAGGAATAACAATTATTTATTATTTAACCCTTTACCCAATGCAGACGATATCAAAATTTATTATTTTAAATATCATTTATTTTTAAAATTCAGAAAATTTCAACAAAACCATATCATGTGACCCCCTCATTGGAACGAGCTCGTTCCAAACAGGGGTCACACAATACGGTTTTGTTCAAATTTTTTGAAAAATAATATTTTTTCTGCTGCTGAATTTGCATATTATGCAGGCGGATGCAGCCGATTCTTGGGTATAGGGTTAAGGTCACATATTTCTGCACAATAGCTAATCATGACCATGACAGTTTTATGGGTGGAGGAAGCCGGAGTACCTGGAGAGCACCACTGTGCAATGGTGAGCAATTGTCAGCTCCCCAACATACTAACTCCACACAAGCAGGGTTAGCATTGGTTGATGACAAGTGCATCATCAACGTGCATTACGCGTTAGTTCACAATGCCACCGTGCCCCACGTGGGCAATGGGGGTGAAGTGTCTTAATCAAGGACACAATGCGATTGCCGCAGGTAGGATTCGAACCGAGGACCTCTCGGCTTGCAGCCTACACCTCTACCCACCGTGACCCCAATGAATAACAATGGATGACATCAGAAAATTTAAGTTACTTTTAGGCTATTAAAAAAAAATCTTGTTTCTCAGGTGCCTCCCTCATCAGTAAAAATCTGCCTCAATATTTTTTTTAACCTGGAATTCTCTACAATGATACTCTTTTGCTCTTGTAGAACTAAAAATTGAACCAATTCTATCTCGTTTGACAGAGCTCATGAGCTCAGTGAGCTCTGTCAAATAAGATAAAGTTGATGAAATTTGCTAGTGCAGAATGTGAAATTTTCACAGCTAAAAACATTGTTTAAGGAGTTGAATTAATAAATCAGGACTATTTTGTGGCTTAGCTACAACCCCCCAAAAAAAGATCCCCCCTCCCCCCACTATAAAATTGAAGAAAAATTGCTTGAGAAACAAGGAATCTTTTTTAAAAGGCCTTTTTATCAAATCACAGAACATTTTACATTAACCCTTTACCCAACAAAATGACCAAAACTGGCCAGTGCTATTCTAAAAAATCGCCAATTAATTTTCATTATATTTTCATTTTTTGTCTCAAAAACATACGTCATGACCCCTCTTTGAAACGAGCTCTTTGGGCTCATTCCAATGAGGGGTCATAACCTATGTTTTTGAGACAAAAAATGAAAAAAATTAGTTATTCAAGAATTTTGTTTGCAAGGGTTGTCTGCTTTTCATGTTAGGTAAAGAAATTCATGCTGATGTTAAGAACATATTATATCTTACAAAAAGATACTGGAAATACAAGCTGAAGCAGGAAATCCAAGGAGTGAGTTTGTCAAAGACAAATAACAGTTTACAAAATTTAATAGCTACAAAACGCATATAATCCAATAAAAAATGATCAACATGGACCATGAAGGACAAAAACATTTTTCAAAGATACACTCAGACATTTCATTTTTCCTTGAAATATGAAAATATACCGAAATACATGGGCACTTTTGGAAGTAAAATAAAAAAATTAATTATCATTAATAATTATTAACAATTTTAAAATATATTTAAGGATGTTCTTTAATGTACAAATGTGTGTTCTATATATCTATTTTTACTACTGTCTATTGCATATATAGGAAATTTAACCCTTTACCTACCCCAACCATTATATAATTATCCAGTGCTATTCACAAAATTGCCATCCAAATTTTATTAATTTTTAAATTTTTGTCTAAAAAACAATTCTTTTTGACACCTCATCTGAAGAATCAAAAGCTATGTTATTAACCCTTAAAGGCCTAGTTCTGACTTTGATAACATTTACTGAAATAGAACAGGTGTGCCAACAAGCCACCTCTGAATAAACTTGCAAGATATAGTCTCTCGGTGTCTCAGCAGTTGTTTCTAGGCAAGTCTTGGCTGCCGAAACTGGCAGCCAAGACTTGCCTAGAAACAACTGCAAAGCCACAGAATGTAGACTTTCAAAGTGTTGCCAATATATATAAAAAGCTCCAGCCCTTTAAGGGTTAAGGTCAAAAATTATTTTTTTTAATAAAAATTCTCTTTTGTAAGTATCATCTTCTAATTTATGTAGGTAAAGAGTTAACAATTGCTGTGCACTGATATCGAGCATTTTACTCCTTTCAAAAGGCAAATGTCAATTCATAAATTCATTCCATATAGATATACTTAGGATCATTAAAACAATTTCTTATTTCTCAGGCAACGGCAATTTTCGCTCAATTTTAAGTGGAAGGGTGGCTATATAAATCCACAAAACCATCCCGAAAAGAATCTAAATTGTTAATTTACCTCTTTACAATATTCTGGGGAAAAAATCCTTGTTTTCAGCATTGGAAATTACCCATATTGCCGTTTCAAATTTCGCCAACTCTATCCTGCTTGACAGAGCTCACTGAGCTCTGTCAAACAAGATATAATCAGTTAAATTTTTAGTCCTACGAGTGCAAAATAATGTCAATGAAGATATTTCCAGGTTAAACAAGAGCTATTGCTGAAGGCAAGTATACCCCCCACTGCAGTACTGGACTGATGAAGTATAAATAAAGTAAGGACCATAACTCTAGTGAAAAGAAGTGGTTATCTTTTTTATACCTATGCAGGAGAGGCTGTCATAGGGATCATGTCAAATTTCATTGAAATCCATCCACTCACTGCAGAGGTATTGCTGCAGACGGGTGGACACAAAGATGGATGGATGTATGGACGTATTGAGGCATGGACAGATGGATACAGATGGATGGGCACATGTAATCGAGAGTGGAGGTACAAAAAGAGTGATGAGGTAGGACGGATGGGTGGACAGATGGGCGGATGGATGCACAGATGGATGGACAAATGTAATCGAGACAAGCCTGGAAATAAGCAGACTGTCATCTGCAGAATGAGTCCCTAGAGGTGAATTTGGTGATGCAACCCTGCACAGCAGAGTAGCATCACTAAATATACCCTCTGTGAACCTCAATCTGAATCAAGGTCTCAGGCCGAAACAGAAAGAGGTACCCAGAGGATAAATTGGGGGGTTCTAGCTCACTGTAGGGAATAGCATCAGCAAATTCACTCTCTGGGGACCTCATTCTGCAAATGACAGATAGCTTATTCCCAGGCTTGAATCAAGTATGAGGATACAAAAAGAGTGATGAGGGAGATTTTCAATGATGAGGGATTTGCCTGGGAAACAAGAAAAATTTTGTTAATACAATTATTCAAACAAATCTTTCAAGAAAGATGTCCATAGGAATTTCTTCAGGGAGGAATATAACACTACGGGGAAGGTTTTCTACATAAATATTCCAAGAAGAAAACAGATAAAGCTCCAGCAAATTTTCAACTCATGAACCACTACATGTAGTGTAACCTGATGGTTCAAGAGCTGAAATGTTATTGATGCTCTCTAAACACCTTTTTCTGAAATTGCGATAAAAAACAACTGGGCAGCCCCTGTCAGCGTTTTAGCAGTAAATCCACTCTCCTCCATTCTCCTTTATAAATTTACTTCATTCAAAAGAAATATAAGAAAATATCTCCCCAGATGGTAATAAACAAATGAAAAATGGTCAGTTCACCTTTTATTGGCTTAACAAATTGACCAGTTAAAATAAAAGAGCAAAACAAGATCATTTCACTTCAAGATATACAGATGTTATTTAATACTCTGAGCCGAGTTAATTCAATCAGCTGTAATAACATGCTAAAGAAGTATTGATTAGCTTGGAAGTGTGCGAGAGGCAATGGTAGATATATACCAAAATAATGATTTTTTACGAAAATATAGGAAGGGTAAGTGACAACTCTTGTCCCTCTCTGCAGATGACCATGCCTCTCAATGTTTCCTGTCGTTAAGAACATTTTCCTATCTAAAGGTACTTTTTAAAAGAAACGAAAATCTATTCAATATAACCAACTCTAAATATTAAGAGTTTCTGAATTTATTTTAAAAATCTAGAATACATTTTTCCATTTTTTTTATTTTCTACCATTCAAGCGATAATGTCTGCTAAAAGATAATACAATATCTGCCTTCTTTAACCCTTTACCCAACGTAACGGCCAAAACCGGCCAGCGCTATTCTCAAAAATCGCCAATTAATTTTCAAAATATTTTCATTTTTTGTCTCAAAAACATAGGTTATGACCCCTCGTTGGAACGAGCTCGTCGAGCTCGTTCCAACGAGGGGTCATAACCTATGTTTTTGAGACAAAAATGAAAAAATTTAGTTATTCAAGAATTTTTTTTTGCAAGTGTCGTCTGCTTTTCATGTTAGGTAAAGGGTTAACCTTTTACCTAATATATGGTCAAATCCACCAAGTACTATACAAAAAATATTTACATTCTATGACCACACAGAAAAAAATATATTAACTGATTCTCAAGGCAATTTCTTTTTTAATTCAGTAAAAAGGACAGGCTTTACTTTTTGATGCCTTATTATGACCAAATAATTGAATTAAACAAAATTAATATGATTTATTATAGTTTCAATCAAGCCTGGAAATAAACAATCTGTCATTTGCAGAATGAGGTGAATTTCCTGAAGCTATCCCATACAATGAGCTAGAATCCCCCAATTTATCCTCTGGGTACCTCTTTTTGTTTTGGCACTAGACCTTGATTCATATTGAGGTTCACAGAGGGTAAATTTAGTAATGCTACCCGCTGTGCAGAGTAGCATCACCAAATTCACACTCTGAGGACCTAATTCTGCAGTAGCTTGGTGTACCAAATGTTTACCACGAGTGAAGTGGTGTTAACCACGAGCCTTTGGCATGCTGTTAACTCCACTTCACCACGGGTGGTGAACATTTGGTACACCAAGCAACTTTGGGTATATTTTATTCATACCATGATCGTCAGATTAATAAGAGTTTATATGTTAAGTAAATCAACATTCACACATGCGAATCTGTTTTTGTTTACATGAGCACCAGTGGGTGGTATTCCCAATGGCAATTTTATCGTTGAAATGAAATACAAAACAAAACGCATCAATTACGGGGCCTTTTTCACTTTAATAACATACTATTTCGAGTTATGGATGCTTTATTAACATGAGACAATGTATGTTTGTTAATTTTTGGTACCTTATGAGGTAAACTTATTTAAAAACATAAAAAATAATTACAGGTTTCATTTCACTCTTCACAATGCAATGAGTGATAAATTTAGACAAGTTTGCATTCAAGGCAAGGTCACCAAAGGTCAATTTGGATCTAGTTCCACTGTAGGTGTAAATTTTTAACTATTGAAATCCCATTGCTGGCGTGTTCACAACAGTTGGTATGTAAAGCTAAAATATATGTCATAGGCTTTCTAAAGTAGAATAGGTAATCATGGTATAAAATAACTGTAGATTCCTCTAATAATCCATAAGAATGTCAAGTACAGTTTCAGCCAACTGACCTACAGGTTAATCTGGGATGTCCATTGGCAGAAATCGTACTTGGTATTTGATGCTTTTTCACAGACAAGAAGTTATTGTCTGGGTGGAAACTTCACTTCACAGGTGTTTCAGTGGTAATCAACTTGCCATGTACCATATCCAATAAATCAGCAGCATCCCCCTCGTAATATACAAATTGAGCAGTTGCAAAAAAATATTTTTCAAACAAGACTAACGGTGACAGCCCGGCCCTGGATGCCCCTTGGAAGGTCTGTAGCACAGCAACATCATTCTTGAGTGACAAAGGTCAAGGTCACAGGGATGGGAAAACTTAATTCTCTCACAGAATCAGGTTTTTTATCCTGAACAAATTCAACACAAAACATTTTTATAGGCCATTTGGCCATAGTTCACTTACTGCAATACAAACATTATTTATTTATTTATTTATTGGTGTTTAAGGTCACATACTTATGCACAATGGCTAATCATGACCGTGACAGTTTTACGGGTGGAGGAAGCCGGAGTACCCGGAGAGAACCACCGAGCAATGACGACGAGCAACTGCCAGCTCCCCAACATCGCTTCTCCGCACTGCAGCACAGACAGGGTTAGATTGGTTGCGCACCATCGATGTGCAGTACGCCTCAGTACACAGCGTCATCGTGCCCCCATGTAGGCAATCGGGGTGAAGTGTCTTGCCCAAGGACACAACGCGGTTGCCGCAGGTGGGATTCGAACCGAGGACCTCTCGGCTTGCAGACTGCACCTCTACCAACTGAGCCACCGCGCCCCCATACAAACATTCATAACACAGTAAGATAGTAATTTTTGTGAAAAGTCTCTCTCCTGACATTTTAAAATGCCTGTAAGCAGGGTTTCTGTGAGGGAAAAATTGTGGAGGCCAAGCTAGGGTCCTGCGAATCATATATTTTCAATTTGAATCGAATCTCAAATTGAATCAGGTCTATTATTCGAAACTGAATCCAACCTCAAATCAAATCAGGGGTCAAATCAGGGGTGTCCAAAAGGTGACCGATTGAGGAGGGGGGGGGGGGGGGAGAGAAGTGGTGCTGTAAACCTGATTTGTTGTGACTTGATGATGAGGCTGCAATATTACTCAGTGAGGGTTAACGGTTCAAAAACAGAAACGACAGCATGAATTGCCCATACTATGCACTGCACTGCACAGGACAAGCCGCTACCAACAGGTCATCTTCAAGATTGCTTGAACTGTGCTTCCAACAGTGGCAGTGACTGGTGAGACTGGAATTAGCATGGATGGTTGCATGGGTGCAGATCCTATTTATGTTAACATAGCGGAAATTATACACGTAGTCTTCACTTTTAGCATTATTTATGTACAATTGTCATTTGAACTATGAGAAGACAAAATATGAATGATATCAAGCTATATTCCAGTGAAAGGATTCAAAAGGGGAACAAATCAGGAAGCCAATTTCGAATCAAACTAAATACTAACTTGTTATTCAAAATCAAATCGAATCTCGAAGCTTTGCAGCGCCCTAGGCCAAGCCACGGGGAAAAGTAGGACGTAAAAGTAGGGCAAACTCTTAACCCACTGAGTATTTTAAAGATATTTTTTATTAAATCTATGTCATGGCTGCTGTGAAGCAGCCAGGAGTACATTTGATGAAAAATTTGATTAAAATGTAACATAAGGAATCAATGGTGAAAAAAAATCCATTCAATTTACAAAACAAGAACAAAAATCTTTCTTTGGACTGCACACACCATAATGTCATGCAAAGAAAATGTTTTGTTTCATTAGTTTGGCACCTAAGACAATAAAAAATTCCTTCTGGAGAAGGTTGCTGGTATATCCCGACTTTACATAGTCCACCATTTTAAACTTTTCCAACATTGTGAACTTGAAAAGGTGAACAATGAAAACAAAACTGATTGTTCAATGCCATCACACGTTTTAAAACCTGGCTGACATACTTCAAGTTTTATGCTGATTGTATGCAATAATTATTTCTATTGGAACAACTCATGTCATTTGATGCATCTCCAAAGCTACATTTAAATAGATGGAGTCTCCAGACAATCCTGTTAAGGTCTGTTATATTTATGTTACTAATAGGTTTTGTTGCAGAAAAGTTGGACGGGGAATGGAGGTGTTCAGGAGCCCACCTGTCTCTTCAGAGGAAGCCTTGGGGTTTGCTGTTAAAATTCAGTTTCCTATGTACAGATATATTACATAAAATTCCTATAACAAATGGCCCTGTAACTAGCTTACAATGAACTGTACAATTGAATGGCAGTTAATATACATCTGCAACTAGCTGTGTTTTAGTTGTCTTGGTTTTGAGCATCTTGTCCAACTGAGACTGGCCTAGAGCTGAAGCGAATTTTGTTGCTACACTTTCATAACCTGATTTTATTGCTAAATCAAGTGGGGTCTCTCCTTTATCATTCTTCTTGTATTGATCTGCTCCACATCTGTGAATATGAATAAAAAAACCTCATTAAAATGGTTAGAGTTATTTAAATTAATGGTGAGTCACATGCACACATAGACATGCATGCACATATCCACAAATGTATGCATGTATGCACACAAACACACATAGAAGTGATTTGACATGGGCGCCCAACTACACCGAGAGATTCTTCTATTCTGTTGAAAAAGGGTCTGAGGACCATGCCATTGCAGGGTGCCTGCAGCCAAGGACTGATAAAATTAAACGCTATTTCTCTATATATTTCAGCATTTTTCAAGGCCCTACAATACCTAAATTGAAGGATTTTCAGACCCCTGCCTTCACTATGCCTACCTGGGACCTCCTGTCATTACCCCCACCTCCCACTTTCCTATAAGGGAAGTGGGAGGAGGAGTAATCATGGGACGTTCCTAGTCAAGACTATGCTTCCACCGGGACTGTATTGGACATTATTTCATGTGATTGATTTTTCTATTTCATTAATATTCAAGGCTTTTCAAGGTCTCCTGAGACATTTTCTAGGATATCTATGCCATCATGAACTATGACTTCACAAACTCTGGCATATAAAACTATAAAGTTAGGATTACATGCTTTGCCAGCATTTTCATTTTGTTAATATTCAAGGCTTTTCAAGGCCTCCTAAGACATAGGCCTTGAATGACCCTTAGTCAAATTCAAGGCCATTCCTTTAATGCAAGGCCCCACATGCTTGTTTTGGAGGAGAAACATACAAAATTTAAGTAGTACAGTGGAACCCTGTTAATTGAATATCCACTTTGCCAATGAAAATTATTCAATTAACAGGAGTATTCAATTAACAGGGATTGTGTCACTTTCCTTTATTCTAGAGATAACTTAGCATTTATTCTATTATAATCTTGTTTGACAGAGCTCCATGAGCTCTGTCAAACAAGATATAATAGATTAAATTCCTGTATTGGATGTTCTTAGGCCAAATAGGTCTATAAACAAAGAAAAACTGGGGAGAGTCAGAGTAATTTCTCGACAGGTTACAAGATTTTTTTATACAATTAACCAGAGTTTACTCTATAACCTATATTCAATTAACAGGTCAAATTTGTACGGGAGGTATGGTACATGCTTTTTTGTTGGGAAATTATATTCAATTAACAGGATTATTCAGTTAAGAGGTATCCAATTAAGTGGGCTCCACTGTATTTAACTGAGAACATTAATACATTAATATATATACTACATATAGTAGGTTTTTTATTACAAACAGTCACATGAAATAATGTCCAATTAAGTCCCTGTTAAAACTGTTCTTATACTATTAAAGAAGAGCCTGTCATTTACCGGTGAATTCAGACACCCTCTATGCTTTGTTTGGTTGGCAATTATCAATTTTTTCTAAGGGCTGAGGACCACCCAGTTCAGACATAAATTGGGAGTTAAATTTCTGTTTGAGTGGGGGCTAAGATTGTGGAATTTGGGGCTGAGAATTGAGAAATGAAAGTGTCAATGACACTGTAGCTCAACTTGTCAAGACATGTACATGTATAGTATGTGACACAGCAATGACAAACATCTAGGTAATGACCTGATAACAAAGGTACATATAAAGTATTGTAACAGTCTGTACATAAATACTGACCGTAGCCTGTAACAAATGTATAGGTAAAGTATTGTAAAGGTGGGTGACAGTCAGATGCTAAACTAGAAAAGAAATTTTTGAGTCCCAGAGTGGGTCTGACTGAACCCCAAAATATTTGTTCTCATAGCAGAGTGATAACAAAGGCACCCCAAAACACACTCATTCCTGTCCCAAGGTGAAAACAAAGGTACCCAAGAAGTTTCGTGAAGATCAGTTCATAAATACGAGCTGTATAGAAGTTGTGACAAAAAACTGATTGGACCTAATTTTGGTACCAAATGGCCACTGGCAGCCATCTTGAATTTTGGACCGCACTCAGAAACCCTCGTTCTCATCCCAAGGTGATAACAAAGGTACCCAAGAAGTTTCATGAAGATCGGTTGATAAATACAGCCTCTAGCCTGAGCCGTATTGACATGTGCACTTACAGTGTAAAAGTAGCATTAAATAAATCAAAATTCATCTAATTTGCATAATTTCTGCACGAGAAAAAACCCCGTACTGTATGTGATGTATTCCATTTTACTAAACATTCATACAAAAATTTATTCAAATCAGAACTTTCATACAGAAGTTCTGTACAAAAGACTGATTGCACTAATTTTGGTACAAAATGGCTGCTGGTGGCCATCTTGAATTTCGGACCACACCCCAAAACACTCGTTCTCATCCCACGGTGATAACAAAGGTACACAAGAAGTTTTGTAAAGATCGGTTCATAAATACAGCCTCTAGCTTGAGCCATATAGAAGTTGTGTACAAAAAACTGATTAGACCTAATTTCGGTACAAAATGGCCACTGGCAGCCATCTTGAATTTTGGACCGCACTCAGAAACACTTGTTCTCGTCCCAAGGTGATAACAGAGGTACCCAAGAAGTTTCGTGAAGATCGGTTGATAAATACAGCCTCTAGCCCGCGCCTATTGACATGTGTACTTACTGTGTGTAAGTAGCACTAAAAAAATCAAAGTTCATCTAATTTGCATAATTTCTGCACGAGAAAAAAACCCGTATTATATGTGATGTATCCCATGGTACTAAACATTCCCACAAAAATTTTTTCAAATAGCGCTTTCATATGGAAGTTCTGCGCAAAAATCTGATTGCCCCTAATTTTGAACAAAATGGCTGCCAGTGGCCATCTTGAATTTCGGACCGGACCCAAAAACACTCGTTCTCGTCCCATGGTGATAACAAAGGTACCCAAGAAGTATCGTAAAGATTGGTTCATAAATGCAGCCTCTAGCCCGAGCCGTATTGGCATTTGCACTGACAGTGCTGAAAGTAACACTAAATAAATCAAAGTTAGTCTAATTTGCATAATTTAAGCACGAGAAAAAAAAACGTATGATATGTGATGTATCTCATGGTACTCAACATTCATACATAAAATTATTCAAATCAGAGCTTTCATATGGAAGTTCAGAACAAATGAAAGTGTCAATGACACTGTAGCTCAACTTGTCAAGACAAAGACATGTACATGTATAGTATGTGACACAGCAATGACAAACATCTAGGTAATGACCTGATAACAAAGGTACATATAAAGTATTGTAACGGTCTGTACATAAATACTGACCGTTGCATGTAACAAATGTATAGGTAAAGTATTGTAAAGGTGGGCGACAGTCAGATGCTAAACTAGAAAAGAAATCTTTGAGTCCCAGAGTGGGTCTGACTGAACCCCAAAATATTTGTTCTCAAAGCACAGTGATAACAAAGGCACCCCAAAACACACTCATTCCTGTCCCAAGGTGAAAACAAAGGTACCCAAGAAGTTTCGTGAAGATCACTTCACAAATATGAGCTGTGTAGAAGTTGTGACAAAAAACTGATTGGGCCTAATTTCGGTACAAAATGGCCACTGGCAGCCATCTTGAATTCTGGACCGCACCCAGAAACACTCGATCTCGTCCCAAGGTGATAACAAAGGTACCCAAGAAGTTTTGTGAAGATCGGTTCATAAATACAGCCTCTTGCCCGAGCCATATTGACATGTGCACTTACAGTGTATAAGTAGCACTGAATACATCAAAGTTCATCTAATTTGCATAATTTCTGCACCAGAAAAAAACCTGTACTATATGTGATGTATTCCATGTTACTAAACATTCATACAAAAATTTATTCAAATCAGAACTTTCATACAGAAGCTCTGTACAAAAGATTGATTGCACTAATTTTGGTACAAAATGGCTGCTGGTGGCCATCTTGAATTTCGGACCACACCCAAAAACACTCGTTCTCATCCCACGGTGATAACAAAGGTACCCAAGAAGTTTTGTAAAGATCAGTTCATAAATACGGCCTCTAGCCTGAGCCGTATAGAAGTTGTGTACAAAAAACTGATTAGACCTAATTTCGGTACAAAATGGCCACTGGCAGCCATCTTGAATTTTGGACCGCACCCAGAAACACTCGTTCTCGTCCCAAGGTGATAACAAAGGTACCCAAGACGTTTGGTGAAGATTGGTTCATAAATACAGACTCTAGCCCAAGCCGTATTGACATGTGTACTTACTGTGTGTAAGTAGCACTGAAAAAATCAAAGTTCATCTAATTTGCATAATTTCTGCACGAGAAAAAAACCCATATTATATGTGATGTATCCCATGGTACTAAACATTCACACAAAAAATTATTTAAATCAGCGCTTTCATATGGAAGTTCTGTGCAAAAATCTGATTGCACCAAATTTTGTACAAAATGGCTGCCATCGGCCATCTTGAATTTCGGACTGGACCCAAAAACACTCGTTCTCATCCCATGGTGATAACAAAGGTACCCAAGGAGTTTCGTAAAGATCGGTTCATAAATACAGCCTCTAGCCTGAGCCATATCGGCATTTGCATTTACAGTGCTGAAAGTAACACCAAAAAACATCAAAGTTAGTCTAATTTGCATAATTTATGAACGAGAAAAAAAACCGTATTATATGTGATGTATCCCATGGTACTAAACATTCATACAAAAAATTATTCAAATCATAGCTTTCGTATGGAAGTTCTGTACAAAAAACAGATTTCTGCATCGTCGGTACAAAATGGCGGCTGGCAGCCATCTTGAATTTCGGACCGAACCCCAAAACACTCGTTCTCGTCCCACGGTCATAACAAAGGTACCCAAGAAGTTTTGTAAAGAACGGTTCATAAATACGGCCTATAGCCCGAGCCGTATCCAATTGTTGACGGACAGACGGACGACGGGCCATGGCATAAGCTCAAATTTGGCTTCGCCAAAGTTGAGCTAAAAAACAGATTTCTGCATCGTCAGTACAAAATGGCGGCTGGCAGCCATCTTGAATTTCGGACCGAACCCAAAAACACTCATTCTCGTCCCACGGTCATAACAAAGGTACCCAAGAAGTTTCGTAAAGATCGGTTCATAAATACGGTCTCTAGCCCGAGCCGTATCCAATTGTTGACGTACAGACAGATGGACAGACGGAAGACGGGCCATGACAAAAGCTCAAATTTGGCTTCGCCAAAGTTGAGCTAAAAATCATGTCCAAATGTCCTTGGAAAAGAGTTTCATATTCGGTTTTTCATTTTTTGCCTCAGAAATATGGGTTATGACTCTCTAAGTCTGCAACATATAACAGATGAAAGTTGAACAATAAGACTTAAAAGATGTAGGAACATACACATTACTACTTGCACATGTAATCATTTACATTTCCTGGCACCTTAACCCTCTGCACACTGATGTCAAAATACCCACATTTCAAGCTACAATTTTTTCCAATACTGCAACTAGGAATTTAAGCAATTCAATTTTGTTTGATAGACCTAAATTCCTAGTTACAATTGAAAAAATTTGAAGGTTTAAAACTTTGATATATCAAAATCAGTGTTCATAGGGCAAACTCCTAACCCACTGAGTATTTTTAAGATATTTTTCATTAAATCTAGTCATGGCAGCTGAGTAGATTTGATGAAAAATTAATTAAAATGAACAGCAGGAATCAATGGTGAAAAAATCCATTCAATTTACAGGGGATAATTTGATTAAGTGTGCTCAAATTATACTTATTTCACTGAAAAGAGAAACCCTGTGCTGGGCAGGAATATCCGCCAGTAGCATACAGTGCTCAAAATAACTTTTTTTCTTTGCGTAGCAAAATGCTACAAATTTCCAAAAAGTTAAAAAATTTATAGTAATTTATATATTTTTTATACTTACCAATGACCCAGACTTAGCTGGTGCTAACTCTAACAAAACCAGGGCCAAACACAAATTTTGCTCCCCAATCTCCAAAATTTGCATCCAAAACAAAAAGAAATCATGTGCTAAAGGACCTCCATAGTACGCCCCCACTGCGCATGCGCTGTGACACGGACGTCCCGAAATTGGCGCCAATTATCATTCTTACTGGCAGTGCCTGGTCAGCGCTATGTACTCAGCGGGGAGGCAAGAGTTCCCAACTCCAGGGAGGGCCATCCCCGTCTGGGTCATTGGTAAGTATAAAAAATATATAAATTACTATAAATTTTTTAACATTTTTATACTGTACCAATGACCCAGACTTAGCTGAATAGTAAACAGGCTGGAGGGCCTAGGATATAGTGGAAAATCCAATAAGCTCAACTATATAGTAAAGAGGTAACCCCTTAAGGAGAAAAGGAGTATTAGGCTTTACATGTATCTTTCTTATTTAATATTAAATTAGAAAGATACACTACCCTTAATAATTGAGCACAATAACATTCATGTTCTCTATTAACATCCAGTATATCCCTTATACTAATTATTTTTAAAGTAAGCCAATAAATAAAGTAGTCCAGAGAATTGAGACTCTTTATAGTCATTTAAAAGTGTCCGAGTATTGTATATTAAAGCCCGTTTGACACTTGACATATACAAATGCTTCACACCGAGCTACACTTTAAAAATAAGACATGAATGAATTTAAACATTAATATTACACTTTAAAACCATCCCGGAAGCGACTCAGAAATACTGACTTGGAGGAGGCATTCCCTTGCTTTTCACTATAAAGCAGGTGACCTAAGGGAACACCCCCCCCCCCCCCCCCTTCCCCTTGCCCTGGGTCAAATAGCCCAGAGCGAAGAGGGCAGCCGGACGGAGTCACTGCCGGAACAGAAAGCCTGCATAACTATAGTTGCAACTGTTTAGTGGACGACATTCTGAGCAACAGATAACGGACCTAAACAATGCAGGTCTCCAGAAATGGACTCAATATTTCTGAGATAAAAATTCGTGAATGTGGATGGCTGAGACCAATAAGCAGCCTTCATTAAATCTGTAATAGCAACACTATTAGCATAAGCCCAAGAAGTAGCAAGAGCTCTTACTTCATGAGTGGAAATCTTAAGCACAGACTGCTGAGAAGAAGATAAACTCTCATAAGCAGTACGGATAGTTAATTGAATCCATCTAGCAATAGAATGGACCAAAATGTCCTTTCTATTAGGCATCAAAGACAGAAAGAAACGTTTCCGTCCCTTTCTGATAAACTGAGATCTCTGTTTATAGATACGTAACGCTCTAACAGGACAGAGTAAAGGCCTACGCCCGTCTGAAGACGGAAGAGCCTTAATAACAATAGGTTCCGGATATTTATTAGGAGCCTGATTCTTAGCTAAAAAACCCACATTAGTAGTGAAGGTGATAGTGTTCCCGACACTACGATAGTGAGAATCATCCACCGACAGTGCATGAAGCTCACTGACTCTTCTAGCAGAAGAGAAAGCTAAGAGAAAAGCTGTCTTATAAGATAAGAATTTGAAATCTACTGTCCCAAGAGGTTCAAATGGCTTTTCCTTCAATTTAAGAAGAACCCAAGGTAAATTCCATTTAGGAATTAATCTAAGAGTTCTGGGTCTATTTATCGAAAAGTTTCTAACCAACTTAGATAAAGAGACATTAGATCCAATTTGTAAACTATCATGATGTGCATAGGTATCAGATAACATAGACCTATAACCCTTAATAGTAACAGGCTGCAGTTTGATTTCATCAAACAAGTATACTAGAAAGTTTGCAATGTCTGGTATAGAAGGATCGAATATATCTACAGAATGATCCCTACACCAACGACGAAAAACCTTCCACTAAGCCGCATAGTTTAGCGAAGAGGAGGTCCTCCTGCAGTTAGAAATCGCATCCACTGCTCGTCCTGTAAAGTGCTTGCCATGCAAGAAGGACCACACAACGGAAAAAAGTGAAGGTTGAGACCTTGCGGGTTGTGATGGAGTTGGCGCGATTTCCCCTGCGAAAGAAGATCCTCCCGTGGAGGAAGCTTTTGCGGTAGGTCCCACAACAGACACCTGAGTAGATTTATCCACGGTCTCTGTGGCGACAGAGATGCTACCAACAGAATCTTGCATTGAGATTGTTTTATCTTTAGCAATACTTGTTGAATTAACGGCGCTGGAGGATACGCATATCCTATCATTCCGTCCCAAGGGATTGACAGAGCGTCTACTGCAAATGCTCTTGGATCCGGACACGGAGACACATACGTCTGCAACTGATTGTTGAGATGTGTCGCAAATAAGTCTATCATTGGCCGTTCCCATTGGTAGCAAATCTGATTGAATACTTGTTTGTTGAGAGTCCATTCCGACGGCAACAAGCGACCCTTTCGTGAAAGGGAGTCTGCTAGCACATTCAGACGACCCGGTATGTGACGGACCGAAAGAAGAACGTGATGTTCTAGCGCAAACAGAAGATTTGGACATGAGCATTGCGAATAATGTCCATCCAGCGACGTAACGCAAGCCAGATTGACATCATTTCCTTGATGTTTATGTGCTTGCACAGGAATTGCGGATCCCAAAGACCCTGGCATCTCGAATCCGTTGGGATTAATGATGCACCCCAACCTGTTTGACTGGCATCCGTCATAATGGTAAAACTCGGATCCGGCAACTGCAGCGGAACTCCCTGAGTTAACCACTGAATGTTTGCCCAAGTCTGAATCTCTTGTTTCACTTGATCTGACAAGAGAACGTCTACGTCGAGCGAATGAATTTTCACACTCCAATTCTGAGTCAAGAATATTTGGAGAGGACGTGTGCGTAACCGCCCCATCAGAATGAGATCCGCAGCGGCTCCGCACAGACCTATCAGTCTCATAAATTCTCTCGCTGTGACTTTGTCTGCGTGCAGACAATAGAGAGCATAACAACTGACTAATTTCGCTCTGGTTAATGGCAGACGGACGAGATTGTTGTGCGTCTCGAAGCTCATTCCCAGATGAGTGAATGACTTGGACGGCACCAGATCCGACTTCTCCTCGTTTACTATAAAACCGAGACGTCGGAGCAATAAAAGTAGATTCTGAACATCGTTCTGAAGCGTTAACTCATTGCCGTACCTCTGAAGAATGTCGTTCAGGTAGGCCGACGTTACCGCAGACGAATGAGCTCGGAAATAGATCATTACCGAGTTCATTACCCGAGTGAAAGCCCAGGGTGCTAGATTCAATCCGAAGCACATCGCCCGGAATTGATACACCACTCCTAGGACTGCGAAGCGTAGATACTTTCGGAATGTCGGATGTACCATGACGTGAAAGTACGCATCTTTGAGATCTATGCTTGTTGCATAATCGTTCACCCGAATACTCGCTCTGACCGACCGAATCGTCTCCATATAAAATTTCGGAGCGACGATCAGCTTGTTTATCCAGCTCAAATCTATGACTGGACGGAACGAGCCGTCTGGTTTCGGAACCAGAAACAGATGGCTGTAGAATCCCGGAGTTTCCTGGTTTTCTACGACCTCTACCGGGTTCTTCATTAAAAGAGACTGCACCTCTGATAACAGAGCGTCTCTTTTCTGCGGATTTGACAGAAGTTGAGTCCACTTTGGACTTCGAGTCAATGGAGGCTTTCGTTTGAAGGATATCTTTAGACCTTCCGAAGTCACTCCTCTCACCCATGGGTCGTCCGTAATCGACGCCCATTCTTGAGAAAAGCTCGACAACCTTCCGCCAACCGGTACGCGATAGAGGTTTAAGCCATCACCTCCTGGACCTGCGAGGCCTGCGGTAGGAGAAACCACGTCCTCCACGACCCGCCGACCTCGGGGCATCCGACCGATTGTCCCGGCCCGAAGGACGTCCCGAACGAGAGTCGCTACCCTGACGGTCTCTCGAATAAGACCAAGAGGACGCACCAGAACCTCTATAGGAACCTCTCTTGGGCGCATTAGACCCAGAAGTGCCTGTCTTATTCTTGTCTGCTGTATCCGGCTTCTTAGAAGCAGATTTGAACAACAGAGAATCCGAAGCTTTCTTTGTAATTTTATCATAAATAGCAGAAAGCTTGCCGTCAAAGAGAAGTTCTCCGGAGACCGAAGCGACTCTAAGAGAGTTCTTCACTTTAGAATCCACAAGTGTGGATGTAGCTAGGGCTGCGTCACATCTAACCAACTCCAGATTTGCCACTGAAAGGGCGGAGTTACACGTGGAATAAGCTACTGCCCTTGAAAGAAGTCTTAAAGAGGATTGTATATCCTGAAACTCTTTCCCTTGAAGGCGCAGTGATAACGCCTTAGTAAGGTGATCTGCGTAAGATAAGGCATCTAAATTGGCTCTGTTAGACACAATAGCTGTTTCCAACACCGCGGCTGGAATAGAAGCCGACGACGGTAATGATAGCTCTAAGTCTTCCGCCTCGTCGTCCATACGCAGAGGAACTCTCGGGATACCCTGTCCTGCGTATCGAATTTATTCCTTGCATTAATGAAAGGCAGGTTGAGAGTATTAGCGGACAAGAAACCTGCTTTCCCCGTCTTGGAAGCAAGTTTAAATATAGCGTCGTTCAATAATTCAAATGTTCTTGCAACATTATTGGACTGCGACGGAAACTCCGGAGCGATGTCCCTGAACCGCTCAAAAAATTCAGAGTCCAATGACGCTATAATCCTCTTGTCCGGAACCGCAGCAGTCTGGCCCGACGGAACAACTTGAGGGAGAAAGTGCCGGATGAAGTCCACGGCAGCTTTATGTTGTTCCGAAAGGGATAGCTCCAAATCATCCGTATCCCTTTCACCATCCGGTCGGACCTCATGATGTTCCCGGTCGTCTGCCCCCGATGCTTCGGTGGAGCGTACCGACCCAGCGCCGTCGGATAATTCTCGATCCGACACTGTTTCTGTCGGCTGCTGGGATGATGTGATAAGCTGTGCTATCTGCACAAGAATGTCCGGCGTCGAGACCTGCGGAGGCGCAGTCTTTCGCTGCTTCGCCGAGGGCAGCTCCGCATCAGATGGCTCCCGCATACTTTTTCTATGCGAACGTCCGGAGTCCATCGGTCTCGAATCCCTGGCTGCCGGATGGTGTGACCTGGTCGCCGAAGAATCCTTGATCGGCGAAGCTGGTAAAATATCGGCGGTCACGCAGCCAAGGTGCGGTCGTGTGCGCTGACGAGAAGAAGAAGCCTTAGCAGTCTCCGCGGACTGCCTATACAACGGAGCGTCCCGAGCGACGGACGTATGCTCCGCTTGCGACACATTTTGTACCACAACATCTGGTCCCAGATGTTGTTGTATGAGAGAGGGGCCTCTCTCGCTCGCGGCCCGGCTGGACCTGGACGAGCTAGGAACCGGACTCAAAGGCTTCCTCCGTTCTCGCTTACTATCCGCCGTCACTGGGTGTGCACCTTGTATGTTTATAGTGCTCGCATCACCCAAAATTTCCTCCTGGACCGCATCGGACGAACCCGGCTGCCGAACCATTCGGTGAATGGACGCTACACCGGGCGAGCTAGCAGACGACATTTGTCTAATCTCCATGAGCACTTTTGCCGCTAGCTCTGAATTCATTTGTGATGACGGACGCACACTTGTAGAAGATAACATGGAAACATCACCCTGTTCTTGTTCCTCTGAAATAGAAACTGAGAGAGTAGAGTGACCTTGCGGAGAAAGAGCCGGCATAGCCCTTTCTCCAGAAACAACATACCGTGACACACGTTTCCAATGTTTATCATCCCAATATTGACATATAGGACAGGGATTAGTGCGAGAACACTGACTACAATTAATACAATGATCATGAAAGTCAGAGGAAGATTTCTTCCCATTACAATTTGAACAATATCCTTTCATAGTGAAAAGTCAACAACAAGTCCTAGTTACTCGCACAAACCCCTGACACAAAGATACATAATAACATGATCCATTAATAGATGAAAAAACAATTGCAAATCAAAATAATTTTGAAAAAATATTTTTTCAGCGAAGCCCAAGTTGCTGAAAAGTAACGTTGAGCCCCGATGGATCCGATGGCAAAGTGTGGTCAAAAATTTTAAATTTATATTAAATAATTAATGAGACACTTACGGATAATATAAATGTATCTTATAGTGAGATAAACTACACCAAAGGCAAACAGCCCCCCTCAAAAAAGGCTGTTGCCAATGTAAACAAACAGTGTAAAACACCAGAAAACATGACTCCAGGCACTGCAAAAACTGGCCCGGAATCAGTCATCAAAATTACACTCTGTCTGATGCAAAACAGAGACTCCCAGGGGAGAATCTGCAGAACATCAGATGGAAGATGCAGAACACAACGTTTATACACTCATGGGTGAAAACGTAACTATGGGGAAAATAACAAAAAACATTCTGTATCCAAGCAACTCTCCCAGGGAAATTTTAGAAATGAACTTTCTCAAAAATATGCCAAAAGCATGGGAGAATAGCAAGGGGGACTTTAGAAGGCTAGGGGAGAGGAAACACTGAATAAGCAGTGCAACATTTAGCAAGAATGACAACAAGAGGCCCATGCCTCGAAAATAGGCAACTTAACATAATTTCATCAAAAAATTTTAAGTACAGCCCTGATTATTTTTTTTTGTCACTTCTTTTTCCTCTCCTCCTTCTATCCTCCTTAGAATCACCATTTCTCCAAAAATTACGTGTCTGGCATCCTTTAAACTGAGATTTACAAGCACAAAGATCAGTGAGATGTTGACTGATGAAGGGCCAAACAGAGAATGATAATTGGCGCCAATTTCGGGACGTCCGTGTCACTGCGCATGCGCAGTGGGGGCGTAGTATGGAGGTCCTTTAGGACATGATTTCTTTTTGTCTTGGATGCAAATTTTGGGGATTGGGGGGGCAAAATTTGTGTTTGGCCCTGGTTTTGTTAGAGTTAGCACCAGCTAAGTCTGGGTCATTGGTACAGTATAAAAATATGAATAGCATTTTGTAAAAATTACATAGCTATTTTTGTATTTAGAGTTATGTTATGCTGTCTTGTATTGAATTCGTCTAAGTAGATAGAATAGTTTCCATCCATTTCTGGGCATTTCCAAATGATCTGCAACACATGAAACATTTACTATGTCTTTTTTAACTGAACTGCCTTTAAAGGTTGCATGGACTTGGATATTTTCAAATAGCGTCTTGGTTGTTCAACAGAGTTCTCAAAATGGAAGTTGGGATTTTTAATTTGATGGGCTTGAAGTTATTTTTAATGTACATTTTATGCAAAATGTTGTAAAAACAGGAAGAATTTAAACCAATAGAATTCATCTTACATATGAAGTTGCTAATGATGCTTGATGGAGAGTTAATCTGAGTTATGCCTGGAATGTTCCACAATCAGACGTAAAGCATCAGTGAATTAGTTTGCAAATTTTCATTTACATTTTGCGATACAAGATAATCAACTGCAGCCTAATAGGCTGCAGTTGATTATCTTGTATCGCAAAATGCTATACATAATTGAACATTGTGTAGTTTTTTGCAAGTTTTGCATAGCAAAAAGCGACGCGACACCGCTTAATTTGAGCCCTGTAAAGAGTTAATTATGGCTTCCCTTAATGCAAATAAGAAAACAACTCTGAATACTGCAGCTTTCTCTTACTATTAATATTATTATTTATTGATGTTTAAGGTCACATATTTCTGCCCAATGGCTAATCATGACCATGACAGTTTTATGGGTGAAGGAAGCCGGAGTACCCAGAGAAAACCACCGAGCAACGGCAGGCAACTGTCAGCTCCCAACATACTAACTACTTTCTCTCACAAAACAGTTGTTATGATCAGGGGCATAACAAAGGGATCAACCTATCACACTAATTTTTCCCCTTGGCATATTTTCACCTGGATTGGTGGATTAGATATTGATTCACTCATTAGTAATCGTGCACTTTCTTACAGGACTAGATTTGATACCTGGATGTTACCAGTTTCATAATCTATATCATAAAAATCATTTTTCTGATTATTAGGTTGAAATATAGAATAGATGACCAACAAACAAGTACATTTATGTTTACAGATAATACTTACTTTAACAAAACGTCAATCACGTCCAAACCTCCCGATCCAAGATTGACAGCTTCATGTAATGCTGTATTTCCTTTTCTGCAGAAGAAATGATAAAATTGACAGTCATTTTACCATTAATTTGCTATTTTTAAAGTCATTCAACAGAAGTTAAATGTTTACAATGGCATGGTGGGGGTTCAAGTTTCCTTCGGCACCAACCACCTAGCAAAACTATACTAAATTATGCACACCACTCGGCCACCAGAGTCCTTTCTTAATTCTATGGCACCCGGGAAATTTGAAAAAGACAATTGTCGCTGATTTCTTCCAAGGTGGAGATTGTAGAATTAAGTACTTAGATGCAATTAACTGATGAATAAAGAATTTAAATGACTTATTACAATAGTCCTATTTTTCTTTATTATTATTATATTCATTGTTGTTATTTAGTTTTTCCATTTTATATGAACTAACTTCTAAATCGATGATGTGTAACATTTTTCATATATCATTTGGAGTAGTGAAACAAGAATAGGAGCTACTGATTTTAGAAAAAAAACGGCTGTTCTTTTTCAAAATGGCAATACATTCCTAGAACACAAGAAACTGAAAATTCTCTTTTCGAAGTCTACAAGCAACTACATCCTAAAACAAAACCTAAAAATTTTGTAGTCTCAATTTTGAAGAACTGATACCTCAAATTCAACTGAAATCAGACCACCACTTTTGGAGGAGTCATGAAGACCAAATATCAAAAGATTCTAATGTTGTATACCAAATATCCAAAAATTCTGACAGTTCTGGAAGAGAAGATTCTTTAGCGTACATCTCATATTGCACCAAGTTAAAATTTGAGCTCCTGTATTGATCCCAGATATGAACTGAGTGGCTTAATTTTAATAAACTTGAATCTGACCCCCTATGGATATGGTATACCAATTATCAAAAGATTCTCATCGGTGGTTCTGGAGAAGATTTCTCTAATGTTTGGACATTGGTGACTTAGCATTTTTTCAACTCCCCCTGCCCCCCACCCCCCTCCACTACAGTACACTAAGACAAAACCAATGACATTTTTTTTCCAGTCCTAGTCCTACCATATAACAGTTCTTTGTTATGTGTAGCTGGAAAAAATAGGCGTTTGAAAATGTTTCTATTTCAAGCTCCTGGGATTCACAGAGGGGGGGGGGGGGGGATTGGGGACGGGGTGGGGGGGGAGGCTGCAGATAAAAATTCAAGGGCCAAACACAAATTTTGAACCCAAACCCCCCCCCCCCCCCCTTCCCCAAAATTTGCTTGCAAAACCGAAAATTAAAAGCCCTAGGAAGTGACTGGAATTGGCGCCAACATCATTCTTTGTAGAAAAGAGTACTACATAATAACTCAGCGAGGAGGTATGAGTGCCCACTCATGGGAGGGCCCTACCCGTCTGGGCCATTGGTAAGTATAAAAAATATACAAATTACTTTAAATTTATAAAATTTTTATACTCTAACCCAATGGCCCAGACTAGTTGAATTGTAAAAAGGTGAAGGGCCCAGGACTTCAGAATTAGTATATCAACATAGTTCCAAGCCTGTAAACCAAGAAGAAAGGAAATTAAATTTGAAAGGAATTACATGAATGTCTCTATACAGTAATAGAGAAGACATATCATAAATAAGGAGCCAATTTCAAGTAATTCCGTATTCTTAGCATGAAGACTATGCTAATTTGGATGTAACAAGTTTCCAAATTTTTAAGGCTAGTCTGGACTAAGCCCCAAAAATTAGGATGGCGTATTTGAGAATGAGAGGATATCCCCCACAACATACACCCTATATAAACACAAGCTGTATCCAGGATATAATTACAGACAAAACAGCTTCACTCATAGTTACATACTTATCAAGCTGGAGGAGAGGTTAAAAATCCCCCCCCCCCCCCCTCCTTTTTTTGGAAGGAATCTTCTTCAAAAAGAAGAGGAGAGCACTCTGGAATCAGTAAAAGAGGTACCAAATAACAATATGAATATTCATCGAATAGACACCCAGGTACTAACTAGAAAAACTGTGAGCACTGCTCACTAAATGATACCACCCACACAAAATAGAAGGTACACATCTTCACTGTATGTAAAAGAATGTTTGAAGGTTTCATTGAAATCCATTCACTAGTTTAAAAGAGGTCATGGATAGCAAATGTTACCCCCACACATGCAAGCTTGAACTGACAAACCCCATTTTTAAAAATGGGAAACCCTAAAAATGAAATATCTGAAAACAAAACAGGAGATGCACATCTTCAATATATGTAAAAGAATGTCTGAAAGTTTCAATGAAATCCGTTCACTGGTTTAAGAGGAGTTGCGGATAGCAGATGTGTACATCCCTAAAGCGTAACGGATGGACGGATGAACATCAAAATATGAAAATATCTGAAAGAAAAATAGGAGGTGCACATCTTCAATGTATGTAAAAGAAGGTCTGCGAGTTCCAATGGAGTTTGTTCAATGGTTTAAGAGGAGTAGCGGATAGCAGATATATACCCCTCCCTACTAAAACCTGAATTGACAAAGACCATTTTTGAAAATGGGGTACTGAACACATGAAAATATCTGAAAAGAAAATAGGAGGTGCACATCTTCAATGTATGTAAAAGAATTTCGGAGAGTTTCAATGAAATCTGTTCACTGGATTAGGAAGCGTTGCGGATAGCAGATGTGTACCCCCCTAAAGCATAACGGACAGATGGGCAGACAGACAGACAGATGGATGGATGGATGGACAGACAGACGGACCAAGTGAACACTATATACCTCTCACTTTTCAAGTGGGTGGTATAATTATTATTAATAAATTTGTGCTTAACGCCACTTCAGAAGCTAAGGCTATAGCAGTGATCCCGGTAATTAATATTGCCCGCTTGTAATGTATACCGGAGTCGGCATACGCAAATAGGTCGAAAACCGGTGATATAATATATAACATACACATGTCCAATAGAATCACAATGAACGATCTCTGGAGAATAAACACACTTCCAAGGTAACCCACAGGAGACCCCATTCAGGTGTACAATAAATTCCAGTAAATAACACTCCCAGACATGTTCTATCCGATATCTATGTTCCTAGAAACGTGCGAATATATGAGAGTGTAAGACAAGATGTATTCGATTGGGTACCGCAATTAATAGAAACCTGGATCTAGAAATGGATTGAGCTATGATTAACAGACTCGTCACGGACCGCCCCCGAAATAATTCATTGTTTCTAAGGTCCTTAACATACAATAATGCGTCTGCCTAATAATGCAATTATTATGCGCGTGAGCATTGAAATCCCACATGTAATCATCTGAATACCAGTTAACTGACTAGACAGCCTCCCAGGTACCCAAAGGATAGCAATTTATTGATGATGAATCATATGCTTGTATATGACATATAGACGAACAACCACAGGAAAACAACCAACTAAAAAGTGTGCCTATGAGGTCGCCATAGAACATGACTCCGCCACCAATCGAGAAGTCATGAAATGTATGTATGTACTTGAATGCATACATACAAGGCTTATGGGAAGAAAACTATGTCTTGCCCGGTAATCGCCTCTTGACACATTGGTGGTGTGGGGGAGTGGGGGGGGGGGGGGGGATTCGAAATCATATCGAACCACCCTCACTCACATTACTTGAATCGTTCTTGTGTTAGTCATCAATTAGTATAGGAACCGCAAGGCTCCCTCACGTCTGACCGACTCCATAATGCCACTAAGGGCGGAGAAGGATGTGAAGAACAAATACTTCCCCTGATAAAGAAGGTCCTCTCGTGGAGGAAACTCCCAGGGAATGTCCCATAACAGACACCTGAGAAGATTGATCCAAAGTTTCTGTGATGACAGAGGTGCTACTATCAAGATTTCGCAAAGAGACTGTTTGATCTTAACAGAATCTGCTGAATCAATGGAGTTGGAGGATACGCCTATCCTACCATTCCGTCCCATGAGATCAACAGAGCGTCTACTGCGTATGCTTGATGATCTGGGCATGGCGACACGAATGTTGGTAATTGATTGTTCCAGTGTGTCGCAAACAGATCTATCCTGGGACGATCCCACTGGTAGCAAATCTGCCTGAATATTCGCTTGTTGAGAGTCAGGTCCGATGGCAACAGGCGACCTTTCCGAGAGAGCAAGTCTGCTAGTACATTCAGACGACCCGGTATATGATGAACAGAAAGATGAACATGATGCTTCATGATGTATAGGAGAATCTTCTCCGTTAATTCGCATAATGGCATTGAATGAGTGTCGCCTTGATTCCTGATGTAAGCTACTACTGTCGAATTGTCCTACAAAATCTGAACATGGACATCCACTATTATGTGAATCCAATGTTGTAGCGCTAGCCATATTGACATCATCTCTTTGATTTTATGCGCTTCTCTAGGAACCGAGGGTCCAAAAGACCCTGACACCTCAAGTCTGCGGGACTTAGGGTCGCACCCCACCCTGTCTGACTCGCATTCATCATAATCGTGAAAGCCGGATCTGGCAGTTGCAGCGGAACTTCCGGAGTTAACCCCTGAATATCTATCCAAAACTGAACCCTTGTTTTACTAGGTCTGTTAAAACAATACTGGTTTCAAGTGAATGTGTCTTCACACTCCAGTTCTGAGTAAAGAATATCTGGAGGGGACGCGTGCGCAGGCGGCTCATCTGAATAAGATTCGCAGCCACTCCACACAGCCCCATCAGTTGCATGAATTCCTTCGCTGTTAATGCGTCTGAGTGTAGACAAAAGCGAGTATAACAACTGACTAATTTAGCTCTGGGTAACGGCAGATGAACCAGATTGTTGCTTGTCTCGAAGCTCATTCCCAAGTGAGTGAATGACTTGGATGGAGCTAGATCCGACTTTTTCTCGTTATCGATGAAACCGAGATGTCAGAGCAAAAGAAGCAGACTCTGAACATCGTTCTGAAGATTAATTCTGTTGCCATATCTCTGTAGAATGTTGTCCAAGTAAGCCAACGTTACCGCAGACGAATGACCTCGGAAGTATGACATTACCGAGTTCATTATTCGAGTGAATGCCCAGGGAGCCAGGTTCAGACCAAAGCACATTGCTCTGAACTGATACACCTTCCCTAGTACGGTGAACTGCAGGTCACTTCTGAAAGCCTGATGTACCAGGACCTGAAAGTACGCATCCTTTAGATCTATGCTTGCTGCATAGTCGTTCTCTCAAATGCTCGCTCTTACCGACCGAATGGTCTCCATATAGAATTTTGGAGCCATGATAAGCTTGTTTATCCAGCTCAAGTCTTTTACTGGTCGGAACGAGCCGTCTGGCTTCGGTATGAGGAACAGGTGACTCTAAAAACTCGGAAAATCCTGATTCTCGACGACATCTATTGCTTCCTTTAATAATAGAGCCTTTTGAAAGGATTTGACGGATCCAACGCAGACATCTTGTTAGTGGAGGTGCCGCTCGGAATGATAGCCGTAGGCCGTCCAAGACTACACTTCTCACCCACTGATCTTCTGTGACTGCCGTCCAGTTTCTCGCGAAGATGATACTCTTCCGAAAACTGGCAAGCAATAGAGGTTTTGAACATCACCTGTATGACCTGCGAGGCTTACAGGAGGAGAAACTACGTCCTCCCCGCGAAGAACCTTGTCCCGTCAGCCTTGGGGCATCTGACCGATCAGACCTATGCCCCTTTCCTGAGTCGCTATATTGATGACCTCCAGAGTAATTGTAAGAGGGTTTCTTGTACCCTCGTGAGGAGTTCCCTTTTGATGTTTAGATCTGGAACATCCTCCTTTACTCTTGTCTGCTTAAGCGGGTTAATGAGACGGCAACTTCAATAGCAGATCACTTGATGCTTTCTTAGTAGCCTGATCATAGACTAACGAAAGCTTGTCATCCAAAATAGTATGTCTGGAGCGACCCGGAGAGAGCTTTTCATCTTGTCATCTATATATGTGATGACGACGCAAGGGCAGCATCATGTCTGATTAACTCCAGATTAGCTACTGTAAGGGCGGAGTTAAACGTGGTATACAAATTGCCCTGGAAAGAACTCTAAGAGGGGTACAAACGTCCTCAAATTCCTTCCTGTTGAGACATTGCACCATAGCTCTAGTATAAAAAAGCTACCTATATATGAGGACATTGTCAATGTAAACAACATCAATGTAAACAAGACATCAGGCACACAAAAAGGCCCAAAGTCAGAAACCAATTTAAATGCTACCAGATGCAAAGCTAGATCTTCATACGAAGAAAAAATGATACATCGGATAGAAGATGCAAGACTAAACGACCTAACACCCCTAGGGTGAGGATGTAACCATGGGGAAAAACAGATTAATATTCGTTAATACATGTTAAACTCCCAAGAAATTTAATAAAAAATTTCAATAAAAACTAGAACTATCACTGAAGGTGATTAATACCCCCGCTTTGGGTTTTTAGAGGAATGCACTTCTGATCATGTAGGCGAAGGCCATAAGGAAATGTATACATAAAGATCATTTTTTGTTGTTGAAATTTGTATTTGCATGTGGCCTTCCACAGAACAGCACTGAATACTTAAAGAGCCCACACATATATGGTTTACATTTGGAAAAACACATTTACAATGTGCAACATGTATTCAAAATCGGTTCATTAATGTAGGAGGAGTTGCACACACAAGAATCCCATTTGAAAACCCATAATAAATCCAAGTTAAAGGGAGATAACCTGGTTAAAATTGTCGCAGATCAAAAATTTGGGAATATGCGTATGTTCACTTAGTTGTGATAATGTTTGAAAGGTTTCGTCAAAATTTATTGATAAATGTAGGAGGAGTTCCATGCACAAGAATTTCATGTAGAAACCCATAATAAATCTAAGTTAAAGGGAGATAACCTAGTTGAAATAGCCACAGCTCAAAAATTTTGGAATATGTGCATGTTCACTTAGTAGTGATGATGTCTGTAAACTTTTGTCCAAACTGATTGATAAATGTAGGAGGAGTTGCGCACACAAGAATTTCATGCAGAAACCCATATTAAATCAAAGTTCAAGAGAGATAACCTGGTTAAAATTGTCGCAGATCAAAAAGTTTGAATATGCACATGTTCACTTAGTAGAGATGATGTTTGAAAGGTTTCATCAAAATCGGTTCATTAATGTAGGAGGAGTTGCGCACACAAGAATTTGTTCGAACGGAAATACATAATAAATCTAAGTCAAAGGGAGATAACCTGGTTAAAATTGTCGCAGATCAAAAATCTTGGAATATGCGCATGTTCACTTAGTAGTGATGATGTCTGAAAAGTTTTGTCCAAATTGATTGATAAATGTAGGAGGAGTTGCACGCACAAGAATTTCATGTAGAAACCCATAATAAATCTAAGTTAAGGGAGATAACCTAGTTAAAATTGCCACAGCTCAAAAATTTTGGAATATGCGCATGTTCACTTAGTAGTGATGATGTCTGTAAACTTTCGTCCAAATTGATTGATAAATGTAGGAGGAGTTGCGCACACAAGAATTTCATGCCGAAACCCATATTAAATCAAAGTTCAAGAGAGATAACCTGGTTAAAATTGTCGCAGATCAAAAAGTTTGGAATATGCACATGTTCACTTAGTAGAGATGATGTTTGAAAGGGTTCATCAAAATCGGTTCATTAATGTAGGAGGAGTTGCGCACACAAGAATTTGTTTGAACGGAAAAACATAATAAATCTAAGTCAAAGGGAGATAACCTGGTTAAAATTGTCACAGATCAAAAATCTTGGAATATGCGCATGTTCAATTAGTAGTGATGATGTCTGAAAAGTTTTGTCCAAATTGATTGATAAATGTAGGAGGAGTTGCGCACACAAGAATTTCATGTAGAAACCCATATTAAATCAAAGTTCAAGAGAGATAACCTGGTTAAAATTGTCGCAGATTAAAAAGTTTGGAATATGCACATGTTCACTTAGTAGAGATGATGTTTGAAAGGTTTCATCAAAATCGGTTCATTAATGTAGGAGGAGTTGCGCACACAAGAATTTGTTCGGATGGAAAGACACAATAAATCTAAGTCAAAGGGAGAAAACCTGGTTAAAATTGTCGCAGATCAAAAATCTTGGAATATGCGCATGTTCACTTAGTAGTGATGATGTCTGAAAAGTTTTGTCCAAATTGATTGATAAATGTAGGAGGAGTTGCACGCACAAGAATTTCATGTAGAAACCCATAATAAATCTAAGTTAAAGGGAGATAACCTAGTTAAAATTGCCACAGCTCAAAAATTTTGGAATATGCGCATGTTCACTTAGTAGTGATGATGTCTGTAAACTTTCGTCCAAATTGATTGATAAATGTAGGAGGAGTTGTGCACACAAGAATTTCATGCCGAAACCCATATTAAATCAAAGTTCAAGAGAGATAACCTGGTTAAAATTGTCGCAGATCAAAAAGTTTGGAATATGCACATGTTCACTTAGTAGAGATGATGTTTGAAAGGTTTCATCAAAATCGGTTCATTAATGTAGGAGGAGTTGCGCACACAAGAATTTGTTCGAACGGAAAAACATAATAAATCTAAGTCAAAGGGAGATAACCTGGTTAAAATTGTCACAGATCAAAAATCTTGGAATATGCGCATGTTCAATTAGTAGTGATGATGTCTGAAAAGTTTTGTCCAAATTGATTGATAAATGTAGGAGGAGTTGCGCACACAAGAATTTCATGTAGAAACCCATATTAAATCAAAGTTCAAGAGAGATAACCTGGTTAAAATTGTCGCAGATTAAAAAGTTTGGAATATGCACATGTTCACTTAGTAGAGATGATGTTTGAAAGGTTTCATCAAAATCGGTTCATTAATGTAGGAGGAGTTGCGCACACAAGAATTTGTTCGGATGGAAAGACACAATAAATCTAAGTCAAAGGGAGAAAACCTGGTTAAAATTGTCGCAGATCAAAAATCTTGGAATATGCGCATGTTCACTTAGTAGTGATGATGTCTGAAAAGTTTTGTCCAAATTGATTCATAAATGTAGGAGGAGTTGCGCACACAAGAATTTCATGTCCGGAAAGACGTACGGACGGACGTACGGACGGACGGACGGACGGACGGACGGACGGACGTACGGACGTACAGGGCGATTCCTATATAGCCCCCACTTCTTCGAAGCGGGGGTATAAATATCCCAAAAGCTTAAGAGTTTAACAGGAAGGGTTCATGGAAGGATAGGGAAGGAATACTTAAACAGTGGAATAATCATTGACAAAAATGATGACGTCAGGCGTATGTCCCAAAATTGGGAAACATAAAATAATTTTCTAATAATTATAAAGTTACAGCCCTGAACGCCTAAAACCACCATCGAACACTTCCATCATCCAATAACAGCCTTGGATCCACCAATTCTTGCATTGATTTGTGTCTGGCGTCTTCAAAAAAGGAGATTTTAAAGCACAATGTCAGTTCATTGTTGCTGACTTTCGGGCCAAACAAAGAATAATGTTGGCGCCAATTCCGGTCACTTCTTGATGGCTACATATGCGCGGAGAGTAAAAGTATGGAGGACAAGATAGATCTTTTAATTTTCAGTTTTGCAAGCAAATTTAGGGATTGGGGGGTTCAAAATTTGTGTTTGGCCCTTGATAACTTTGAGTTTGCACCAGCTGGTCTGGGCCATGGGGTTACAGTATAAAAATATTGTTTTTGCATGAATCAAGTACTTATGATATAATACCACATACCAAATTTGGTTAAAATCGGCTTGTAGGTTCAGAAAATATAAAAATAAAAAATATTGCCCCAACCATTACAAAGGCAAATATTGTTCTCTTGTTTGAACAAATTTGATTCTACGCCTCAAAAGGAAGCTCAGTACCAAATATCAAGTCACTGTAACCATCAGTTCATAATTAGATTTTTTTTAAATTTGGGAGTATCCCTCCTCTAATGGGGCAGGGCATGATGATTTGAACAAACAATCACCCCAAATTCAACTGTAATCAGTCCACCACTTTTGGAGAAGAAACACGAAGACCATGTTCAATGGGCAACAAACGGCAGTTTCTGGCAGGTAAGCTAAAAAATGATACCCTTCTAGATCCATTATAAAGTGAGATCTCAAACCTACTATCAATGACCATTTTTCCTCAAAACACTCTTGTTTATAAATCTACTGTACCTGTACAGATTAAATAACAAATATCACCTTGAGGGGATTAAACACCTGCAGACTGACATCAAAATACCAAAAATTTCAACCAGCCATTTTTTTCCATAATGCAAGTAGGAATGTAACCGTAATCAACTCAAACAAAATTTCTTGCTGTGGAGAGAAATTTTTGTGTTAAGCAGAGGGAAGACTTGGTTGATTTAAAGGGCCAATCTTCAATCATTTGGAGCTATCAGATTTAAATTTCTGATGAGTCAACTAAGGTTAAAAAAATCAATGAGAAGGAATGACTGGGCTGGTACAGAGGAGCCCACTTAATTGTATACCTCTTAACTGAATAACCCTGTTAACTGAATATAATTTCTCAACACAAAACCATTTACCAAACCTCCAGTACAAATATGACCTGTTAATTGAATATAGGTTATAGAGTAAACTCCTGTTAATTGAATAAAAAATCTTGCAACCTGTCAAAAAATTACCTGACTCTCCCCAGCTTTTCTTTATTTATAGACCTATTTGGTCTCAATACATCCAATACAGGCATTTAATCTATTATATCTTGTTTGCCAGAGCTCAAGTAGCTCTGTCAAACAAGATATAATAGAATAAATGCTAAGTTTATCTCTAGAATACAGGAGTGACCCAATTCCTATTAATTGAATATTCCTGTTAATTGAATAATTTTCACTGGCAAAGTAACTATTCAATTAACAGGGTTCCACTGTACTAAAAATATTGAATAATTTAAAAGATAGTATGCTGCTAATAAGCACTGAAACTTACATAGATGGTGGTCCTTTTTTGTTCACATCAACTCCAGCTTGGTAAAGAATAGGTACACACTCATGATGTCTGTGTTTTACAGCAACATGTAAGACAGGCAAACCATTTTTATCTAAACAGTTTGGATCTGCTCCCTGAAGTAAGCAATTTGAAGACGTGTCAGAAACTGGTTGGTTGGTGCAATCCTTGATTGGTTGATTGATTTTATTCAGCAGTAAAATATTAATACATGCAGAGAAATAAATAAGAACAAAACCAGTCAGGCACACACTATAACATACCTCAAAAACATAACAATGACAACTGCAATGCTTTAGCACCTTTTTGATGTTAAGGGAAGATATAAGGGTATAGGAACTAAGTCAAACTCTCCTGCTCATTCAAATTTTTTTTTACTGTTGTACATGTAGAAAATAGTTAACAAAAATACTAATTTATTTATTTTTTGGTGTTTAAATTCACTTTCAGCATCTAAAGCTGTATCACGACCACTGACCCCGGGAAGTGAAGAAGTTCTTGTTTACTGTGGCAAACAAGCTCTGTTTTAATGGTAAAACAGGGGACCCAGTCACCAATATTTGGGGTGGAAGTCCTCCAACATGAGTATAAACAATTGGCTAAACTTGACATTATCTCCATGTTGCGATCGTGATTAGCCACTGTGCTGAAATATGTGACCTTAAATGCCAATAAATAAATAAATAAATAAATAAATAAATAAATAAATAAATAAATAAATAAATAAATAAATAATCATGACCGCAACACAAGTATGCAGTCAAGTTTAGTCAACAGTTTGTACCTTAGCTGTTCACTGAATATGATTCACACCCTTGCTTTGGTAACATTGTCTTATTATGGGCAAAGGACATTTGTGCAAATTTACCGTATTCCTGTGAGGACATTTGCTCAAAAGAAAAATGAATGTATGCGCAATTACATCTCATTTACCTGTATGTGATTAAATACCTTTTTGTGCAAAAATGTTGAGATGAAAAATAATGAACATAGTTAACTGTTATACACCGTTATGCTTTCTTTTTGTATGACAATTCATGAACAACTCACCGGGTCAATACTGCTAACACTGTTCACACTTGAAATCAGTCTAATGATCGCTTTCCATCGACAAGTATGGACGTGCATCTATTGGAGACATTGACCATTTGTTAGAAGTATGGAGAAAATATCAAGTTGGAGAGATGCCTAGGTCATGATTTCTTCGTTCACTGGGATACAGATTCAAGGCTTGTACAGACTTGTAAATATCTTTTAAAGATGTAAATAGAGTCAGTTTTATGTTTTAGTGCTAGTGACTATTACAGAAGAACAAACAACAATATATCCTGCTTTAAATTCCTACTTCCAACTTTCTATGGTGAGCAGTGGGCACTGGACAAAGTCTGGCTAATGGAAGAAGTAATAATAAAGGTAATAATAAAAATTTGTGCAAATGTCCATTTTCATTTTGTGCAAATGTCCACTTTTGAAGCAAATTTGACAGCAGCATGCTCAAAAATAACAAGAGGCCCCACAGGGCCTGAAGCACTCATCTTGAACAGAACACGATATAAACAGAGTCCCAGAATGAGTCTTCATTAAGCAATCCATCTCCATAGGATACATTGTCAATCCTTGAGCCCCTCAGGAGTGACAAAAATAGTCAAAGCATCATGCCTTTTCTTCAGTTGATCATAATGTAAAATGTCGAGCTCCCCTATGAAGCCCCTTGATACAATCTATGTGGATTAATCTTAGTTACACCCTCTAGATGGTACTGAATACAAAATTTCTAATTCTTCAGCTACATGGCCAATGCCGGCTCCCATAGTGAGCCTAAATATTAACCCAGGCTCTCAATTTGAACAAGGTTGAATCTGACCTCCCTAGAAATGTTGAATACCAAATATGAAAGCATTCTGACTGTTGGATCTATAGAAGAAAAATTTTAAATAAATTTCTTCATATTGCACTAAGTTAAAATTTGGCTACCATAGCGAACCCACATATTAACCTATGGACCCGATTTGAACAATCTTGAATCTGATCCCCCCCCCCTCCAGAGATGTTGAGTACCAAATTTGAAAACATTCTGACTAATGGATATGAAGAAGATTTTTTAAAAAATTTCCTCATATTGCACTAAGTTAAAATTCAGGCTACCATAGGGAGCCCAAATATTAACTTAAGGACTTGATTTGCACAGTCTTCAATCTGAATCTGACCCTCATAACAATGATGTATACCAAACATTAAAAGATTCTGAGTGGTGGTTCTGAAGAAGAATATTTTCAAAGAATATATCTGAAGCCACAGGGTCAAGTTAGTTGTGAATTTTCTTTTAACCTGTAAAGGTCCTCAACTTTAACAACTTTAAAAATATTATGACCTACAATCATTGTCTTGGCAGTGATTTCTGATCTAGTCATGGTCGCCTAATAAAGGTAGGCAAGACTTGACTAGAAAGCACTACCGCAGAATTAACAATCTGAAACTGATAGGCAAATATTTGTACCCCATCAACAATAGAAACTTTCCATATAGTGTCTTCAAATGATATAGAAGTATCAGTCATAAACACAGCTTATAAACTGAGCCAATTCCATTGAAGAGTCATAAGCAATGCTTTTAACCCCCCCCCCCCCCCCCCCCCCCCCCCCCCAAAAAAAATGGAAAAAATACTAAAGTTTGAGTGTCAGTACTTGTGATTCTTTCTGGCTGGTTTTGGCTGTTAGGTGAGGGATTACAAAGAGGATCCCAAAAAAGTGAAAACTGTTTATGAAAATGATTGTTTTACAGAATAACCCTTTAAAATATTTATCACAGCTACCGGGGCTTTGAGGATATCCCATTTAATTTCCAAACCTGGGGATTCTTTTAGGTGTTTACAGGGACCAAATATGGGAACCTTTCACAATGGCATTTGGGCATTATTGTTCCCAATTCCAAACCCCGAAGTTCCCAATCTCAGCATTCACTGAAGCAAAAATTTAATTTACAATTACTGTCTTGAACTGGGTATAAGCTCTTAGAAAACCAATAACATCCAACCAAGCAAAGTGTAGAAAGCATCAGAATTCAGAAGATTACAGAAATACATGTATCACAGAACATGACTGCCACTTTTGTAAAAGTAGGGACAGCTCGACCATGACACTGAAATGTTATCGTTTATAAAACTTACTAAGTGTAGTATACATGTAGTACCTTCTGTATTAATGTTCTCAGTTCAATCCAAAGATAACATTTCTTATTCTTTCATTTCTTTGTATGTTTGGGGTTTAACAACACTTTCAACAGCCAGGGTCACCTAGTGTCGGAAACCATACAAATACTAGAGATGGTCTGTTGCCTGGTATACCTCCACCATGGCATACCGAAAAGAGGCATTCAATTTTTCTAAGTAAAAAAAAAATCCAATATGGCCACCAGTCAGTCATCTTGAAACCGAGTGGGAAACAAATTATGTCATGCACTTCCCCTCATCATGTTGATCATTTTCGTGAAGGTTCATGAAAATGCAGCTAAAACTGTGGAAGTAGTTTTCTCCACAAGTTTACATAAAAAAAACCCCCAATATGGCCACCAGTCGGCCATCTTGAAACTGAGCGGGAAACAAATTATGTCATGCACTTCCCCTCATCATGTTGATCATTTTCGTGAAGGTTCATGAAAATGCGACTAACACTGAGGAAGTAGTTCGCTCCACAAGTTTACATAAAAAAAAAATCCAATTTGGACACAAGTTGGCCATCTTGAAACTGAGCAGGAAAAAAATTATGTCACGCACTTCCCCTCATCATGTTGATCATTTTTGTAAAGTTTCGTGAAAATGCGGCTAAAACTGTGGAAGTAGTTCGCTCCACAAGTTTACATAAAAAAAAATCCAATATGGTCGCCAGTCGGCCATCTTGAAATCAATCAGGAAACAAATTATGTCACGCACTTCCCCTCATCATGTTGATCATTTTTGTGAAGATTCATGAAAATGCGGCTAAAACTGTGGAAGTAGTTCGCTCCACAAGTTTACATGTGCAATAGAACGATGACGACAGACCTCCCCGACCGACGGACAAGTTGATTCCTATATACCCCCTTAAACTTCGTTTTGTGACAGCATAATGCATATCATTAGAACCAGCTGAATAAGCTAGTTCTAATGATATCATATTTGTGTGATTTTATTGAGAAATTTCTGAGATATTTTAGGCTGTGGTAGGCTTAATCTGGTTAATTTTCTGGCCGTTTTTAGCCGCTATTATAGGCAAAGGGTTGATCAAACAATGCTGCATTTCTGGGCTTCTCCACTCAGAGAAAGTGTTGCTAAACATGACTAAACAAACAAACAAATCATTGGAAAGCACTCTGTGACAGCTTCAACCTCAAAATAGATGTTGACAAGAAATGTCCGGACACCTCAAAATCTGCTCTAGATCGTTTTGGGACCTCCTGCCTGAGAGACCAGTGACTTTATCCACTCAGCCATTACTGTCTTCACTTTTAAATCCCAATTTAAAACTACATATAAAAATGTCCCTCACAACACAAACAAGAGCAACGTGAAGCGTGGCAAATGCCCCCTCCTGCAATTCCATGGATAGCATTACAGAATCGAAACGTTTACTAATTAAGTCTTTAGGTCTAAATTTGGACTACAGTGGGCCATGGGCCAATTTGCTGGAGAATATAATAAACAGAACATCTACAATTTTCGAGTTGATATGGGCATTATCTCATTCGTGATGACAATACATTTGAATTTCCACTCGTGGCAAAGCCACTTGTAGAAGTTCAAATGTTTTGTCATCACTCATATCCACTCAAAAACCAAAGATATCCTCTATATAGTTTGATGGAAACATTTTTTTTTTAGATAGAACATCTGATACTAACCTTTTGTGGGTGCCAAAATGAACCCTTTCCACAATGTAATGTTTTAAACCTGCCAGCATGATATACTAAAATATTCATTCAAATTTTGTTATGTTTTCAATTTTTGTCTCCAAAACATAGTTTCTGACCCATCGTTGGAATGAGCTTGTTGAGTTAATTCCAGTGAAAGGCCAGTGAGAGAACGTAAGCTATTTGTTGAGACAATAACCCTGTAAATGTTTAGGTGAAGATATTAATTCTGCTGTAGAATCCGTTCCCCCATGTTGAGGTACAAGCATGCCAAAATTTATTTTAATTCAACATATGATGACACAGAAAGAGCAGCAAATATGTTGGATGAACACATTTTTCAATTATTCCCTAAGTTAAACAAGGGCAAATAACACTGTAAATGCTCATGCGAAGATATTAATTCTACTGTCGGATCCCTTCCCCCATGCTGAGGAACAAGCATAGGATCTCTTCCCCCATGTTGAGTACAAGCATGGCAAAAATTATTTCAATCCAACGTATGATGATAGAGCTAGAGCAGCAAATATGTTGGACAGACACATTTTTCAATCATCCCCTAAGTTAAACAAGGGCAAATAACACTGTAAATGCTCATGCAAAGATATTACTACTGTAGGATCCATTCCCCCATGCTGAGGAACAAACATGGTAAAAATTATTTGAATCCAAAGTATGATGACAGAGCTGGAGCAGCAAATATGTTGGACGGACACATTTTTCAATAATAATCCCCAAAGTTAAACAAGGGAAAATAACTCTGTAAATGTTTACGCGAAGATGTTAATTCTGCTGTAGGATCTGTTCCCCCATGTTGACGGACAAATAATGACCGTGCTAGAGCAGCAAATATGTTGGAAGGACACATTTGCGTTACATATGAACATACGCAGCTCTCCACTAGATACCCCTTCCGACCAAGTCGGGGGCATAATAACTGCAAGGACTAAAACAAATTTGGTGTTTCACCTGCCTAAAATCACAATAAAAACAGAAAATTGATTGCTGATGTAAAAGATGGATAGACAGGCAATAAGGAGGGTAATTAATTGATTAACCCTTTACCTAACAAATCAGCCACATCTGACCACATAATGTACAAATTCAGCAGTTGAAAAAAAAAAAAATTTCAAAAAATTTCAAAAGAGAACCATATCATGTGATGCCTCATTGGAAAGAGCTGGTTGAGCCCATTCCAATGGGGGTCACATGATATGATCCTGAATTTTTGTTTTTAAATTTGAAAAAAACAATATTTAGAATAATGAATTTTGGCATTGTCTTAATTGGGTAAAGGTTAAGTGTCATAAGCTCATATTTGTACATTTATTATGAAACAAATACATATGAACTATTTTGGCCAATCAAAATTAATGCCCCACTCTACCAATTAAAACATTTGTTGATATCTTTGATACATAGTGGACATTAGGATATTGATAACAAAAGCTGTGAAAAAAAATTATCTCACACAAGCCTGGAATATAAGAGTGAATTTATTGAATATCCTGGTTATGAGGACTTACAATGTAATGACTGTTTCTGGTCAAGCATCATCTGTCTATTCTGGTAGATGACACAAGACTAAAAACAACTGTTTAGGCCCTCACAAAGTAGATCTTCTGTTTCTCCAGCCATTTTTTGTAAAATTGCATGCGAGTGGGCGGTTTTTTATTCTATTTTTATTTTTGTAATGTTTTCTTTGCCATCAAAAATTCATGTTCTTGGTTTGTTTTAGGCCTCATAATCTACAGAATAGCATGGGTGGTGGTGTATTTCATCCCTTGAGTGCAACAAGGCTTTGCAATGCAAAAGCATTGCAAAGCCTTGTTGCACTCAAGGGACAAATTAATCAATTTTATTAACCTGGGTAAAACATCAGACATAAAACCATTTAATTTTTATTTTATATATATGGTTATAAAAATAGAGCATGAGTCAGCCAAAAAGACCATGTGGGAGGGCCTGAGAAACAGATTTTCAACTTTTTTAGGCCTTAGTACGTTTATGTGACTGTACCTGCTCACTATTATCCAAAACATTAAGTAAGAGAACTTGCCTGTACAATATTAGGGGCATGTGGAAAAGACTTAAGCATCAACATTTCTAAAATGAAGCACAAAGAAATTTTTTTTAATGGGACCTCTTCTAGTCACTACTTACCTCATCAATCAATTGTTGCACTTCAGCAGGTTCTCCTTCTCCAGAATGCCCCAACTGCTTGAGTAATTTCAAATCTAAAGGCTAAAATAAATATTTCAAATTATTATCGAACAAAACTTCAAAATCTGCCTAACATCACTTCCCAAACAGTTTACTGGGATTTTGGGGGACATGGGAAGTTGGGCACTTTCATTTGGGAATAATTTCGGGACATTAAAACCAGAAATAACAGTTTTATTCTGTTATGTTTTATTGCCATGCCTTTCTTTGTGGTTTCTATGGTCATATTATGATGGAAGTTATTCTGAAATGCAGAATAGGCACAGAGAATTTACATATTTTTCTTGATGCCTTCACACCTTCCCTAATTTAGTGACACCTGTGAAAGGTGTGAAATTGGGTAATCCGAAGGCCTGCCAGTTGGGAATATTGTTGCCATTGGGAAGAAATTGGAAATTTTAAAAATTTATAAAAAGTGATCTGGTCCTTCTTCAGTCGGCTTCAATTACCTAACTTGATGGCTATCAGTTAGGGTTGCTTAACAAATCAAGGCAAAATTCCAACCTGAGAATATGTGCTGTTATAAATAATGATGGAAAGGTCTTCTAGACAATGCTAAATTTAGTTATATCCTGACCACCTATATAGGTAACCAAGCAGGCCTTTAAATTATTTTAACCCTTAACCCTTTACCCAACGAATCGGCCGCATCCGCCCACATAATATGCAAATTCAGTAGTTGAAAAAATATTATTTTTCAAAAACTTTCAACAAAACCGTATCATGTGACCCCTCAGTGGAACGAGCTCATCGAGCTCGTTCCAACGATGGGTCACATGATATGGTTTTGTTGAAATACTTTGAAAAATTTGAAAAAAATTATATTTAAAATAATAAATTTTGATTTCGACTGTATTGGGTAAAGGGTTAAGGGCATGTCGATTTTTATACATTTTCTCTATACTTTGAAAGTCTACCTCCTGTGGGCACATCAGCAAAAAACAGATCCACTGTATTAACTGGTTGAGAGCTAAATTATTTTCCAAAGGTGATTCAAAACATGGGTAATTTTTTCACAAAGGTACCAAGCTACCAGCAAGCATACCCTTAGTTTAGCAATGTTTTGTTCATAAATAATTGTTTTGTTACAATTTATTGGAGAGTGCCAATTGACACTCTCCAATAAATTGCAACCAAACAATTTTCTATAAAAATTTTTATCTTCTACTGCTTAGCAAACATCAAGCTAATGCATACAGTGTAAAGCCAATAATGTGGCTTTCAGCACTTTTTAAATAGAGCCATGATAGTGGCGTTTAGCACTCAACCAGTTAATAGGAAATGCTATAAATATGAATATATTAGATCTCATGCTTTAAGTACATGCTCATTTCACCAGTGAAAAACGATCTGCATTGACAGTGTTGTATATGATACTGTCAACGCAGATTCCTTTTAATTAGAGAACTCTATGGTTTTTCAAATTTTTTTATCTGTTGCATTTTTTAATCCTAAGGTTATTTATTTATTGGTGTTTAAGGTCACATACTACTGCACAATGGCTAATCATGACCACAGCATGGAAATAAAGTCAAGATCAGCCAATCGTTTATGCCCCTTGTTGCCTATTTTAGAGAACTTGCACCCCAAGCATTAGTGGTCCTATTTTACGAGTAAAATGGTGCTTGTTTACCACAGTAAACAAGCACTGCCTCATTTCCCTGAGTTCCCGCAGGGGAAATCCTTAGGTACACCATAAACTATATTGTATGCACTGGGGAAACTTTACTAAAACATTTTTAAACTCTGCATAATTTGGGCCCAATCATATTATTTGGGCACAGTGTTTACGGTCGATATTTGGGGGATTTTAAAGATTTGATGAGAGATCACTACCAGGCTACCAGACTTGTAGTGTAACAGAATTTCTGGAAAATTATGCCGCCCTTGTATGGTCAATTGGGAATTAGTGGGTGGTAACTGTCAAACTGGGAATAGGTCCAATAACTAGACTCCATGGAGAACTAGAAAAATCCCTATTTTGGGTAAAAAAACCCCAAGAAATCATTTTCTCAATTTTTCTCAAATATATAGTTCAGCGCCATTTAATTTGACCAAGTGCTAGTCTTCAGCAATGTTTTGTAAAAATATACATTTTGAATCAAGTTGGAATATCTTCCCCAAAATATGGTATGAACAAAGTTGAGATAGAAAACCTGCAAGGAATTGATAATTTACATTAACTATAAACCATTAAGTGCATGTCTTCAACTTTGGTCCATTTTACCACCACAGGACAATTTTAACTCAACAATTAAATAAAACTGAACCTGTGATTCGTGATCTGGAACTTACAGATTTAGAAAAAGGTCATTACTGTATTAAGAATGAACTTGTTTGAAAATAAATAACTATAACATTCAATTACATTTCACAACACTACAGAAACAATACATGCAATTCTTACAGAGATTTTTGGTGTGTTTTTCCTTTTAACTTTAGTTTTCTTGATGGTCTTTTTTCTGTGTGAATGCGGTGTCACAACTTCCTCTTCTAAAAAGAAATAAATAAAAAATAACGTAAGTACTATAATTAGTACTCATTAGAATCTCATCACATTTTTTTAAAATTTGAAAGTAAATAAATGAAATAATTGAAATGACAAATTTTGATATCGTAGGCGTTGGGTAAAGTGTTTAACCTTCCTGTCAAGCCAGAAAATAAGCAGTCTGTCATCTGCAGATGAGGGCTGCATATTGGTTTCAGCCTTCCACTTTCACGAATTTGTACCTTAGAAATATTGAGTCCATTTCTGGAGATCTGCATTGTTTAGGTCCGTTATCTGTTGGTCAGAATGTTGTCCACTAAACAGTTGCAACTATAGTTGTGTAGGCTTTCGGTTCCGGCAGTGACTCTGGAGGATACGCATATCCTATTATTCCGTCTCACAAGATCGATAGAGCGTCTACTGCAAACGCTCGAGGATCCGAACATGGTGACACATACATCTGCAACTGATTGTTGAGATGCGTCGCAAATAAGTCCATCATTGGCCGCTCTCATTGGTAGCAAATCTGATTGAATATTCGTTTGTTGAAAGTCCATTCTGAGGGTGAATTTGGTGATGCTACCCTTTGCAGCAGGGTAGCATCAATAAATTTACCCTCTGTGAACCTCAATCTGAAACAAGGTTTCAAACCTGAAGAGAAAGAGGTACCCAGATGATAGACTGGCCCACTGTATGGGATAGCATCAGAATATTCACCTTCTGGAGACCTCATTCTGCAAATGACAGATTGCTTATTTTCAAGCTTGCTTCCAGATAGTCAACTTTCTTCATTTGTTGTATTTCTAACAGTACCTAACATCAAAACCTCCAGTGCATGTGATCTACTAGCAGTTACTGTTCAAGATGTAGCTGCTCATGGAAGCATAAAAGATTCAACTGGATTTATGAGGGATGATTATTTGATAACTTTATGCTGTTCTAAATTCATTAACCATCTGCACAAAGATGTCAAAATAACAAAATTTAAAGCAGTAATTTTGCCTACAGAACTGGGAATTTAACCAATTCAATCTTGTTTTGACAGAGCTTGATGAGCTCTGTCAAACAAGACTGAATTAGTTAAATTCCTGGTATCCAGACATTTTCCCAATGGACAATTCCCCATCCTTCGTTTTTTGAGAAAGTTAAAAAATTTATAGTAATTTATATATTTTTTATACTTACCAATGACCCAGACTTAGCTGGTGCTAACTCCAACAAAACCAGGGCCAAACACAAATTTTGCCCCCCAATCCCCAAAATTTGCATCCAAAACAAAAAGAAATCATGTCCTAAAGGACCTCCATAGTACGCCTCTACTGTGCATGCGCAGTGACGCAGTCGTCCCGAAATTGGCGCCAATTATCATTCTTACTGGCAGTGCCTGGTCAGCGCTATGTACTCAGCGGGGAGGCAAGAGTTCCCAACTCCAGGGAGGGCCATCCCCGTCTGGGTCATTGGTAAGTATAAAAAATATATAAATTACTATAAATTTTTTAACATTTTTATACTGTACCAATGACCCAGACTTAGCTGAATAGTAAACAGGCTGGAGGGCCTAGGACATAGAGGAAAATCCAATAAGCTCAACTATATAGTAAAGAGGTAACCCCTTAAGGAGAAAAGGAGTATTAGGCTTTACATGTATCTTTCTTATTTAATATTAAATTAGAAAGATACACTACCCTTAATAATTGAGCACAATAACATTCATGTTCTCTATTAACATCCAGTATAACCCTTATACTAAGGCTTCCACGTTTAGACAAAATTGTAAACGTTTAAACGACTGTCTGTAAACGAAACGTAAACGTTTACACGTACTAAAAGTAACAATGCAAGTAGTCAATATTTGATAGAAGTGTGTAATAATACACAGTAAGTTCATCATATCTTTGCGTACAGGGCATACAATTTTTGTTATTGAGACAGCCGGTTTACAGTTCGTCCAAAAACGACGTAGACGAACGATCACAGCATGCAGATGCTGAAGTCAAAGTCACTCGGTCTGGGGGGGGGGGGGATTCTCCCCCAGGTAAATTTTGAAATTTATGGGGGTCTCTGAGCTCATTCTGGTGGGTTCGGGGTGAAATTCCTTGTATTTTTTCAAACAGTAATGTTGGAGCGAGTTGCCATGGCACACAATAGTGACAATACCGGACTTGAGAGTGGAATGCAATGTCGCAAAAATAAACGAAGTCTACAAACCATGCAGGGGAATCCAAATTTTCAAACACCGCAAGTGCCAGTCTGTCTGTCAAACTCCATAAATCGATCCTAAGATCATCCCATGTGTGAATAATAAATTAATAATCCATGTCAGGTGAACGAAATCATCGAGAACAACTGTGTATCACTTTGGGAATATACATGTAAATCCGAATAAACTAAAACATTCCACACATGTTTCGAAGGAAACACCAAAGATTAGCACGTGCCATGCGGCTCACGTGACTGTGTCACATATGATATCACATGATTTGAAGATGACTTCGTTCAGTTACTGTGGCGGCGGTGCCAGTCGGAACCAGTACACAGTTTTTCTGAAGCATTACCAAAATATTGCATTACAAAGTTGGAAATTATTTTTTGGTTTCTTTGACTTTCTGCATTAATCTGCAATTCTGAAATTACTCTATTAAAACTTCATTCCGTGTACACGTTTACCAGAACTGTAAACGTTTAATGCCCATAAACGAAACGTTCACGTTTACACGTGTAAACGTGGAAGCCTTACCTTATACTAATTATTTTTAAAGCAAGCCAATAAATAAAGTAGTCCAGAGAATTGAGACTCTTTATAATCATTTAAAAGTGTCCGAGTATTGTATATTAAAGCCCGTTTGACACTTGACATATACAAATGCTTCACACCGAGCTACACTTTAAAAATAAGACATGAATGAAATTAAACATTAATATTACACTTTAAAACCATCCCGGAAGCGACTCAGAAATACTGACTTGGAGGAGGCATTCCCTTGCTTTTCACTATAAAGCAGGTGACCTAAGGGAACACCCGCCCCCCCCCCCCCCCCCCCCCCCTTCCCCTTGCCCTGGGTCAAATAGCCCAGAGCGAAGAGGGCAGCCGGACGGAGTCACTGCCGGAACAGAAAGCCTGCATAACTATAGTTGCAACTGTTTAGTGGACGACATTCTGAGCAACAGATAACGGACCTAAACAATGCAGATCTCCAGAAATGGACTCAATATTTCTGAGATAAAAATTTGTAAATGTGGATGGCTGAGACCAATAAGCAGCCTTCATTAAATCTGTAATAGCAACACTATTAGCATAAGCCCAGGAAGTAGAAAGAGCTCTTACTTCATGAGCAGAAATCTTAAGCACAGACTGCTGAGAAGAAGATAAATCTTCATAAGCAGTACGGATAGTTAACTGAATCCATCTAGCAATAGAATGGACTGAAATGTCCTTTCTATTAGGCATCAAAGACAGAAAGAAACGTTTCCGTCCCTTTCTGATAAACTGAGATCTCTGTTTATAGATACGTAGTGCTCTAACAGGACAGAGTAAAGGCCTACGCCCGTCTGAAGACGGAAGAGCCTTAATAACAATAGGTTCCGGATATTTATTAGGAGCCTGATTCTTAGCTAAAAAACCCACATTAGTAGTGAAGGTGATAGTGTTCCCAACACTACGATAATGAGAATCATCCACCGATAGTGCATGAAGCTCACTGACTCTTCTGGCAGAAGAGAAAGCTAAGAGAAAAGCTGTCTTATAAGATAAGAATTTGAAATCTACTGTCCCAAGAGGTTCAAATGGCTTTTCCTTCAATTTAAGGAGAACCCAAGCTAAATTCCACTTAGGAATTAATCTAAGAGTTCTGGGTCTATTTATCGAAAAGTTTCTAACCAATTTCGATAAAGAGACATTAGATCCAATTTGTAAACTATCATGATGTGCATAGGTATCAGATAACATAGATCTATAACCTTTTATAGTAACAGGCTGCAGTTTGATTTCGTCAAACAAGTATACTAGAAAGTTTGCAATGTCTGGTATAGAGGGATCAAATATATCTACAGAATGATCCCTACACCAACGACGAAAAACCTTCCACTTAGCCGCATAGTTTAGCGAAGAGGAGGTCCTCCTACAGTTAGAAATCGCGTCCACTGCTCGTCCTGTAAAGTGCTTGCCATGCAAGAAGGACCGCACAACGGAAAAACGTGAAGGTTGAGACCTTGCGGGTTGTGATGGAGTTGGCGCGATTTCCCCTGCGAAAGAAGATCCTCTCGTGGAGGAAGCTTCCGCGGTAGGTCCCACAACAGACACCTGAGTAGATTTATCCACGGTCTCTGTGGCGACAGAGATGCTACCAACAGAATCTTGCACTGAGATTGTTTTATCTTAGCAATACTTGTTGAATTAACAGCGCTGGAGGATACGCATATCCTATCATTCCGTCCCAAGGGATCGACAGAGCGTCTACTGCAAATGCTCTTGGATCCGGACACGGGGACACATACGTCTGCAACTGATTGTTGAGATGTGTCGCAAATAAGTCTATCATTGGCCGTTCCCATTGGTAGCAAATCTGATTGAATACTTGTTTGTTGAGAGTCCACTCCGACGGCAACAAGCGACCCTTTCGTGAAAGGGAGTCTGCTAGCACATTCAGACGACCCGGTATGTGACGGACCGAAAGAAGAACGTGATGTTCTAACGCAAACAGAAGGATTCTTTCCGTTAGATTGAACAACGGAACTGAATGAGTGCCTCCCTGATTCCGTATATACGCCACTACTGTCGTATTGTCGGATAGGATTTGGACATGAGCATCGTGAATAATGTCCATCCAGTGACGTAACGCAAGCCAAATTGACATCATTTCCTTGATGTTTATGTGCTTGCACAGGAATTGCGGATCCCAAAGACCCTGGCATCTCGAATCCGTTGGGATTAATGATGCACCCCAACCTGTTTGACTGGCATCCGTCATAACGGTAAAACTCGGATCCGGCAACTGCAGCGGAACTCCTTGAGTTAACCACTGAATGTTTGCCCAAGTCTGAATCTCTTGTTTCACTTGATCTGACAACAGAACGTCTACATCGAGCGAATGAATTTTCACACTCCAATTCTGAGTCAGGAAAATTTGAAGAGGACGTGTGCGTAGCCGCCCCATCGGAATGAGATCCGCGGCGGCTCCGCACAGACCTATCAGTCTCAAAAATTCTCTCGCCGTGACTTTGTCTGCGTGCAGACAATAGCGAGCGTAACAACTGACTAATTTCGCTCTGGTTAACGGCAGACGAACGAGATTGTTGTGCGTCTCGAAGCTCATTCCCAGATGAGTGAATGACTTGGACGGCACCAGATCTGACTTCTCCTCGTTTACTATAAAACCGAGACGTCGGAGCAATAGAAGAAGATTCTGAACATCGTTCTGAAGCGTTAACTCGGTGCCGTACCTCTGAAGAATGTCGTCCAGGTAGGCCGACGTTACCGCAGACGAATGAGCTCGGAAGTAGATCATTACCGAGTTCATTACCCGAGTGAAAGCCCAGGGTGCTAGATTCAATCCGAAGCACATGGCCCGGAACTGATACACCACTCCTAGGACTGCGAAGCGTAGATACTTTCGGAATGTCGGATGTACCATGACGTGAAAGTACGCATCTTTGAGATCTATGCTCGTTGCATAATCGTTCACCCGAATACTCGCTCTGACCGATCGAATCGTCTCCATATAAAACTTCGGAGCGACGATCAGCTTGTTTATCCAGCTCAAATCTATGACTGGACGGAACAAGCCGTCTGGTTTCGGAACCAGAAACAGATGGCTGTAGAATCCCAGAGATTCCTGGTTTTCTACGACCTCTACCGCGTTCTTCATTAAAAGAGACTGCACCTCTGATAACAGAGCGTCTCTTTTCTGTGGATTTGATGGAAGATGAGTCCACTTTGGACTTCGAGTTAATGGAGGCTTTCGTTTGAAGGATATCTTTAGACCTTCCGAAGTCACTCCTCTCACCCAAGGGTCGTCCATAATCGACGCCCACTCTTGTGAAAAACTCGACAACCTTCCGCCAACCGGAACGCGATAGAGGTTTAAGCCATCACCTCCTGGACCTGCGAGGCCTGCGGTAGGAGAAACCACGTCTTCCACGACCCGCACCCCGCCTCGTCGACCTCGGGGCGTCCGACCGATTGTCCCGGCCTGAAGGACGTCCCGAACGAGAGTCGCTATCCTGACGGTCTCTCGAATAAGACCAAGAGGACGCACCGGAACCTCTATAGGAACCTCTCTTGGGCGCATTAGACCCAGAAGTGCCTGTCTTATTCGTGTCTGCTGTATCCGACTTTTTAGGAGCCGATCTGAACAACAGAGAATCATTAGCTTTCTTTTTAATTTTATCATAAATAGCGGAAAGCTTGCCGTCAAAGAGAAGTTCTCCTGAGACCGAAGCGACTCTAAGAGAGTTCTTCACCTTAGAATTCACTAGTGTGGATGTAGCTAGGGCTGCGTCACATCTAACCAACTCCAGATTTGCCACTAAAAGGGCGGAGTTACACGTGGAATAAGCTACTGCCCTTGAAAGAAGTCTTAAAGAGGATTGTATATCCTGAAACTCTTCCCCTTGAAGGCGCAGTGATAACGCCTTAGTAAGGTGATCTGCGTAAGATAAGGCATCTAAATTGGCTCTGTTAGACGCAATAGCTGTTTCCAACACCGCGGTTGGAATAGAAGCTGACGACGGTAATGATAGCTCTAAGTCTTCCGCCTCGTCGTCCATACGCAGAGGAACTCTCGGTATACCCTGTCCTGCCGTATCGAATTTATTCCTTGCATTAATGAAAGGCAGGTTAAGAGTATTAGCGGACAAGAAACCTGCTTTCCCCGTCCTGGAAGCAAGTTTAAATATAGCGTCGTTCAATAATTCAAATGTTCTTGCAACATTATTGGACTGCGACGGAAACTCCGGAGCGATGTCCCTGAACCGCTCAAAAAATTCAGAGTCCAATGACGCTATAATTCTCTTGTCCGGAAGCGCAGCAGTCTGGCCCGACGGAACAACTTGAGGGAGAAAGTGCCGGATGAAGTCCACGGCAGCTTTATGTTGTTCCGAAAGGGATAGCTCCAATTCATCCGTATCCCTTTCACCATCCGGTCGGACCTCCCGATGTTCCCGGTCGTCCGCCCCCGATGCTTCGGTGGAGCGTACCGACCCAGCGCCGTCGGATAATTCTCGATCCGACACTGTTTCTGTCGGCTGCTGGGATGCTGCGATAAGCTGTGCTATCTGCACAAGAATGTCCGACGTCGAGACCTGCGGAGGCGCAGTCTTTCGCTGCTTCGCCGAGGGCAGCTCCGCATCAGATGGCTCCCGCATACTTTTCCTATGCGAACGTCCGGAGTCCATCGGTCTCGAATCCCTGGCTGCCGGATGGTGTGACCTGGTCGCCGAAGAATCCTTCATCGGCGAAGCTGGTAAAATATCGGAGGTCACGCAGCCAAGGTGCGGTCGTGTGCGCTGACGAGAAGAGGAAGCCTTAACAGTCTCTGCGGACTGCTTATACAACGGAGCATCCCGAGCGACGGACGTATGCTCCGCTAAAGACACATTTTGTACCACAACATCTGGTCCCAGATGTTGTTGTACGAGAGAGGGACCTCTCTCGCTCGCGGCCCGGCTGGACCTGGACGAGCTAGGAACCGGACTAAAAGGCTTCCTCCGTTCTCGTTTACTATCCGCCGTCACTGGGTGTGCATCTATTATGTTTATAGTGCTCGCATCACCCAAAATTTCCTCTTGGACCGCATCGGACGAACCCGGCTGCCGAACCATTCGGTGAATGAACGCTACACCGGGCGAGCTAGCGGACGACATTTGTCTAATCACCATGAGCACTTTTGCCGCTAGCTCTGAATTCATTTGTGACGACGGACGCACACTTGAAGAAGATAACATGGAAACATCACCCTGTTCTGGTTCCTCTGAAATAGAAACTGAGAGAGTAGAGTGACCTTGTGGAGAAAGAGCCGGCATCGCTCTTTCTCCAGAAACAACATATCGTGACACACGTTTCCAATGTTTATCATCCCAATGTTCACATATAGGACAGGGATTAATGCGAGAACACTGACTACAATTAATACAATGATCATGAAAGTCAGAGGAAGATTTCTTCCTATTACAATTTGAACAATGTCCCTTCATTGTGAAAGAACAACAATAAGTCCTAGTTACTCGCAAAAACCCCTGACACAAAGATACATAATAACATGATCCATTAATAAATGAAAAAACAATTGCAAAACAAAATAATTTTGAAAAAATATTTTTTCAGAGAAGCCCAAGTTGCTGAAAAGTAACGTTGAGCCCCGATGGATCCGATGGCAAAGTGTGGTCAAAAATTTTAAATTTATATAAAATAATTAATGAGACACTTTCGGATAATATAAATGTATCTTATAATGAGATAAACTACCACAAAGGCAAACAGCCCCCCTCAAAAAAGGCTGTTGCCAATGAAAACAAACAGTGTAAACACACTAGAAAACATGACTCCAGGCACTGAAAAAACTGGCCCGGAATCAGTCATCAATTACACTCTATCTGATGCAAAACAGAGACTCCCAGGGGAGAATCTGTAGAACATCAGATGGAAGATGCAGAACACAAACGTTATACACCCATGGGTGAAAACGTAACTATGGGGAAAATAACAGAAAACATTCTGTAACCAAGCAACTCTCCCAGGAAATTTTAGAAATGAAACTTCTCAAAAATATGCCAAAAGCATGGGAGAATTGCCAGGGGGGACTTTAGAAGGCTAGGGGAGAGGAAACACTGAATAAGCAGTGCAACAATTAGCAAGAATGACAACAAGAGGCCCATGCCTCGAAAATAGGCAACTTAACATAATTTCATCAAAAAATTTTAAGTACAGCCCTGATTATTTTTTGCCACTTCTTTTTCCTCTCCTCCTTCTATCCTCCTTAGAATCACATTTTCTCCAAAAATTACGTGTCTGGCATCCTTAAAACTGAGATTTACAAGCACAAAGATCAGTGAGATGTTGACTGATGAAGGGCCAAACAGAGACTGATAATTGGCGCCAATTTCGGGACGACTGCGTCACTGCGCATGCGCAGTAGAGGCGTACTATGGAGGTCCTTTAGGACTTGATTTCTTTTTGTTTTGGATGCAAATTTTGGGGATTGGGGGGCAAAATTTGTGTTTGGTCCTGGTTTTGTTGGAGTTAGCACCAGCTAAGTCTGGGTCATTGGTACAGTATAAAAATATGGACATTTCTCCACCATGGACATTTACCCACTTTTTAAATATCAATGCAGACATTTCCCCACTCTCTAAATATCAATTTACCCGCTCATAGATATAATAGAACTAGTCTCATAACATATAGCTTTATTTAAGTTTGTCGAATATACACAAACACCCACCTGCAAACCCAGGGTATCATGCCCCGGACACTAAGCCTGTAGGTACTCTCCTATAAATTGTTAAAAGGCCAATGGAGCTCTGTTAAACAAGATAAAATATATAAAATATATTAAAACTTATTTATTGATTTATTTATTTATTGGTGTTTAAGGTCAAATACTTATGCACAATGATTAATCGTGACCATGACAGTTTTACGCGTGGAGTAAGCCAGAATACCCTGAGAGAACCACCGAGCATCAATGAGCAACTGTCAGCTCCTCAACATTCTAACTCTGTTCAAGCTCTGCTCAAGCAGGGTTACAGCAGTTGAAGATATGTGCACCATCGATATGCAGTACGCCTTAGTATATGGCATCATCGTGCCCCTATGTAGGCAACCGGGATAAAGTGCCTTGCCCAAGGACACAAAGCAGGTCATCCCGGACAGGGATCAAACTCGGGACCTCTTGCATAGAAGTCCAACAGTCTACCACTGTGCCACTGCTAACCTTATTAAATACATTAAATTCCTGTATGTAATAAGGTCAAGTAGTCAATAAACAAGAGAAATTTGGTGATTGTAAGGGTAATTTCTTGACATATTACAATAGTATTTTATTAACAGGAGATTACTCAATAACCTATATGCAATTAACAGATCAAATTTGTACTGAAGATATGCAGAATGGTTTTGTGTTTATAAGTTATAATCAAGTAACAGGGTTATTTGATTGTTTGTTTTGTTTTATAGGGGTTTAACAACATTTTGAACAGCCAGTGTCACATCATGTATGACACTTTTTTGGGTGGAGGAAGCTCGAGTGTCCACAGAGAACAACCAAGCAGCAGAAAGCAACTGTTGGACTCCTTAACGTACCTTACGGCCACCACGGACTGGTCACTTTCCACAGGTGGGCAATATTTCCACAGACGCAATAATATTAGATTCCAAAACACTAATTATAGGAATAATCGTCAAAAATTTAATTAATGAAGCACCGGGTACAACCCGGTGCTTCATTAATTAAAATTATGCTGATTGTTATTACCTGGTAAATGCAAGCATGGACATCACTACCCACCCATGGATTATGACCAGTCCACGGAGACTGTACTGTATTAACTATGCACAAGCAAGATTAGCTGCAGTTGAAGGAAAGTCCACAATCGATAAGCAGTACTCTTTCAGGGTTCCTGCACCTGACCTGACATGAAATTCCAGGCTTTTCCAGGCCATATACACCCCAAATTCAAGGAGTTTCAAGGCTAATAGAAAGTTAAATCAAGGTTTTTCCAGGCTTATCCTAGTTGAACCACTCGAACTGTCTCGGATGTATTTCATTCATCTCAACTCAGCGCGCAATGCTTCATTTTTCAAGGCTTTTCCAGGCCCAGGGAGCCAAATCAAGGCTTTTCAAGGCCTTGAATTTCATTTTTGAAATTCCAGGCTTTTCCAGGCTTTTCAAGGCCCGCGGGAACCCTGTCTTTAGTATGATGTACCACCATGCCTTTATGTGGGCAACTGGGATTAAGTGCCTTCCTAAGGACACAACGCAGTTACTCGCTGTTCAAGATTTGAACTACAAACCTTTTGGTTTGAAGTTCAATGTTCTAACCACTGGGCCACTGCACACCTGGGTTATTCAATTAAGAGACATCCAATTAAGTGGGATCCACTGTACAAAACAATATATATTTTCTGAAAGTATGGCCTATAAGCCCTCACTGAAACAATGAGGACTCGTAAACCAGACTTTGAAGCAAAAATTAGAATCATAACCAACAATGAATGTCAATCTTTGCAGCTTTCAGATAGATCTGGTAATTTGTTACATGAAGTTTAACAGATTTCTTTCATATCAGACATGCAACATAGAAAACAGGTAATACCTTCTGATTCTGTGAAGTCACTTGCTATACTATCTCTCTCTGTATGAAAACTCAGGTAATCACCAGACAATCCTATTTTTTTACCAGTTAGGGGATCCTTCTTTCCTCGAAGTGCAAAGGTTAATGTCAAATTCAATTCATGTCCATCTTCCTGAACAGATGACGTAATGAGCTACAAATAAAGTATTATTAATGTTTTTCTTAAACTTCGTATTTATGATGGCAGTTCATAAAACAAGAAGGCCCAGGGAGGAATGAGATGGTCACCTAAATAGCAAGACACCTCCCCCTATAATGAATCCAAACTAATAGACAAGAAACACAAATTAACAAAAGGAATGTAACAAATCTGAATATTTATTTATTTATTGGAGTTTAACAACACTTTCAACAGCCAGGGTCTCCTTGTATCGGACAGTTTCACGGCTGGAGGAAGCTGGAGTACTCAGACAGAACCACTGAGCAACTGTCAGACTCCCTGACATACCTAGACACAATCAGGGGTAGCACTGGTTGAAGACAGGTGCACCATCGATGTGTAGTAGGCCTTAGTACACAATGCCACTGTGCCCCCACATGGACAATTGGGAACAAATCTGAATAATCGATATTTTTTAAACATTTTTTATTAATTCTGCATGGCTGTCTTTGGGCCCTGTGAATTTGACATTTGATTTGATCCAAAATCATCCCCAAAATCCACAATCATCCCAAGGATTTGATTCTATTCGACTTTGAGTATGACCAATTCAGAAATTTTCAAATTTTTGAAATGTTCTCAAAATTTATCTTGAATTCTAGTTTGACCAACTTGGAAATTTTCAAATCGTAAAAATGTTCTCAAAATCGTTTTCGAATTCAAGTTTGACTGATTCAGAAATTTTCAAATCATAGAAAAGTTCTCAAAATTCTACCAAGTGTATCCTTTTGAACTCTTCTTCAGGAGACCTAATGACAGAAGAAGGGTTGAAGGTGGTCCTTCTTCTGAAATTAATTTTGATGCCATTTCTGGAATATTCTGATTTTGTGCCCGATTCTTCCCAAACAGATGAATAACCATTGAATGTGAGAGGAAGATAACTATGTTTTAATATTTCACTTTTATCCACATTGTTCAAATGTTGGGTCACTGACTCCCCTAAATGTAAATGAACTACTGACAATGATAATCGAATCAATACTCACCTTTCCCATTTTTGGTTCACCAATTAATGCACGAAACTCTGCATTATTCTGTCCATTAGCCTTTAAGTGCTGACAGATGTGGTCAATTTGTCGTCTCCAATAACCTAAAAATGATACCAAAAATCCATTAACCCTTTACCCAACATAATGGCCAAAACCGACCAGTGCTATTCACAAAATTTGCCAATTAATTTTCATTATTTTTTCATTTTTTGTCTCAAAAACATTGGTTATAACCTCTCATTGGAATGAGCTTGTTGAGCTTGTTCCAATGAGGGGTAATAACCTATGTTTTGAGACAAAAAGTTAAAAAATTTATAGTAATTTATATATTTTTTATACTTACCAATGACCCAGACATAGCTGGTGCTAACTCTTAAAATATAGGGCCAAACACAAATTTTGCCCCCCAATCCCCAAAATTTGCATCTAAAACCAAAGAAAACATGTCCTGAATGGCCCTCCACACTACACCTCTACTGCGCATGCGCAGTGTCAAGGACGTTCCGAAATTGGCGCCATTAATCATTCTAATAACCAGTGCCTGGTAAGCGCTATGTACTCAGCGGGGAGGTAAGAGTTCCGAACTCCTGGGAGGGCCATCCCCGTCTGGGTCATTGGTAAGTATAAAAAATATATAAATTACTATAAATTTTTTAACATTTTTATACTGTACCAATGACCCAGACATAGCTGAATAGTAAAAAGGCTGGAGGGCCAAGGACATAGAGCAAGATGGAATATGCTCAAATATATCAAATAGAGTCATCCCCTCTAGGGAAAAAGAAGTATTAGGCCTTACATGTATCTTTCTTATTTATGATAAATTAGAAAGATACAACACCTTCCAAAATTGAGCATCATACATCCATGTACTCTATTAATATCTAGTATAATCCTTATACTAATAATTTTTAAAGTAAGCCAATAAATAAAGTAAGTCTAGAGAATAGAGACTCTTTATACTCCTTAAAAGTGTCTGAGGATTGTATAATAATGTCCGTTGACACGTGCTATATTCAAAAGCTATACTTTAAAAACTAAGACCTGAATGAATTTTTAAAACATAAACTTCTCACTAAACAACCATCCCAATAACAGCTCAGAATTACTAACTCCGGAGGAGGTATCCCCTTGTTTTCATAGTAAAACAGGTGACCCAAGGGAACACCCTCCCCCACCCCCCCCTTTTTCTTGCCCTGGGTCAAATAGCCCAGAGCGAAGAGGGCAGCAGAACGGAGTCACTGCCGAAACAGACAGCCTACCTAGCTATAGTAGCAACTGTTAAGTGAATGACATTCTGAGCAGTAGATAATAGACCTAATAATAGAGGCCTCCAGAAATGGACTCAATATTTCTGAGATAAAAATTCATGAATGTGGATGGCTGAGCGCAATGAGCAGCCTTCAAAAATCTATAATAGCGACACTATTAATGTAAGCCCAAGAAGTAGAAGAACTCTTACTTCATGAGCCGAAATCTCAAACACAACTGCTGAGTCAATGATATACCATAAGCAGTATCGATAGTTAATTGAATCCATTAGCAATAGAATGGAGCGTAACGTCCTTCTATTAGGCATCAAAGACAGAAGAAGCTTACGCCCGTAGTAATAAACAGATATTTGTTTATAAATACCTAAACTCTAACCAGACAGAGTAAACGCCTATGCCCATACGAAGACGGAAGGACCTTAATAACAATAGGTTCCGGATATTAATTAAGAGCCTGACTCTTATGCAAAAATCCAACCTAAATAGTAAAGGAAGTAGTGATTCCGAAACTACGAAAGTGAAAATCATCCACCGATAGTGCATGAAACTCACTGACTCTTCAGTAAAAGAGAAGCCAACAGAATTACTGTCTAAAAGGTCAGAATTTGAAAACTACTGTTTCCAGAGGCTCAAATGATTACTTAGCTAAATAAGAACCGAAGTTAAATTCCGTATAGGAATTTAATCTAATGATTCTAAGTCTATTTATCGAAGAGTTACTGACTTAGATAAAGAGACATAAGACTCAATTGTAAACTATCATAGAGTGCATAGGTATGAGGTAACATAAACCTATAACATTAATAATAACAGGCTGCAGTAGATCTTGTCAAACAAGTATACTAAAAAGTTGCAATGACTAGTATGGAGGGATCAATAATATTAATATAGTGATCCCTACACCAACGACGGAAGAGCCTCCACTTTAGCCGCATAGTATAGCGAAGAAGAGGTTCTCCTATAGTAAGAAATCGCGTCCAAAGCTCGTCCAATACAATGTTTACAATGCAATAAGGACCACACAACGGAATACGTGAAGGTTGAGACCTTGCGGGTTGTGATAAAGATGACACGATTTTACCCAGCGAAAAAAGATCCTCTCATGGAGGAAGATTTCGCGTCAAGTCCCACAGTAGACATCAGAGTAAATTTACCCACGGTCTCTGTGAAGACAGAGATGCTATCAACAGAAATGTATTGTGGTTGTTTATCTTAGCAATACTTGCTGAAATAACAGCGCAGGAGGATACGCATATCCTATCATTCCATCCTATTAGATCAATAGAGCGTTAACAACATAAGCTCAGAGATCCGGACAAGCAAACACATACGTCTGCAATTGACAAGCAAGTTGTGTCGTAAATAAATTAACATTGGGCACTCCCATTGATAGCAAATCTGATTGAATACTTGTTTGGTGAGAGTCCATTCTGACGGCAACAAGTGACCCATAAGTGAACGGGAGTCCGGTAATACAATCAGACGACCCGGAATATGACGGACCAAAGCAGAACTTGGTGTACTATAACAAACAGAAGGATTCTTTCCATTAAATTGAATAACGGAAACGAATGAGTGCCTCCCTGGTTCCGGAGATACGCCACTACTGTCGAATTAACGGACAGGATTTGGACATTCGTTTCTGAATAATGTTCATCCAATGACATAAATCAAGCCTAAAAAAACATTATTCCGTGGAAGATAAGTGCTTGCTTAGAGACTGCGGAACCCAAAGATCCTGGCACTTCGAATCCGTTGGGATCAATATTATATCCCAACCTGTTTGACTGGCAACCGTCATAATTATAAAACTCGGATCCGGCAACTGCAGTGGCACTCTCTGAGTCAACCACCGAATGTTTGCCCCAGTCTGAATCTCTTGCTACACTAGATAGACAAGAGAACGTGTAAATCGAGCAATTCATGGATTGCTGAAAAGTTGCCGTCGAAGAGAAGCTTCTCCGAGAATGAAGCGACTCTGAGAGAGTTCTTCACCTTACTATCCACGCGCGTGGATGTAGCTAGGGCTGCGTCACGTCTAACCAACTCCAAGCAGCCACTGAAGGGCGGAGTTATACGTGAACAAACTACTGCCCTCAAAAGAAATCACATTGAGGATTATCCCGGAATTCTTTCTCTTGAAGACGTAATGATAACGCCTCAGTAAGGTGGATTACGTATGATAAAGCGTCTAAGTTAAGTCTATTAGACATCATTGTCGTTTCCAACATTGTGGTTGGAAAAGACATAGACGGCGAAAAAGATTATTTCCAGTCTTTAACCACGCCGTCTAGACGCATATGAACTCTCGGTATGCCCTGTTCTGCCAAAATAAATTATTCGTATAAATGATAAAAGGCAGAAATGAGCATTGCGGACAAGAAACTAAACTATCATGCTTGGTAGCAGGCTTATATATATATATATAGCGTCGATAAATAATACATATGTTCTGATGACATTATTGGACTGTGTCGGTAAGTCAGGGACAATGTCCCTGAACCGATCCAAAATTCCGTGTCCAATGACGCTATAAGTCTCTTATCCAACATCGCAGCAATGTAGTCCGAAATAACAAACACTGGAAGATAATGCCGGAAGATATGTATGGCAGCTTCCGATGCTACGAAAGGGAAAACTCGAAATCTTTCGAATCCCTTTCGCCATCTTGTCGGACCCTATAAAGCGTTCGGTCGTCCGTACCTGATGCAACCGCGGACCACACCGACCCAGTGCCGTCAGATAATTCCTGATTCGACCAAGAAACTGTCGATTGCTGAGATGCTGCGAAAAAACTGTGCTAATTCGGATAGCACGTCCGTCACTGAGGCCTGTGGAGAAGCGGTCCTACGATGCATTGCCGCTGGAAGCTCCGTGATCGTTACCCCGTGCATACTACTAATATGCGAGCGGACGGAGTGTATAGGCCTCGTGTCCCTTGGCTACCGGATGGTGTGACCTGTTCGCCGTGGAATCACTGAATGACGAAACTGATCGGATACTCGAGGTCACGTAGCCAATGTGCGGTCGTGTGCACTGCTGTGAGGATGAGGAAGCATCAACGACAGTCTCTCGGACTGTCAATATAACGGAGCGTCCCGAGCGACGGACATATGCTCCGAATGTAAAATATCTGAACCACAACATGCGGTCCCCTACGTTGTTGAACGAGAGAGGGACCTCTCTCGCTCACTGCCCGGACGGACCTGGACAAGCCAGGAACCGGACTAACAGGCTTCCTCCGATCTGTCCTCAATCCGCCGTCACTGGGTGAGTACTAAAGTAATTATAGTGCTCGCATCAACCAAATCTCCTTCCTAGACCGCAACGGACGAACCCGGCAGCCGAACCATTCGATGAATGTACGCTACACCGGGTGAGCTAGCGAATGTCACTCCGTCGATCCTACAAGGGACCTCTTAGGCGATAGACATATTCCATGAGCACTTATTGCCGCTAGCTCTTCATTAACTATGACGACAGAGGCACACTTTTGAAAGACATCTCCGTAACTTTGCGAACAAGAAACCAGAAATGCTTGGTAATAGCAAGCATATAATAATAAATATATAGCGTCGTTCAATAATTCGAAAGTTTGTGTGACATTATTGGACTATGTCGGAACTGAGGGACGAAGTCCCTGAACCGAACCAAAAATTTCTAAGTCCACCGACGCTATCCGGCATCGCAGCATTCTGGCCCGACGAAAGAACCTGTAGAAGATCAAGTCAGATGACAAACACAACAGCATATGTTGTTCCGAAAGGGAAAGCTCGAAATCCTCCGAATCCCTTTCGGTATCTCGTCGGACCGGATGAAATTTTCGGACGGCCGTACCCGCTTCCGCGGAGCGTCCCGACCCAGCATCGTCGGATAAAACATTATGCGACAGATTCAGTTGATGCTGGGATGCTGCGATAAGCTGTGCTATTTAGGATAGCACGTCCGTCCCCGAGGCCTGTGCAGAAGCGGTCTTACGATGCATTGCCGCCGGAAGCTCCGTGTACGTTGACTCCCGCACACTTTCCTATGCGAACGTCCGGAGTCTGCAGGCCTCGTGTCCCTGGCTACCGGATGGTGTGACCTGGTCGCCGATGATTCTCTGACTGGCGAAGCTGACTGGATATCCGAGGTCACGTAGCCAAGAGCGGTCGTGTGCGCTACCATGAGAATGAGGAAGCCTTATTGACAGTCTCTCCAGACTGACTATATGTCGGAGCGTCCCGAGTGGCGGACGTATGCTCCGAATGCGAAACATTTTGTACCACAACATCTGGGGCCAGATGTTGTTGTACGAGAGAGGGGCCTCTCTCGCTCGCCGTCCGGATGGACCAGAACGAGCTATGAACCGGACTAAAAGGCTTCCTCCGTTCTCCCTCTAATCCGCCATCACTGGGTGTGCATTCGGTTGATTTATAGTGCTCGCATCACCCCAAAACTCCTTCTAGACCACAACGGACGAACCCAGCTGCCGAACCATTCGATGAATGGACGCTACACCGGGCAAGCTAGTGGACGTCAAAGGGCGTCGAACCTACTAGGGTCCTCTCAGGCAATTGGCATATTTATATGAGCACTTTTCCGCTAGCCCTTCATTAATTGTGACGACGGAGGCACACTGTTGGAAGACATCACAGATACATCACCCTAATCTTGATCATCTGAAATAGAAATTGATAAAGTAGAGTGACCCTGCGGGGAAAGGACCAGAATGTCCAATTCCCCACTAACATACCGTGACATACGCTTCCCATGTTGTCATTGAAATCATCAGATACAGAACAGGAGTTAATGCGAGTACACTGACCACATATAGAATGATTATAAAAGTCAGAGGAAGACTTCCTCTTATTACAATTGATCAAAATCCTTTCAATGTGAAAAGAAAACAAAGTCCTGGTACTCGCACCAACCCCTGACAATCAAAATACATAATAATGATATGATCCATTGACATAGAAAAAATAATTGAAATCAAAATATTTTGAAAAAATATTTTTTCAGAACAGCCCAAGTTTCTGAAAAGTAACGTTGAGCCCCAATGGATCCCAAGCCTAAGTGTGGACAAAAAATTTAAAAATATTTTAAACAATTTATGCAACACTTACGAACAATAATAATGTATCTAGTTATGATTAAATTAACATCAAGATATTATTTTCAAGAAATCCCCCCCTCACACAGAGCGCTGTTGGAAATGTAAACAATGAGTGTAAAAACACTAAAATAAGACTCCAGGCACCCAGGCCCGAAATCAGTTACCAAAATACACTATTTGATGTAAAACAGAGACTTCCAGGGAAGAAACTGCAGAACATCAGATGGTAGATGCAGAACACAACGCCTAACCACCCATAGGTGAAGACGTAAACATGGGGAAAAGAACAGAATTCATTCTGTTATTCAGCTAAAACTCCCAAGAAATTAGTAATAAAAATTACAGAAACTATGCCAAAAGCATGGAAGAATAGCAAGAGGGGACTTAAAGGAAAGGGAGAGAGGAAAACACTGAAAAATCAGTGTAACTAAATAACAAATTTGACAACAAAATGGCTGCTGCCTCGAAAATAGGTAACTTAACATAATTTCATTAAAAAGTTAAAAAATTTATAGTAATTTATATATTTTTTATACTTACCAATGACCCAGACTTAGCTGGTGCTAACTCTAACAAAACCAGGGCCAAACACAAATTTTGCCCCCCAATCCCCAAAATTTGCATCCAAAACAAAAAGAAATCATGTCCTAAAGGACCTCCATACTACGCCTCTACTGCGCATGCGCAGTGACGCAGACGTCCCGAAATTGGCGCCAATTATCATTCTTACTGGCAGTGCCTGGTCAGCGCTATGTACTCAGCGGGGAGGCAAGAGTTCCCAACTCCAGGGAGGGCCATCCCCGTCTGGGTCATTGGTAAGTATAAAAAATATATAAATTACTATAAATTTTTTAACATTTTTATACTGTACCAATGACCCAGACTTAGCTGAATAGTAAACAGGCTGGAGGGCCTAGGACATAGAGGAAAATCCAATAAGCTCAACTATATAGTAAAGAGGTAACCCCTTAAGGAGAAAAGGAGTATTAGGCTTTACATGTATCTTTCTTATTTAATATTAAATTAGAAAGATACACTACCCTTAATAATTGAGCACAATAACATTCATGTTCTCTATTAACATCCAGTATAACCCTTATACTAATTATTTTTAAAGCAAGCCAATAAATAAAGTAGTCCAGAGAATTGAGACTCTTTATAGTCATTTAAAAGTGTCCGAGTATTGTATATTAAAGCCCGTTTGACACTTGACATATACAAATGCTTCACACCGAGCTACACTTCAAAAATAAGACATGAATGAATTTAAACATTAATATTACACTTTAAAACCATCCCGGAAGCGACTCAGAAATACTGACTTGGAGGAGGCATTCCCTTGCTTTTCACTATAAAGCAGGTGACCTAAGGGAACACCCGCCCCCCCCCCCCCTTCCCCTTGCCCTGGGTCAAATAGCCCAGAGCGAAGAGGGCAGCCGGACGGAGTCACTGCCGGAACAGAAAGCCTGCATAACTATAGTTGCAACTGTTTAGTGGACGACATTCTGAGCAACAGATAACGGACCTAAACAATGCAGGTCTCCAGAAATGGACTCAATATTTCTGAGATAAAAATTCGTAAATGTGGATGGCTGAGACCAATAAGCAGCCTTCATTAAATCTGTAATAGCAACACTATTAGCATAAGCCCAGAAAGTAGAAAGAGCTCTTACTTCATGAGCAGAAATCTTAAGCACAGACTGCTGAGAAGAAGATAAATCTTCATAAGCAGTACGGATAGTTAACTGAATCCATCTAGCAATAGAATGGACTGAAATGTCCTTTCTATTAGGCATCAAAGACAGAAAGAAACGTTTCCGTCCCTTTCTGATAAACTGAGATCTCTGTTTATAGATACGTAGTGCTCTAACAGGACAGAGTAAAGGCCTACGCCCGTCTGAAGACGGAAGAGCCTTAATAACAATAGGTTCCGGATATTTATTAGGAGCCTGATTCTTAGCTAAAAAACCCACATTAGTAGTGAAGGTGATAGTGTTCCCAACACTACGATAATGAGAATCATCCACCGATAGTGCATGAAGCTCACTGACTCTTCTGGCAGAAGAGAAAGCTAAGAGAAAAGCTGTCTTATAAGATAAGAATTTGAAATCTACTGTCCCAAGAGGTTCAAATGGCTTTTCCTTCAATTTAAGGAGAACCCAAGCTAAATTCCACTTAGGAATTAATCTAAGAGTTCTGGGTCTATTTATTGAAAAGTTTCTAACCAACTTCGATAAAGAGACATTAGATCCAATTTGTAAACTATCATGATGTGCATAGGTATCAGATAACATAGATCTATAACCCTTTATAGTAACAGGCTGCAGTTTGATTTCGTCAAACAAGTATACTAGAAAGTTTGCAATGTCTGGTATAAAGGGATCGAATATATCTACAGAATGATCCCTACACCAACGACGAAAAACCTTCCACTTAGCCGCATAGTTTAGCGAAGAGGAGGTCCTCCTACAGTTAGAAATCGCGTCCACTGCTCGTCCTGTAAAGTGCTTGCCATGCAAGAAGGACCGCACAACGGAAAAACGTGAAGGTTGAGACCTTGCGGGTTGTGATGGATTTGGCGCGATTTCCCCTGCGAAAGAAGATCCTCCCGTGGAGGAAGCTTCCGCGGTAGGTCCCACAACAGACACCTGAGTAGATTTATCCACGGTCTCTGTGGCGACAGAGATGCTACCAACAGAATCTTGCATTGAGATTGTTTTATCTTTAGCAATACTTGTTGAATTAACGGCGCTGGAGGATACGCATATCCTATCATTCCGTCCCAAGGGATCGACAGAGCGTCTACTGCAAAAGCTCTTGGATCCGGACACGGAGACACATACGTCTGCAACTGATTGTTGAGATGTGTCGCAAATAAGTCTATCATTGGCCGTTCCCATTGGTAGCAAATCTGATTGAATACTTGTTTGTTGAGAGTCCACTCCGACGGCAACAAGCGACCCTTTCGTGAAAGGGAGTCTGCTAGCACATTCAGACGACCCGGTATGTGACGGACCGAAAGAAGAACGTGATGTTCTAACGCAAACAGAAGGATTCTTTCCGTTAGATTGAACAACGGAACTGAATGAGTGCCTCCCTGATTCCGTATATACGCCACTACTGTCGTATTGTCGGATAGGATTTGGACATGAGCATCGTGAATAATGTCCATCCAGTGACGTAACGCAAGCCAAATTGACATCATTTCCTTGATGTTTATGTGCTTGCACAGGAATTGCGGATCCCAAAGACCCTGGCATCTCGAATCCGTTGGGATTAATGATGCACCCCAACCTGTTTGACTGGCATCCGTCATAACGGTAAAACTCGGATCCTGCAACTGCAGCGGAACTCCTTGAGTTAACCACTGAATGTTTGCCCAAGTCTGTATCTCTTGTTTCACTTGATCTGACAAGAGAACGTCTACATCGAGCGAATGAATTTTCACACTCCAATTCTGAGTCAGGAAAATTTGAAGAGGACGTGTGCGTAACTGCCCCATCGGAATGAGATCCGCGGCGGCTCCGCACAGACCTATCAGTCTCATAAATTCTCTCGCCGTGACTTTGTCTGCGTGCAGACAATAGCGAGCGTAACAACTGACTAATTTCGCTCTGGTTAACGGCAGACGAACGAGATTGTTGTGCGTCTCGAAGCTCATTCCCAGATGAGTGAATGACTTGGACGGCACCAGATCCGACTTCTCCTCGTTTACTATAAAACCGAGACGTCGGAGCAATAGAAGAAGATTCTGAACATCGTTCTGACGCGTTAACTCGTTGCCGTACCTCTGAAGAATGTCGTCCAGGTAGGCCGACGTTACCGCAGACGAATGAGCTCGGAAGTAGATCATTACCGAGTTCATTACCCGAGTGAAAGCCCAGGGTGCTAGATTCAATCCGAAGCACATCGCCCGGAATTGATACACCACTCCTAGGACTGCGAAGTGTAGATACTTTCGGAATGTCGGATGTACCATGACGTGAAAGTACGCATCTTTGAGATCTATGCTCGTTGCATAATCGTTCACCCGAATACTCGCTCTGACCGATCGAATCGTCTCCATATAAAACTTCGGAGCGACGATCAGCTTGTTTATCCAGCTCAAATCTATGACTGGACGGAACGAGCCGTCTGGTTTCGGAACCAGAAACAGATGGCTGTAGAATCCCGGAGATTCCTGGTTTTCTACGACCTCTACCGCGTTCTTCATTAAAAGAGACTGCACCTCTGATAACAGAGCGTCTCTTTTCTGTGGATTTGACGGAAGATGAGTCCACTTTGGACTTCGAGTTAATGGAGGCTTTCGTTTGAAGGATATCTTTAGACCTTCCGAAGTCACTCCTCTCACCCAAGGGTCGTCCGTAATCGACGCCCATTCTTGTGAAAAGCTCGACAACCTTCCGTCAACCGGAACGCGATAGAGGTTTAAGCCATCACCTCCTGGACCTGCGAGGCCTGCGGTAGGAGAAACCACGTCTTCCACGACCAGCACCTCGCCTCGTCGACCTCGGGGCATCCGACCGATTGTCCCGGCCTGAAGGACGTCCCGAACGAGAGTCGCTATCCTGATGGTCTCTCGAATAAGACCAAGAGGACGCACCGGAACCTCTATAGGAACCTCTCTTGGGCGCATTAGACCCAGAAGTGCCTGTCTTATTCGTGTCTGCTGTATCCGACTTCTTAGGAGCAGATCTGAACAACAGAGAATCATTAGCTTTCTTTTTAATTTTATCATAAATAGCGGAAAGCTTGCCGTCAAAGAGAAGTTCTCCTGAGACCAAAGCGACTCTAAGAGAGTTCTTCACCTTAGAATCCACTAGTGTGGATGTAGCTAGGGCTGCGTCACGTCTAACCAACTCCAGATTTGCCACTGAAAGGGCGGAGTTACACGTGGAATAAGCTACTGCCCTTGAAAGAAGTCTTAAAGAGGATTGTATATCCTGAAACTCTTTCCCCTGAAGGCGCAGTGATAACGCCTTAGTAAGGTGATCTGCGTAAGATAAGGCATCTAAATTGGCTCTGTTAGACGCAATAGCTGTTTCCAACACAGCGGTTGGAATAGAAGCTGACGACGGTAATGATAGCTCTAAGTCTTCCGCCTCGTCGTCCATACGCAGAGGAACTCTCGGTATACCCTGTCCTGCCATATCGAATTTATTCCTTGCATTAATGAAAGGCAGGTTGAGAGTATTAGCGGACAAGAAACCTGCTTTCCCCATCCTGGAAGCAAGTTTAAATATAGCGTCGTTCAATAATTCAAATGTTCTTACAACATTATTGGACTGCGACGGAAACTCGGGAGCGATGTCCCTGAACCGCTCAAAAAATTCAGAGTCCAATGACGCTATAATTCTCTTGTCCGGAAGCGCAGCAGTCTGGCCCGACGGAACAACTTGAGGGAGAAAGTGCCGGATGAAGTCGACGGCAGCTTTATGTTGTTCCGAAAGGGATAGCTCCAAGTCATCCATATCCCTTTCACCATCCGGTCGGACCTCATGATGTTCCCGATCGTCCGCCCCCGCTGCTTCGGCGGAGCGTACCGACCCAGCGCCGTCGGATAATTCACGATCCGACACCGTTTCTGTCGGCTGCTGGGATGCTGCAATAAGCTGTGATATCTGCACAAGAATGTCCGGCGTCGAGACCTGCGGAGGAGCAGTCTTTCGCTGCTTCGCCGAGGGCAGCTCCGCATCAGATGGCTCCCGCATACTTTTCCTATGCGAACGTCCAGAGTCCATCGGTCTCGAATCCCTGGCTGCCGGATGGTGTGACCTGGTCGCCGAAGAATCCTTCATCGGCGAAGCTGGTAATATATCGGCGGTCACGCAGCCAAGGTGCGGTCGTGTGCGCTGACGAGAAGAGGAAGCCTTAACAGTCTCTGCGGACTGCTTATACAACGGAGCGTCCCGAGCGATGGACGTATGCTCCGCTAAAGACACATTTTGTACCACAACATCTGGTCCCAGATGTTGTTGTACGAGAGAGGGGCCTCTCTCGCTCGCGGCCCGGCTGGACCTGGACGAGCTAGGAACCGGACTCAAAGGCTTCCTCCGTTCTCGCTTACTATCTGCCGTCACTGGGTGTGCATCTATTATGTTTATAGTGCTCGCATCACCCAAAATTTCCTCTTGGACCGCATCGGACGAACCCGGCTGCCGAACCATTCGGTGAATGGACGCTACACCGGGCGAGCTAGCGGACGACATTTGTCTAATCTCCATGAGCACTTTTGCCGCTAGCTCTGAATTCATTTGTGACGACGGACGCACACTTGAAGAAGATAACATGGAAACATCACCCTGTTCTGGTTCCTCTGAAATAGAAACTGAGAGAGTAGAGTGACCTTGCGGAGAAAGAGCCGGAATCGCTCTTTCTCCAGAAACAACATATCGTGACACACGTTTCCAATGTTTATCATCCCAATATTCACATATAGGACAGGGATTAATGCGAGAACACTGACTACAATTAATACAATGATCATGAAAGTCAGAGGAAGATTTCTTCCTATTACAATTTGAACAATGTCCCTTCATTGTGAAAGAACAACAATAAGTCCTAGTTACTCGCAAAAACCCCTGACACAAAGATACATAATAACATGATCCATTAATAAATGAAAAAACAATTGCAAAACAAAATAATTTTGAAAAAATATTTTTTCAGCGAAGCCCAAGTTGCTGAAAAGTAACGTTGAGCTCCGATGGATCCGATGGCAAAGTGTGGTCAAAAATTTTAAATTTATATTAAATAATTAATGAGACACTTTCGGATAATATAAATGTATCTTATAGTGAGATAAACTACAGCAAAGGCAAACAGCCCCCCTCAAAAAAGGCTGTTGCCAATGAAAACAAACAGTGTAAAAACACCAGAAAACATGACTCCAGGCACTGAAAAAACTGGCCCGGAATCAGTCATCAATTACACTCTATCTGATGCAAAACAGAGACTCCCAGGGGAGAATCTGTAGAACATCAGATGGAAGATGCAGAACACAAACGTTATACACCCATGGGTGAAAACGTAACTATGGGGAAAATAACAGAAAACATTCTGTAACCAAGCAACTCTCCCAGGAAATTTTAGAAATGAAATTTCTCAAAAATATGCCAAAAGCATGGGAGAATTGCAAGGGGGGACTTTAGAAGGTTAGGGAAGAGGAAACACTGAATAAGCAGTGCAACAATTAGCAAGAATGACAACAAGAGGCCCATGCCTCGAAAATAGGAAACTTAACATAATTTCATCAAAAAATTTTAAGTACAGCCCTGATTATTTTTTGTCACTTCTTTTTCCTCTCCTCCTTCTATCCTCCTTAGAATCACATTTTCTCCAAAAATTACGTGTCTGGCATCCTTTAAACTGAGATTTACAAGCACAAAGATCAGTGAGATGTTGACTGATGAAGGGCCAAACAGAGAATGATAATTGGCGCCAATTTTGGGACGTCTGCGTCACTGCGCATGCGCAGTAGAGGCGTAGTATGGAGGTCCTTTAGGACATGATTTCTTTTTGTTTTGGATGCAAATTTTGGGGATTGGGGGGCAAAATTTGTGTTTGGCCCTGGTTTTGTTAGAGTTAGCACCAGCTAAGTCTGGGTCATTGGTACAGTATAAAAATATTTTAAGTTACAGCCCTGATAATATTCTGTCACACATTTTTCCTCTCCTCCTTCTCTATCCTCCTTAGAATCACCATTTCACTAATATTTATGTGTCTGGCATCATTTAAACTGAGATTTACAAGCACAAAGATCAGTCAGATGTTAACTGATGAAGGGCCAAACTTAGAATGATTAATGGCGCCAATTTCGGAACGTCCTTGACACTGCGCATGCGCAGTAGAGGTGTAGTGTGGAGGGCCATTCAGGACATGTTTTCTTTGGTTTTAGATGCAAATTTTGGGGATTGGGAGGCAAAATTTGTGTTTGGCCCTATATTTTAAGAGTTAGCACCAGCTATGTCTGGGTCATTGGTACAGTATAAAAATATAGTTATTCAAAAATTTTGTTTGTATGTGTTGTCTGCTTTTCATGTAAGGTAAAGGGTTAACCTATTACCTAACATAACAGCCCAAACCTGTCTGCGCTATTCACAAAAACACACCATTCAAATCTGATTGTTTGTTCAATTTTTGCCCCTCACTGAAACAAGCTCATTTGAGCTTGATCCAACACGAGGTCATACGCTATGTTTTTGAGGCCACAAATTGGGAATTTAAAATGATTTCTGCATTTAGCATACATACCACTCGCCCAGACATGCTGGCTACTCTATTCGAAAGAATTCAGGCCAACTGCTTAATTTTGCACCCACCTCAAAAATTAAACCAAAGTAACAACAACAAAAAACAGGAGTAAAAAAAAAACATGATGTCTGCACATGTCTCTTTGGCAGTTTTACATCTGACATCATCATCCACTCGTGCAGTGTTTGTGAGTACTGAGCAACAACAGAAACTATTCTATAGTGCATATACAAAACAACAATGTCAAGTACTACTCAGAAGTTGAGCTGATTTTTCAGAATCGGTTTTGGTTCGGTTTCAGGAAAAAACCTCTGTTTTGGTTCAGTTAGTGAACAACATTTCTGGCTCTGTAACTTGGAAAAAATCTGCAACAGTTTATAAGGCACCACTCAACACAAAAAGCAGTGTTTATAAATATCTGCATTGGGTTTAGCCAAACTTCGCTTTGATCATTCTTAGAGGGTCTATGGGATCAGTTGTTGGGTCTATTCTGTCAGAAAAGAAACATAAATTAGGGTATAAAGGTCATCTAATATAGATTGTGTTCTCGGTGTCACAATTTCTCCCTTATTGACTCATCCACCAGATGAGTCAATGAAGGAGAAAATGTGACAATGAGAACACTACATATTTGTCCCTTTGTCCAAAAGACGAAGTGACGAGACTATGTGGGCCACTAGTCCAGTTCTCACCTAGTAAAATAATTTGATCAGTTTATGAACAATGACAGTAAAAACGTTCGGTCGTTTTTTGCTGGGTTTTGCAGTTCAGTTTTCCAGTTTGCCACAAAAACCAGAATTGAACAAGGAAACCGCCCAGCTCTACTCAACACCATTCATTTGTATATGTATCACAGAAGAGTTTCTGGGATCACTGCTCCTAAATTCAGACTGTTTCAATTTCAAAGTGACTTTACCAATGGCTATGGATACCTGGTTATTATCCAGTTATAGCCTGCAAATACCTGTTATGAGAATGGCTCAACCATTTCAGTACCACTGTCTTCCCTGAAGAGCACAATTGGGAAAGAGTGTCACGCTCAAAGATGCAGTAAACACAGAAAAATGTATTAATTGTACACAGGTTGTGATGTTGATACAAGACACTATGAACTTTCCTTAAGCATGGTGGCCCCACACACTAAAGTATGTGGCATAGATGATGGTATACTTGGGATTGTGTCAGGTTAGTAAGTTGGACAGTCTGACTGTTAATCATCACTGCATAGAAGTTCCCTGGGTTCACTGACTTCCTCCACCAATAAAACTGTCTGACATGATATAACCCTGGCTGTTGAAAATGTCATTAAAACCCAAATAAAGAAACAAACACACATGAACATACCTACAAAAAAGAATATGTAACTTTATTTCCTCAATAAAAACCCTGTTAACAAAATCTTGAAAAAGGCCTAACCATTTCTTCTTGCATCACTCCTGCTTCCCACACAGCTCTTCTTCACCCCTATCCCTTCCCAAAATAAAAATGAAAAAGAAATTAACAGTTTTAAAATGTATTAATTAAATAGAACAATTACCTTTCCCTGGACTAATGGCAGTCAGGAGTGGTCGTCGGTCTCGCATTTGTTTCTCATAGGCTTCTTTCTCAACTTCTGCTTCCTTTTTTTTGTCCATTTCTCTCGTTGATGGATAAAAAAGCCCCACAGTTTGTGTGGCGATAGAACATGTTGGCCTAAGAAATGCTGAGGTTGACATACGAGCCTAAGAAATAAGAGAAAAAAATATAACAAAACTTTATTAACCTTTTACCCAACACGAATAGCAGAGACTTACAAAAAAAATCTTGACAAAGAAAAATTCATTTTTTACATTAAAAAACATAGCTTATGAGGCTTCACTAGAACTAGTTCAGCACACACATTCCAATGAGTGGTCATAAGTTATGTATTTGAGACAAAAAAAAATTGAAATGGCACTTTTTGTAGATATCGCTGAATGGTTTTGGCTTTTGTTAGTTAATGGGTTAACCCTCAAGTCCTCAGATAAATTTTCATTTATAACCACCGCAAACACATGTACACAGCTTGTAGATTACTTAACATTATTTCTACATCATTGTTGGCTACCTGCACAGGCAGCCAACAATGATGTAAAAACGATGTCAAGATAAATGCATCATACCAGTAAAGTTCTCAAGGAAGAATACACTTGGGACAACTTTTTAAGAGCAATATAAAAGGGCCAGTTTGTGGCTGTATGGGGACTTAAGGATTAACTTTTATTTAACATGACTCGAAGATGAAAGCATGATAAAATTGGAGCGGTAATTGTTGTGAATAGTGCAAGTCAGATCTATTCCATTTCACTAGGTAAAGGATTATTAAACAAAAAATGTGAAGCTATATGCTGAACTGTATCTCTCATGTTTTTTTTTTAATTTCCTTTTACAAAAATCACTTCAAAAAAGATGATTTTACCAGACAAATTTCAACCTGTTTCTACACTGTGAAACAACTGTAGAAGTCTTATCATATTTTAGTACCTTTGGGTACAATGAAAACCAAAATAACAACACTGAGTGACATTAATAATGATCTGCTTAATTCTGATTAAAGATGGGTGATACACAATGAAAATACTGTTCAGTATTGAACCATTACTAATTTACCGTACCAAGGGAATCTCAAACTACCAAAATTTTGGTATTGAAAAATATCGCCAACATTAGTTTAAAAATAAAAGAGCAGCTAACAGAACTTTGTACAAAATTCATGACAAGAAGAGCCCATGGACTATGTATTTTTAAGGCAATCATCAATAGTTGTTTGAGGTAACAAAAAAACAGGTATTTTTCTCAGCTGCATTTTTGTTACATCTAATGAACAATGGCGAGTGCATGTGTAACTTCCAACATTTTGAAAATTCTGCATCTGTATCTGCAGTAAAACGGTGATCTACAGATGGACCATGTACTAAAAATACAATTTGATACTGGTACTGGTGTGAGTACATGTTTGTTGTTAACACTGAATATCATACCAATACTGTGGTAAATCATTCTAAAAATACAGATACTGAAAACCAAACTTGAAAAGTCAATTATGCTCAGATCTAATTCTGATAACCATTATAAAACTAACCAATGCTTCACTTTGGCCATTTAACACATTACCCTACACACAGGATTATCAAAATTTATTGTTTTAATTATATATTTTTTCAAATTTTTCAAAATATTTCAACAAAACCATATCATGTGACCATCTCGTTGGAACGAGCTCATTGAGCTCGTTCCAATGAGGGGTTCACATGATATGGTTTTGTTGAAATTTTTTGAATAACAATACTGCTGAATTTGTTAATTACACAGGTGGATGCTGCCAGGATGCAGCCGATTCGTAAGGTAAAGGGTTAATTTCAATAAAAAAGTTTTATTATTAGTGCTTTACTTTGAAACTATTCTCATCTTTGACTCGTTTTAAATTTTAATCTTCAAAACATGCAAGGAGGTTGTAAACAGAAGTTTGAAGTTAAAGGTCCATGCGATCTTTTTGTGCATTGCATGATTCAAAGTAGTCATAATTTCAAGGGATGTAGAAAAACATGAACAAAAAATCAAAACAGATCTGCATGTGTTTATTCCATAAAGAAGGACATAAGAAATATACTCTTTCGATATCTTGAAGAAAGAGATATCACAAAAAAATAACGAGAGGAATGAAAATATTACTTACCACTTCTGGCGGTGGAACAGCCAACCTATAAAATAAAAAAAAATAAAAAATTGCAGATGAATATAGAATAAAAATCAATTGATCAACAAAAATTAAAATTTACTCATTACCACTATGCTGTTTCCACCCAATACATGGGCACAAACAGCAACTCCTTGCCTGCTGGGAGTGGATTTTCGTGTCCGGTACAAAAATACTTGGTTTAATACCTATCCTTGGTGTAATCCCAGATCTTCCAAGAAAATATTCCCCTACAAATAGGAGAACATGTGGTTCACTTAACCATTTTTTTTTATGCCAGACATAAATATTTTTTTATCAAACTAAATTTACAACCTTTACTTGATTGAATGAGAAATTCACAACTAGACTACACAATTGTTTTATTATATCCCCACTCTGCGCACAGAAATTAAGTCCAATGTATATCCTTTTAAAAAAACAGGGGAATAACTCTTGACTGAAATGGTCTAGCATCATAATTTTGCATTGTGAGTATTTGTCACATGATGGAGACGATACATACTAAATTTCATGATAATCCATCAACCACTGGCAAGATTATTGCTTGTTCTTATGTTTTTAGACACACAGACTTCTGCATGTAATCCAGTATAGCCCACAATCTCTGTGCTATAAAAATATATCCTCAGCAGGTTAAGAGTAAACTCAGCTGTTACCATCCCTATAGGATTTCTGAACCGCCTTGTTGGTAAATAGCCATATTCATTATAATTTTGTTTTAGTTTCTCTATCTGAAGCCAAATAATTAGAAAATACACTACATGTGAATGAAGGGAAGATTGTTTCTAAAACTATGATGTTTACCCTCAAAACATTGTTCTCAAATTTTGTAGCAGAACATAAGTAGAAGATGCCAATGGAATTGGACACCAAGGATTAACCCGGCGTAGAATTGGCTGAAACTGTGATTGTGCTTCTCATGGTATTCAACAATTTGCTTGGGTGGAAATTCTCATTAAAAAGTGATTTAGTAGAGCCCTGCAAAGCTTCACAATTTTATTTGATTCAAAATCGTTGAAATGATTCAATCCAATTCAAGTTGGGATAATTTGGAAATCTTTGAATCGTGAAGATGCTTTTACAATCCTACCAAATGTCTCCTCTTGAATTCTTCTTCTATCATCAGGTCTCCTGAATAGGAGACCAGATGACAGAAGAAGAGTTCAAGGCAGTTCTGTATCCGAAACTACTTTGGTTCAAGGGAGTTCTGTTTCCGAAACTACTTTTGATTCCATTTCTGGAATATTCAACCTTATTGACTGACTTGCCCAAAAAGTTAAAGGGGGTTAAAGTGTATTTATTGCCCTTAAATTATTTCCAATACATCTTTTGCTAAAAATCAATATTTTTAACTTTGATACACATCAAATTTTGTGATTTTGGTAGAAAAAAGCTGGTGTTTTACTCATTAAGCTGATGAACTTGTGCTATTTTGTGACACACGGTTGAAAAGATCTTATAAAGAGGTTACAATACACTATTTTGGTGCAAACAGTGCCTCTAGCGGTTTGCAGTCCAACCTTTAATGGAGGATAAAAGTTCCTTGATTTATCCGATTGGTGGAAAATGAACTGAGCTTGTAAGTGTGAATAAAATTTTAAAGTGCATGTTTTGAAAAAAATATCAAATATTGGTGACAATTGTCTACTGAAAAGTGTGAGAGGAGATAAAAAATGGGTGGGTGTAGGTAAAAGTATGTCTATTTCATTTAGTGCTAAACTGGACAGGAGTATAGGAATCACCAAATTTATATTTTTTTTCAGTATATTTTTTTTCATGAGATGATAAACTAAATGGATAGATGGTTGTTTTTGTCCAAATCAGCTTGATGAGATGGGGAGAGGAGGAAAGATTACCACTGTCGTCAATGGAAAAAAAACAGTGTATTGTAATCTGAAGCGGTATTTCTTGTGATTTCTGTCAAGTAATTTAAAAAAAAATAGTTTTGGATGTTGGGTAAATCAGTGTTATTACGTTGATGACTGAAGCTGAGTCAGTTTGTACTTGGGCGGAAATTTGAGAGAAAAGGTAATTTTAAAGATGCTGGATGCCCATTTTTCCTGAAAAACAGCTTATTTTAGAGTGCCCATATGCATAAAATGCTGGCCAAATGAACAATGAATCTAAGGTGAAGAGAAGATGGTACAATTTGGTTATTTTGTTGTGTTTCTTGTCAATCAGAGGCAGGCCAATTTGAAATGGCAGTATTAATTGAGCTGAATGTTGTTATCTGTGCAAAATAAGCAGTAATGATTTCCACTTGCTAACTAACCCCCATCCCCAAAGATAGTTAGTAGAAGTATCATTTCTTTCTATTTCAGAATTTAATCCCTCCTGTCTATAGATGCTTGCGGAAGGTGTGATTTTTTGTATATTCTGGTGTTTGTAAAACAGTCATTCAACAAGGATTTTTCTTTATTTTGGCAGGTGTAATGGTCAAATTAATGAGAAATATCCTGTTTCAGCTAGTGATTTGATTCAAATGTTATTTTGATTAGATACACAGGAGGCTTTTACTCCATGAGAGCAATTTGGGTGTGGTGCTACTTGAATTTTATATGTTGAAATAATTATTTTCCCTTATTTATGAACAGAACTGTAGCTACATTATTACCCTTGATTGCCAGACCCCTCTGGGAAACTTTCTAATCTTATTTTGGAGAAAAGCTCTGCTTTGAAGTGATATTTGCACACAAGATTGGAAAAAACTATCTTTTTGGCAATTTCTAGATTAAAAAAATCACTACACTTTAAGTAACTGCTCCTCTCATATTGACAACATTCACTGGGTTTAACATTTCTATTTTCACAATCAAACTTGCAGCTCCAAGGGGGTTAATCAGTAATAGTTTGGTCCACTATATGCGCTTTGTTATTCACAAATAGAGGCTTTCACAAGAATGTAGAATTCGGTCATACAAATGACATTTTGTGTGCTTTCTCTGTCCTTGGTCTTTCATTTGTCATTTTTCTTACCCAGTACTACTACAACTACCATAAAAACTTGCATCCTGTTCTTCTAGAAGGTAAAATTCCATCCTTGGTTATATACCAATATAGAGATATACCTAGCAGTTTATAAGACCGTTGCATTAGGAAGATTTCAGTTAAAATAAGTTGTTGAACCTGGCTGAAAGGAGCTACTATGCTGATCTCATCCAGGTTCTGCAACTTTTGTTTTTTGTAAATGTCAAACAAGGGGAGATAGAGTGGATTGGACATGTGGCTAAATGTACTATACTGGCTTGATACTTGAGAATGTGGGTCAATGAAGAAAATTTGTGATATTGTACAGAATTGAGAGACTCCAAACTTAATTGTGGTTCTATTTGGGAGAATTCTCACTTTTAGAACCCCCCCCCCCCCACCCCCCCCCCCCCACCCCCCCACCCCCGTCCAGTTTGATCAATCCTGATCTATTTAATTTGAAAATTTGGCACCTGTGAGTACCACTGGATGCTTCATGTGGTTAGTACTCATACATTTTTTTATAACATGGAGGTTCAGCCCAATGTGTAGAGTGCACACCAGTTCTTAATCTAGTCTCAGTACAAAACCAGCAAAAATTTCCACTTTCATCTCGTTTTGGCAGTATCTGTATCACCCAAATGTATATTTATTAATTTTCCAAGTATCTTTTTAACTCTGTGTACTGTATATGTGGGAAACAGTTGGGAATTCTGTCACTGGAATTGAAGTGTGTAGACTCAACTGGATTGGGTGTAGGATTTGTGTGCTAAACTGGTGGAAGGGGTGGGGGTCATATAGCCAGCACTGTTTGTTCGTTTGTTTTTTTCTTCGTTGAGGTCATATGATTATCTCACGATAGAGTGTGCTTCTGTCATATGGAGTACTTCTACTGTAAATTGTACTTCATCCAAACACTTTTATGAAACAAAAGAACTTAAATTTCATTTTTATTTTGAGAATTATGGAAGGGTTAATGCTTTTGGCTTTCATTTCTCTGAGAATAACTTTTTGACTTTGGTAGTTTATTTAGCTACTCTGTTGGTATACCAGTGTAAAATGATGATAGTTTTAGGACCACAAATTCATTAAACTTGTTGTTTGGAATCAGTTTAAAGGGAAAAATGTAAAAAGTGACACATGATTTTTTTTCACTCAAACAATAGGGTGGGTTAATTGTAATGTTGATAGATCAGGCAAAGAGCATTGAAATTTGAAAAAAAGATATTTAATACATTAGACGGTATTTTTTAATTTAAAACCATAATTACATATATTTTTATCAATTCTGTAAAAAGTTTAGGTTACAATACACTGTTTTGGTGCAAACAGCACCTCTAGAGATCTGCACCCCAACCTTAATGGGGGATAAAAGTTCCCTGATTTATCCGATTGGTGGAAAATGAACTGAGCTTGTAAGTGTGAATAAAATTTTAAAGTGCATGTTTTGAAAAAAATATCAAATATTGGTGACAATTGTCTTCTGAAAAGTGAGAGAGAAGACAAAAATTGGGTGGGGGTAGGTAAAAATATGATTGATTGATTGGTTTTATTCAGTAGTGCAACATGTATACAATCAAAACCAAAAATATACATAGAGGTAACATTATTCACAAGTACATGACTGCACCACAGGGAGATGGCGTAGCCACTAGTGGCTGTCTTCCCATCATTCCCATTTAAAAAAAATGAACAAGAAAGAAGTGAGAAAAAAAAAACAGAAAAGAAAAGAAGAAAAAAAAATGAAAGTAGCGAAATGAAAACGAGAAGCAGACATGAGAATCAAGGCAATCCTGATAACAGCATGTTCTCCAGTAGGAGGTCATTTTATATCCCTACAGTAAATGTTATGTTAGGCTGGTTCTTTCCATCATGTGAAAAATCTATTCTATGTTTTTGACATGAGATGAAGATTGAGTTCAACAGAAAGGTAGCGATGAGATAGAGCTACTCCCAACAGTCGGGGCATACTGGATTGTTACAGTTGACATGTATGAGCTTAGAAATTGTTCAGTTAAAATGTTTTTGAATAGTGGTCTTGGGATAATTTTGAACGAATGGTTCAATATTGTTCCATGTCCTTGGGAAAGTGTGTATGGAAGGTTAGCAGAGAATCCGAGTCTTCGGTTTATCTGTGCGTAATTTGCCTGACTGTCTGGTGTCCATACCGGAGGGATTTTGGTATATTTTAAAGGTATTTTCAAAACTTTCAGGCAACATTTTATTATGCCAATCAGGCATAAACAGCTGAACATGAAATTTATACAAGTTTGTGAATTTTAAAATGTGTTGGTCTATTTCATCTAGTGTGAAGCTGGACAGGAGTATAGGAATCACCAAATTTAAAGGCAAAAGTCACATGGCGACCTATATTTTTTTACGTCTATTTGTTTCATGAGATGATAAACTAAATGGCTAGATGGTTGTTTTTGCCCAAATCAGCTTGATGAGATGGGGAGAGGAGGAAAGATTAGCACTGTCGTCAATGGGAAAAAAAACAGTGTATTGTATCCAAGATGCCATTTCAACAATGTGGCATATAACAGTATTTCAACACCAAATGCAAACATACACAAAGACTTTATTTCTGTTCGAGAAAAATTACAACCGATGATTAAGAACACAGGAAGATGGGTCATGTTATTCAATAATCACATATTGCCTTTCTCAAAACTTCATTTATTTATTGGTGTTTAAAGTCACTTTAACATCTATGGCTACATCATGACCACAACATAGGTATGAAGTCATGTTTAGCCATTCACTGATACCATGCTGCCCCCTTTAACACTTATTTCCAACTTTTATGACCTCAGAACAGGTGCCCTTAACATGCCATCATGAATAGGTCCTACTGACAATAAACATATTACATCATGTGACCTCCTCACTGGAACGATCTCATCAAGCACATTCCAATGAGGGAGAGGTCACATGACATGGTTTTGTTGAAATTTTTTTTTTAATTTGAAAAAAAACATTAAAATAAATTTTTATACCATTTGCTTTAGATAAAGGGTTAAGTTAGGTAAAAGGTTAAATGTGTTAGTATTGGGAATCAGTCTAAATTCTATACATTTACAGCACTCTCTCCCAATCATGACTTAACTAGTTGAGTACCAGAAGCCACTGTCGTGGCCCTTCTGCAAAGTGCTGAAAGCCACTATAGTGGCTTTGCACTGCTTGCACCATAGCCTGTTCTTTTCTTAGCAGTAGGAAAAAATCTTTACATGAAGTTGTTTTATTACAATTTATTGGAGAGTGCCTGTTGGCACTCTCCAATAAATTGTAACAAAACTATATATTATGAACAAAATTTTTGCTTACGTAAGGTTACTTTGTCTGGTAGCATGATATCTTGGGGAAAAAATACTCATGTTGCAAATCGCCTTTGAAAAATAATTAAGGAGACGGCTTAAAATAAGCTCAGGCTTGATGCCGAATCCTGTCAATATCTCAATTTTCCATTATTCAATTATGCTTAACTTATATCGATGTTCCTATTATTAAGTTGTATATCTCCTTATTGTATATGTTTTGCATGTGTTTATTTTTTACTCTTTGAATAAAATACTGTTTAAACTAAAAATAATTTAGCACTCTACCAGTTATATAGTACAGAAAAAACTTTCAACACTACTGCATGACATTCTGTATAAAATACATGTGGTAGTCAATGAGCAAACAACACAACTGGGGATAAATGAACAAAGATAATAAGTACCAAAATGAATCAATACTCCTGAAAGGCTGTAAATTTCATTTACTACCAAACTCCTTAAAAATCAGTGGGAGATGTACTCATTTCCAGCGAGCAGTTCTATATTATATCATTTAGTAACTGAAGATTGAAAGGGTTAAAGGCTGTTTATGATAAATACAGATAAGCAGAAAGATAAGTCACCATAGTTATTATTTTTTCTCCCCCACTGCATGTGTAACATACGTCTGTCCAGGGTGAGATAGCAGGGAGAGACAGATGTATACCACCCCACCCACGAGACATTATACATTTATAACGTTATTATGACATTATGCATATCGTATCAGTTTTTTGCTACCAAATAATTCATATTGATGTCATCAGAATGCCGTGTGATCAAAGTCTGATGCTCTAAAACTCTTTAAACTCCAAGATTTATTTATTTATAGATGCTTAAGGTCACATATTTATGCACAATGGCTAATCATGACCGTGACAGTTTTACGGGTGGGAGGAAGCCGGAGTACCCAGAGAGAACCACCGAGCAACGACGAGCAGCTGCCAGCTCCCCAACACCGTAACTCCGCACTGCGGCACAGGCAGGGTTAGATTGGTTGAAGACATGCGTACCATCGACGTGCAGTACGCCTTAGTACACGGCGTCATAGTGCCCCCACGCGGGCAATGGAGATGAAGTGTCTTGCCCAAGGACACAATGCGGTTGCCGCAGGTGGGATTCGAACCGAGGACCTCTCGGCTTGCAGCCTGCACCTCTGCCTACTGAGCCACCACGCTCCCTTAAACTCCAAGATGCCACCGTTCCTAATTGATTTCGTGGTATATACCTTTGGTATATACGTAACTTTTGTATGCTCTTTCCGATGGTGTCATTAGTTTTTCAAAACAACGAATACCAAAGGAGTTGATTATATCAGCATGTGATCGCTGATTACCTCTGGCTAACGTTACCGCTCTATGGTGGGGGAGAAAAATAATCCCTGATGGGTATGGGTGTGGGATGGGAAAATCTCACCCTCGGGACAAGATATTTGGTCCAGACACTCAGCATGCCTCGTGTCTGGCCCAAATATCTTGCCCTCGGGTGAGATTTTCCCATCCCACACCCGTACCCATCAGGGATTATAATAATCTTCTGTAGTCCTGAGGATCTGCAAATACACCCCAACAGTATTTAAGTTTTGAAAAAAAATCTTAAACTAAAGTTTTGAAGAATGCATAGTTATATTTATTTATTGGGGTTTAATGACACTTTTGACAGCCAGAGGCACCTTGTGTCAGACAGTTTTGGGAGTGGGGGGAGCTGGAGTACCTAGAGAGAACCACCAAGCAATGGTGAGCAACTGCCAGACTCCCCAACATATTAACTTCACTCAAGCAGGGTTAGCATTGGTTGAAGACAAACGGCCCATTCACGTGCAGTACGCCTTAGTACACAGTGCCATCATGCCCCAACGTGGGCAATCGAGAGGAAGAGCCTTGCCCAAGGACACAACATCATTACCCCAAAGAATGCATAGTGCTGACAATTGTTATAAACATTAAAATCATTACACAGGAAATGTATTCCTCAATGTTCAAACTTTATTAAGGCTTGTTGATAAGTTGTTACCATTTGAAAAGAAAAGTACTTTTTTGTTTATTTCGGAAGTCTTTCAGTCAATTATTCTTTGTAGGAAATAACTGCAATTTGTATTAGATACAGTTTTGTTACTTATTTAGAATTACTATTTATCATGTTAGTTGGGTAATCCTTTCAAAAGTTAAAATTATTTAGCCCCCGATTCCTTTCTTGACATATCTTGAGTCCTTAGTTAATCCTTTACCAAACGTAATGACATATCCAACCAGTTCTTTTTACAAAAATTGTAATCCAATTTTCTTTATTTTTCAAATTTGCCTCCAAAACATAGTTTATGACACCTCACTGGAACGAGTTCATGGAACACGTTCCAATGATGGGGTCATAAGATACATTTTGGAGGTAAAAAATTTAAAATATCAGTTATTCAAAACAATTTTTTGCAACTGTAATCTTCTAGTTATACAGGATGAATGGTTAAAGTAGGGCAATAACTCTTGCATGATTTACTGAATAAGACAATAAATCAACCCCAGCTGTATTTTCACTACTTGAAGAGGAATAGCAAATATGTTGTGATATATCTTTCAAAACCTCAGGTGATTTGAAATTTTTGTCAACAGATGTAAAGATGGATGGGTAGACAGAAAGTTGGAAGGAGGGAAGTCATGCTCATATATTTACCGCAAACCTTTACCTTTTGATCAAGGAAAACAAAATGACTTTCAGTGGAGTGTATGAGACAATCTGCAACAAATCTGAAGTGTCACTACCAAGTAAAATATATACATGTAGCTTGATGGAGACTGTATATTTGAAATATAACTAATCTGCCTTTCAATAGTTTCAATAGCTTGATAATTTTCACCAGATATTACTCTTCTATGGTGGAACCCTATTATTTATTCATTTATATATTTATTGGTGTTTAGCCCTTTACCCAACGTAGCGGCCAAAACCGTCCAGCGTTATTCTCAAAAATCGCCAATTAATTTTCATTTTATTTTAATTTTTTTTCTCAAAAACATAGGTTATGACCCCTCATTGGAACGAGCTCGTTCCAATGAGGGGTCATAACCTATGTTTTTGAGACAAAAAATGAAAAAAAATACTTATTCAAGAATTTTTTTTGCAAGTGTCGTCTGCTTTTCATGTTAGGTAAAGGGTTAAGGTCACATATTTTCTGCATGATTGCTAATTATGACCACAACATGGATATAAAGTCAAGTTTAGCCAATTATTTACACATGTGTTGCCCAGTTTTAATGACTTCAACACCAAGCACTGATTACTGGATCCCATTTTACCTTTAAAACAGAGCTTGTTTACCGCAGTAAACAAGCACTGCTCACTTCCAGGGGTTCCTACATGTGCGTGGACCCCTGTTAATAGAACAACTACTTGAAGTTGAAAAAATGTTCAGTTAACATAAATATTCAATTAAAAAGAATACAATCATTTTCCCATATTCTGATAATAAATTGAGTGTTTAGTATGCGGCATCTCTTAACTGCTTGAGTGCTAGAAACCACTATCAGGGCTTTAACCCTTTACCTAACATGAAAAGCAGACGACACTTGCAAAAAAAATTCTTGAATAACTAATTTTTTTCATTTTTTGTCTCAAAAACATAGGTTATGACCCCTCGTTGGAACGAGCTCGATGAGCTCGTTCCAACGAGGGGTCATAACCTATGTTTTTGAGACAAACAATGAAAAAAATAATGAAAATTAATTGGCGATTTTTGAGAATAGCGCTGGCCGGTTTTGGCCGTTACGTTGGGTAAAGGGTTAAAAAAAAATGGCAGTACCAGAGCAAAAGCCAACCTTATCCTTGCTTATGTTTCATATTCAGTCAAATGCAAATAATATTTTGTTTATATAAATTTGTTTTATTACAAATTATTGGAGAGTGCCCACAAGTGGGCACTCTCCAATAATTTGTAATAAAAAACAAATTCTGATCACCAAAAATAATCTAACCGTCAACAACCTGACTGATAGATCTCAATGAGCTGTATTTGTTGTTTGTTTGTTGGTGGTTAACGTCACAAATTTATGCACTATGGCTAATCGTGACACAACATGGAGATGAAGTCAAGTTTAGTCAATCGTTGATCAACATGTTGCCCATTTTAGAGGACTTTCACCCCAAGCATTGGTGACTGGGTCCTATTTTACTAGTAAAGCGGAACTGGTTTACCACAGTAAACAAGTGCTGCTTACTTCCCGGGGTTCCCACGGGGACAATGAGCTGTGTGAAATAAGATATAACATTAAATGCTTACAAAGGAAGAACCTAGGCCAAATTGGCATTTTGATTATGTGAAACTATCAAAACTGTTCTGAAACATGAGGCTGACGAGATTAATAGACTTGATTCTTTGTTTTTGGTATCAGGTCTTTTCATAGGCAGAACAAGACCAAATAGCATAAAATCACTTCTCCATTTTTCGAATTCTCAGATGGATGCTTTTGAAATATTGTTTGCCAAATTATTCTCTTTGAAAACTAGAGGTAGTCACCTAGGGGTGGCCAATCCCCCTGAAAAATCACCCTGATACCGTAACCTTGGTAATATATTACATTACATTAACACAGCCATGGTTGGTATTATTTACTCAAGTAATACAGATAAGATTACCTGTATTTGATGACATGTCAAGTTTGGTTTTGATCGGGACTGAAGATCAGCAACATGACTATATCCTCTCCACACCTCCCCACCTCCCCCCCCCCCACCCCCTAAAAAAAAATGTTTTCAGAGGGGGAGGGGGGATAAAAAGGCCCAACTGTTTGGAGCACAACTTTTAGCATAGACTGTTAAAAGCTTAATATATTATATTGCTATCACTTTATTAACCCTTTCAAAACACTCTGCATAAAATTTTGTTTTGGCTTATCCAAAAAAATTCTTATTTCTCAGTCATTTTTCTCTCAATTTTATGATGAGGAAAGGGGGGGGGGGATTTTTTCACTATTTTTTTGTAAATCCAGAATCCTGAAAATAGCTTGAATTATCACTGTTTCCTTATCAATTCTGTGGAAAAACCCAATGTTTTCAGCTGTGTAAAACTCCCATTCTGCACTTGCAAATTCAAATAACTATAACCTGTTTGACAAAGCTCAGTGAAGAGATTTGGGGGTAAAATGGGGTGATAAGGCAGAATTTCAATGCTGAAGGAGGTGTCTGAGAAACAAGAATTTTTTTTATTGGCATTACAAGAAAATTCAAAAGTTCACAAACAGATGATGCAAAGAGAAATAAAACAGTAAAAGGGGATCATTAATAATATAATCCTACAGCCTATAAGGTAGTTTGATTAAAATATTATTGAATCACCCAACAAATATATATACAAATGAGTTCGACTCTTTGTTATGTCAGTACAGTGAAACCTGTTAACAGAATATCCACTTTGCCAATGAAAACTATTCAAATAACCCTTTAGCCAATGCACATTATTTTGAATATTATTTTTTAATTTTTTTCAGAAAATTTCAACAAAACCATATCATTGGGCTACTCCCTCCCCCACCCCAAACCCCCCCCCCCCCCCTTCTCATTGAAATGGGCTTGACAAGCTTGTTCCAATGAAGGGTCACATGATATGGTTTTATTGAAAAAAAAAAATTTAATTGCTGAATTTCTATATTTTGTGGGTGAATACAGCCGATTTGTTAGATAAAGGGTTAACAGGAGTATTTAGCTAAAGGGAATTTGATCATTTTCCTGTATTCTAGTAATAAACTGAGAATTTATCCCTTTATATCTTGTTTGACAGAGCTCATGGAGCTCTGTCAAACAAAATATAACGGATTAAATTCATATACAGGATGTAGAGATTGGACAGATCAATAAACGTGGCTTCTTCAGCAGTTGTCAAAATAATTCTTTCATTAGAAGATTTTTTATTCAATTAACAGGAGTTTATTTGATAACCCATATTCCATTAACAAGTCAAATGTGTACTGAAGATATGGGAATTGGATTTGTGTTTGGTAGATATAAGTAATTAACAAAGTTATTCAATTGAGAAATATCCAATTAAGTGAACTCCACTGTAATGCAAATTATGGTAATTATTTGCCGAAGTAACTGCTGTATAGACAATTACATTCAGGAACACTGTTTTGAAGGGGTTAATATTTTCAGAGATAACTTACTGATTGTCTGCATGAAAACTAGAAAAACAAAATGAAATGAATTAACTCAGTATTACCACTGTGATGAGTACAATATTAGTTGAATATCTGTTATATTTCTTTCATAGTGATGCATTTATGTCAAAAGAATTGGTAAACTGTAGTGTTGTGCTCAACATGTCATTAAAAGTAAATTAACTTCTCAAAGTTAGACCTATGTGGTGAAAACCTTTGAAACTTCCTCTCTCTTCAGTGCTCACAACCTGCGATTTAGTGCAAAAACTATGAACTTTGAAATTTAAATTTAACTATGCAGGGAAACTGAAAAAATTTATAGTAATTTATATATTTTTTATACTTACCAATGACCCAGACATAGCTGGTGCTAACTCTTAAAAATATAGGGCCAAACACAAATTTTGCCCCCCAATCCCCAAAATTTGCATCTAAAACCAAAGAAAACATGTCCTGAATGGCCCTCCATACTTCACCTCTACTGCGCATGCGCAGTGTCAAGGACGTCCTGAAATTGGCGCCATTAATCATTCTTACCATCAGTGCCTGGTAAGCGCTATGTCCTCAGCGGGGAGGTATGAGTTCCCAACTCCTGGGAGGGCCATCCCCGTCTGGGTCATTGGTAAGTATAAAAAATATATAAATTACTATAAATTTTTTCAGATTTTTATACTGTACCAATGACCCAGACATAGCTGAATAGTAAAAAGGCTGGAGGGCCCAGGACATAGAGGAAAATCCAATAAGCTCAACTATATAAAATAGAGTCATCTCCTGTAGGAGAAAAGGAGAAATAGGCTTCACGTGTATCTTTCTTATTTATGACAAATTAGAAAGACACAATACCTTCTATAATTGAGCATCATAACATCCATGTTCTCTATTAATATCCAGTATAATTCGTATACTAATTATATTTAAAGTAAGCCAATAAATAAAGTTAGTCCAAAGAATTGAGACTCTTTATACTCTTTTAAAAGTGTCCGAGGATAGTATAATAACATCCGTTTGACACATGACATATTCAATTGCTATACTTTACAACTATGACATGAATGAATTAAAAACATAACTTTCACTTAAGAAACCATCCCAGTAACAGCTCAGAATTACTAACTCCGGAGGAGGTATCCCCTTGTTTTCATAATAAAAACAGGTGACCCAAGGGAACACCCTCCCCCCCCCCCCCCCCTTTTTCTTGCCCTGGGTCAAATAGCCCAGAGCGAAGAGGGCAGCAGGACGGAGTCACTGCCGGAACATAAAGCCTACATAGCTATAGCTGCAATTGTTAAGTGATCGACTTTCTGAGCAGCCGATAAAGGACCTAAACAATGCAGGTCTCCAGAAATGGATACAACATTTCTGAGATAAAAATTCATGAATGTGGATGGTTGAGACCAATATGCAGCCTACTTAATCTATAATAGCAAAACTATATGTCAGCCCAAGATGTAGAAGAGCTCTTACTTCATGAGCCAAAATCTTAAGCACAGACTGCTGAGATAAGGATAGATTATCCTAAGCAGTACTGATAGTTAACTGAATGCATTAAGTAATAGAATGGACCGTGATGACCTTTCTATTAGGCATCAGAGCCAGAAGAAGCTTTACGTCCTACTGATAAACTGAGATCTGTTAATAAATACATAAAGGTCTATCCGGACAGAGTAAAGGCCTATGCCCGCTCGAAGACGGAAGGACCTTAAAAACAATAGGTTCCGGATATCATTAGGAGCCTGATTCTTAACCAAAAATACTACATTAGTAGTAAAGGTAATAGAGTTCCCGATACTACGAAAGTGAGAATCGTCCACCGATAGTGCATGAAGCTCACTGACTCTTCAGCAGAAGAGAAGGCTAAGAGAATCGTTGCCTTAAAAGACCAGAATTTGAAACTGCTGTCCCAAGGATTCAAATGGTTGCTTTAGTTAATAAGAACCCAAGCTAAATTCCGAATAGGAATTAATCTAACGATTCTAGGTCTCTTATCGAAAAGTTTCAAACTAACTTAGATAAAGAGACATTAGGCTCCATTGTAAACTATCATGGTGTGCATAGGTATCAGATAACATAGACCTATAACCTATAAAAGTAACTGGCTGCAGATGATTTCGTTAAACAAGTATACTAGAAAGTTTGCAATGTCTGGTATGGAGGAATCAAAAATATCAACATAAAGATCCCTACACCAACGACGGAAGACCCTCCACTTTAGCCGCATAGTATAGCGAAGAGGAGGTCCTTCTACAGTTAGGAATCGCGTCCACTGCTGGTCCTATACAGTGCTTGTTATGCAAGAAGGACCACACAACGGAATACGTGAAGGTTGAGACCTTGCGGGTAGTGATAGAGTTGACACGATTTCCCCAGCGAAAAAAGATCCTCTCGTGGAGGAAGTTTCCGCGGTAAGTCCCACAGTAGACATCTAAGTAAATTTATCCACCGTCTCTGTGGGACAGAGATGCTACCAACAGAATTGTATTGTGAATGAATAATCCTAGCAATACTTGCTGAATCAACAGCGCTGGAGGATACGTATATCCTATCATCGCGTCCTACTAGATCGATAGAGCGTTAACTACATATGCTCAGGGATCCGGACACGGTGACACATACGTCTACAATTGATTGAGAGTTGTGTCGCAAATAAATTTATCACTGGGTGCTCCCATTGATAGCAAATCTGATTGAATACTCGTTAGCTGATAGACCATTCCGACGGCAACAAACGACCCTTACGTGAAAGGGAGTCTGCTAATACGATCCGACGACCGAGAATATGACGAACCGAAACAGAACTTGGTGTTCTATAACAAACAGAAGGATTCTTTCCGTTAAAATCAATAACGGAACCGAATGAGTGCCTTCCTGGTTCCGGATATACGCAACTACTGTCGTATTATCGGACAGGATTGAACATGCGTTTCTGAATAAAATTCATCCAATGACGTAGTGCAAGCCAACATAATATTCTTCCTTGGAAGTAAAGAGCTTGCCTAAAAACTACGGAACCCAAAGACCCCGGCACTTCGAATCCGTTGGGATCAAAATGTGTCCCAACCTGTTTGACTGGCATCTGTCATAATCGAAAAACTCGGATCCGGCAACTACAGTGGAACTCTCTGAGTCAACCACCGAATGTTTGCCCACGTCTGAATCTCTTGTTACACTTGATAGACAAGAGAACGTGTATATCGAGCAATTCAAGATTGCTGAAAGGTTACCTTTAACGAAGAGAAGCTTCTCGGGGAGCGACTCTGAGAGAGTTCTTCACCTTACTATCCACGCGCGTGGATGTAGCTAGGGCTGCGTCACGTCTAACCAACTCCAGGTTGCCACTGAAGGGCGGAGTTATACGTGGAAAAACTACTGCCCCTGAAAGAAATCCCATTGAGGATCATATCCTGGAATTCTTTCTCTTGAAGACGTAATGATAACGTCTCAGTAAGGTGGTGTACGTATGATAAAGCGTCTAAGTTAAGCCTATTATACATCATTGTCGTTTCCAACATCGTGGTTGGAATTGACATAGACGGCGAAAAAGACAATTGCAGTCTTGAGTCTCGCCGTCTTAGACGCAAAGGAACTCTCGGTAAGCCCAGTTCTGCCAATAAACAATTATTTCCTAGAATTCACGAAAGGAAGAATAGAGCATTGCGGACAAGAAACTATACTAGCATGTTGATAGCAAGCTTATATATATATAGCGTCGTTCAATAATTCGAATGTTCTAAGACATTATTGGACTGCGTCGGCAACTCAGGGACAATGTCCCTGAACCGATCCAAAACTCCGTGTCCAATGACGCTATTAGTCTCTTATCCAGCATCGCAGCAATGTAGTCCGACGGAACAACCTCCGGGAGATAATGCCGGAAGAAATGTATGGCAGCTTCTGTTGTTCCGAAAGGGAAAGCTCGAAATCATCCGAATCCCTTTCGCCATCCTGTCGGACCCTATGAAATATTCGGTCGTCCGTACCTGATGCAACAGCGGAGTGTACCGACCCAGCGCTGTCGGATTATTCCTGATCCGACCGAGAATCTGTCGCTTGCTGGGATGCTACGATAAGCTGTGCTATTTTGGATAGCACGTCCGTCACTGAGGCCTGTGGAGAAGCGGTATTACGATGCATTGCCGCTGGAAGCTCCGTGTTCATTACCCCGTGCATACTTCTATTATGCGAGCGACCGGAGTGTGCAGGCCTCGTGTCCCTTGGCTACCGGATGGCGTGACCTGTTTGCCATGGAATCGCTGAATGCCGAAGCTGGCCGGATATTCAAGGTCACGTAGCCAATGTGCGGTCGTGTGCGCTGCTGTGAGGATGAGGAAGCATTACCGACAGTCACTCGGACTGTCTATATAACGGAGCGTCCGGAGTGGCGGACATACGCTCCGAAGGTGAAATGTCTGTACCACAACATCCGGTCCCATATGTTGTTGCACAAGAGAGGGACCTCTCTCGCTCGCCGCCCGGACGGACCGGACGAGCTAGGAACCGGACTAACAGGCTTCCTCCGATCTCTCCGCTAATCCGTCGTCACTGGGTGTGTACTAAAGTCTATTATAGTGCTCGCATCACCCAAATCTCCATCCTAGACCGCAACGGACGAACCTGACTGCCGAACCATTCGATGAATGGAAGCTACACCGGGTGAGCTAGCGAATGTCAACTCCGTCGATCCTACTAGGGACCTCTTAGGAGATTGACGTAACCCATGAGCACTAATTGCCGCTAGCTCTTCATTAACTATGACGACAGAGGCACACTTTTGAAAGACATCTCAGTAATTTTGCGAACAAGAAACCAGATATACTTGTACATAGCAAGCATATAAAAAATATATATAGCGTCGTTCAATAAATCGAACGTATCTGAGACATTATTGGACTGTGTCGGAACTGAGGGACGATGTCCCTGAACCGAACCAAAAATTTCTAAGTCCACCGACGCTATCAGTTTCTTATCCGGTATCGCAGCATTCTGGTCCGACGAAGAACCTCTAGAAGATGAAGTCGGATGACATATACAGCAGCTTATGTTGTTCCGAAAGGGAAAGCTCGAAAACCTCCGAATCCCTTTCGGCATCCCGTCGGACCGTATGAAATTTTCGGACGTCCACACCTGATGCTTCCGCGGAGCGTCCCGACCCAGCGTCGTCGGATATTATATTATGTGACAGAGATTCTGTCGTTGCTGGGATGCTGCGATAAGTTGTGCTATTTGGGATAGCACGTCCGTCACAGAGGCCTGTGCAGAAGCGGTCTTACGATGCTTTGCCGCTGGAAGCTCCGTGTACGTTAACTCCCGCATACTTTCTTATGCGAACGTCCGGAGTCTGCAGGCCTCGAGTCCCTGGCTATCGGATGGCGTGACCTGGTCGCCGAGGATTCTCTGATTGGCGAAGTTGACTGGATATCGGAGGTCACGTAGCCAAGGTGCGGTCGTGTGCGCTGCCATGAGAATGAGGAAGCCTTATTGACAGTCTCTCCGGACTGTCTATATAACGGAGCGTCCCGAGCGGCGGACATATGCTCCGAATGCGAGACATTTTGTACCCCAACATCTGGGGCCAGATGTTGATGTACGAGAGAGGGGCCTCTCTCTCTCGCTCGCAGCCCGGATGGGCCTGGACGAGCTATGAACCGGACTAAAAGGCTTCCTCCGTTCTCCCCTCTAATCCGCCATCACTGGGTGTGCACATGGATGTTTATAGTGCTCGCATCACCCAAAACTCCTTTCTAAACCGCAACAGACGAACCCGGCTGCCGAACCATTCGATGAATGGACGCTACACCGGGCGAGCTAGCGGACGTCAAAGGCCGTCGAACCTACTAGGGTCCTCTTAGGCAATTGACGTATTACCTGAGCACTTTTCCGCTAGCTCTTCATTAATTGTGACGACGGAGGCACACTTTTTGGAAGACATCACGGATACATCACCCTGATCATGATCGTCTGAAATAGAGATTGATAAAGTAGAGTGACCCTGCGGGGAAAGGACCGGAATGGCCAATTCCCCACTAACATACCGTGACACACGCTTCCCATGTTGTCATCGTAATCAACACATACAGAACAGGAGTTAGTGTGAGTACACTGACTACATTATACAATGATTATGAAAGTCAGAGGAAGATTTCCTCTTATTACAATTGAACAATATCCTTTCAATGTGAAAAGAAAACAAAGTCCTAGTACTCGCACCAACCCCTGACAATCAAAATACATAATAACAAGATCCATTAACATAGAAAAAATAAATGAATCAAAAACTTTTGAAAAAATATTTTTTCAGAACAGCCCAAGTTTCTGAAAAGAAACGTTGAGCCCCAATGGATCCCAAGTCTAAGTGTGGACAAAAATTCTAAAAATATTTTAAACAATTTATGTAACACTTACGAACAATAATAATGTGTCTAGTTATGATTAAATTAACATCAAGATATTATTTTCAAGAAATCCCCCCTCACACAGAGGGCTGTTGGAAATGTAAACAATAAGTGTAAAAACACTATATCAACACTCTAGGCACCCTGGCCCGAAATCAGATACCAATAATACACCATCTGATGCAAAACAGAGACTTCCAGGGAAGAAACTGCAGAACATCAGATGGTAGATGCAGAACACTATGCCTAACCACCCATAGGTGAAGACGTAAACTTGGGGAAAAGAACAGAATACATTCTGTTATCCAGCTAAAACTCCCAAGAAATTTTAGTAATAATATTACAGAAAATATCCCAAAAGCATGGGAGAATAGCAAGAGGGGACTTAAAGGAAAGGGAGAGAGGAAAACACTGAATAAGCAGTGTAATCTTGATAACAAGAATGACCACAACAGGCAGTTGCCTCGAAAATAGGTAACTTAACATAATTTCATCAAAAAATTTTAAGTTACAGCCCTGATTATTTTCTGTCACTCATTTTTCCTCTCCTCCTTCTATATCCTCCTTAGAATCACCATTTCACCAATATTTATGTGTCTGGCATCATTTAAACTGAGATTTACAAGCACAAAGATCAGTCAGATGTTAACTGATGAAGGGCCAAACAAAGAATGATTAATGGCGCCAATTTCGGGACGTCCTTGACACTGCGCATGCGCAGTAGAGGTGAAGTATGGAGGGCCATTCAGGACATGTTTTCTTTGGTTTTAGATGCAAATTTTGGGAATTGGGGGGCAAAATTTGTGTTTGGCCCTATATTTTTAAGAGTTAGCACCAGCTATGTCTGGGTCATTGGTACAGTATAAAAATATAAATTCCATACATCAATATTCTTGAAACTCAATGGTCTACCAGTCAATACCGAGTTTGTGAATTGTAGACTAGTGAGGTTTGTATAAAATCATGAAACTTAATATTTTCATATAGCTTAACCATATACCCAATGAACTGGCTACATCCGCCTGCATAATTTGCAAATTCAGCAGATGAAAAAACATTATTTTTCAAAAAATTTAAACAAAACCATATCATTTAACCCCTCTTTGGAACGAGCTCATTCCAATGAGGGGTCACATGATTTGGTTTTGTTGAAATTTTTTTAAATTAAAAAAAAATAATATTCAAAATAATAAATTTTGATATCGACTGCATTGGGTAAAGGGTTATAGGAGAAAACATTTTGCTGAAACCCCTAAGTTTCAAGATATATCAAAAAACAATTTTTCCAGTGAAAGATTTAAAATCAAATGAAGTTCTTCAAATTTAGTTGAAGGCAAGTGACATCTTGTTCATAGAGATTTGTTTTGTCATAATTCATTGGAGAGTTCCTTTAATAATTTATGAAGAAAAGTTTAAATAATCAACAGTAATAATTTCATAAATAAAAGCAAGATCTCCAATGAAGTTGTGTTACAACTTAATTATTACCGAGAATAAAGAAAAAAAAGTTTGAGAATCTTTACAGTAAACATTGATCATGGTTGTGCATAGTAAACCTCTGCACACTGATGTTAAAATATCAAAATGAAAGTGACAATGACACTACAGCTTAACTTGTCTGTGTGTTGTGTTTGATGAGAAGGATAATTTTCAATGTTTATGAAAGGATTATGAAATAAGACAAGAATTGTGATAATTGGGAATATGTTAATTTCTGTTCCCTGCATGTTATGTTTTCAATAAAAATAATATGAGGTGTAGACTGTACTAAAGAACTGATCACAACCAAAAGGGGACGTCCTCTTCTAGACATTATACTGAGTCATCCTATCAAGTTACAATGAAATCCCTTCATAAATATGACCTGCAGTCAGTGCTAAAGTTTTTTGGGTTCTGGGCTCGGGCAGCCATCATGGCTGAATGATCGCGACCAAAGGGGACATTCTCATCTAGGCATTATCTGGAGTCATCATATCAAGTTTCAATGAAATCCATTCTTAAATACGACCTGTAGACTGTGCTAAAGGTTTTCGGGTTTCAGGCCCCTGTAGCCATCACAGTTGACCAATGGTGACCAAAAGAGGATGTTCACATCTAGACATTATACGGAGTCATCCTACCAAGTTACAATGAAATCCCTTCATAAATATGACCTGTAGTCTGTGCTAAAGTTTTTGTGTTTTGGGCTTAGACAGCCATCATGGTTGAATGATCGTGACCAAAAGGGGACGTTTTCATCTAGGCATTACCTGGAGTCATCCTACCAAGTTACAATGAAATCCCTTTAGAAATATAACCTGAAGACTGTGCTAAAGGTTTTCAGGCTTCGGGCCCCTGTAGCCATTACAGTTGACCAATCGCGTCCACAAGGGGATGTTCTCATCTCATCTAGACATTATATGGAGTCAACCTACAAAGTTACAATAAAATCCCTCCATAAATACAACCTGTAGACTGTGCTGAAGGTTTTCAGATTTTGGGCTCAGGCAGTCGTCAAGGCAGACAGATCCAACAAAATGGGGAAGTTCTCATTTAGACATCATATGGAGTCATCCTACCAAGTTACAATGAAATCCTTCCATATTAAATATGACCTGTAGACTGTCCTAAAAGTTTTTGAGTTTCAGGCTTGGTTGATATATCATGACCAAAAGGGGACATTCTCATCTAGATAATATATGGAGGCATCCTACCAAGTTCCAAAATATGACCTGTAGACTGTGCTAAAGGTTTTGGGTGCGGGCAGCCATCACGGCTGACTGATCGCAAACCAAAAGGGGACGTTCTCAACTAGACATGACCTCAAACCTAATGAAATTTCGTGACGATCAGACAAGAACTACGGGGTGTAGCCTGTGCTAAAGAAAAATGTGAACAGACTCACAGACTTCTGTAAGCGTGATGGATATAGCTTATCTGGACTTTTGAGGAAAAAATGCTGCTCGAGAGTTATGTATATTGACATAAGGGTGGGCAGGGTTGAACTCTTATCATGACAAGTATTTAAAAAAAAAGTCTTTTTTCCATAAAATCTTGACATGGCTGCTGTGAAGCATCCATGACTTGATTTGACAAAAAATTTACACAAATGAGGATGAGAAATCATTCTTGAAATGATAAATAAATCCAATTTACAAGGATAAATTTTGTTGAACTGAACCACTGTGATACCTATTCTGGTGACAAAAGTATTGCTGTCCTTGTCCTGTGATAATATCTGCCAGCAGCATACGAAGCATTAACCCCTTATTTAGCATGACTGGAGGTAACACTTGCAAAAAAAAGTTGTTTATGAACCATTATTGGAATAGTTTGATGAGCTTGTCTCAATATGGGGTCATAAATTATGTTTTGTCGGAAAAAAATTTAAAAAATACTAAAATCTGAATGGTGTTTTTTTGTGAATAGTACTGGCCAAATATTGCTAATGACATTAGACATGAAGCTAACTCTTAACCTGCTGATTATTTCCAAGATATTTTTCAACAAATCTAATCATCACTGCTATAAAGCAGCTGTGACTAGATTTGATGAGAAAATCATCTACGTTTAACTCAAGAAATCATTGGTGAAAAAAACCCATTTAATTTGCCAGGGCAAAATTTGATTAACGAGTGGAGTGCTGGAAGCCCATATTTCGGCTTTATTCTGAAGTGCACACACCACAATTTAAAGGCTTCATATTCTGTGGATGTGCTTCATATTATCTTTTAAGTGATATTACTTTATCTGTTAGGATTTGCCTTGTTAAAATTTAAGGGAGAGTGCCTAATGGCACTCTCCCATAAATTGTAACAAGGCAAAGATACACAAAATAATTTGTAGGACCAAAAATAACTTAGTACTTTACCAGTTAAATGTGCCAAAATTATACTTATTTCGAAGATAAGAGAAATCCTGTCGTGGGCAAGAATGACTATCAACAGCATGCAAGGAGTTAACACTGCTGAACAGTATTACCTGAATGATAATGGAAAGAAAAATTTGGAAGAATAAAATGAAACCAACCAAGTTTACCAGTGAAATATAATCAAACTGTTTCCTGCTAACAAATTTGACGGATTTCTTTCAAGAGAGATGAGTTTTATGAATTAGGATAAATATTGGTTAGCTTTAAAGTAGACCTGCTACATTTTACACCATATAATAAAACAGTTCATACTGCTGCTGGACATCAAGTGAAGATACTAATTTTTTCGGTAGCAGTTGTAGTTGACACCAAATGATGTCCAATTAAAAATCATTAAGCAAATTTTTAAATACAGGGGTTTTCTTTTTATAAAATTCAGTTTCTCAGTCCTTTAACCCTTTACCCAACACACATAATATCAATATTTATCAATTACTGTTTTTTATATTTTATCAAAAACTTTCAATAACACCATATTATGTGACCCCTCAGTGAAATGAGCTGTGTGAGCTCATTCCAATGAGGGGGTTCACAAGATATGGTTTTATTGAAATGTTTTGAAAATTTTGTTTTCTTCAATTACTCAATTTGTAAATTATGCGGGCACATAATAATAATTTATTCTTTAATAATAATTTATTTTCTAGAGCGTAAAACCACAAATAGTGCTCTAAAACACTTGACAGAAATAAATACACTTTTCTGAAATAAAGAGTCACATATGGCCGATTCATTACCCCTCTACCTCATGTAATAGCCATATTCAGCCTGTGCTATTAGTACAAAATAGGTATTCAAATTTAATTACTTTTTTCAATTTTTGTTTTCAAAAACACAGCTCATGACTTCTCACTGAAATGAGATCTCTGTTGTTGTTTAATGCTCTGGTGAAAAAAAGCTCTCCTTGCCATTTTTCAACAGCTGTGCACATAAAAGTGGGTTAATAGATCAACACTTAAGGGGCTTCAGCAATGTTTTATCCAACTACACCAAACCATTCATTACCCTGCAAGTTGAAAGTCTTGGCAATGTTTTTTAATCAAGTCTTCGATGCCAATACAAGTATGCAAAACTTTATTTGAAAACACTGTCAATGAAGTTTGATCATTTCCTGGAAGGCTTCTTTGAAGAACTCATAAAGTCTGCAAAGTTCAGACCTGGAATATCAAGGGGTTATTAGCAAAACTCCAAGAATGATCCAGAAGTTTCAGGCTGATGAGAGAGGAATTTCTACTTAACTGGCAGAGTGCTGGAAGCCCATTTTTGGGCTTTACTTTGAAGTACAGGTACCATCGCTTAAAAGCCTCATATTCAGTGAATGTGCTTCGGTTGACCTTTGAAGTGAAATTACTTAGTCTGTTAGGATTTGCCTTGTTACAATTTATGAGAGAGTGCCTCTTGGCACTCTCCCATAAATTGTAACAAAGCAAAGTGATGTGAACAAATTCTGATGATCAAAAATAATTTAGCACTCTACCAGTTAAACAGTCTAGTAACAAATTTCATCCATTTATTTTCCACCCCACGTAACTAAATACAAACTTATGTTTATGCTGAAGATTTTTTCCATTTTTTGGAGATCCCAAACCAGCAAATTACAATAAAATTGGTAATCTGTAGAAGTTTCCTGCTTTCTCTCTCTTAAAGTCATAAGAATATAACTGTTACAAAGACAATATGTGCTTGCCATCATAAAACAGGTGAAATTGCATAGTCTGATCCATGTTATTCTGACTTGTTCACTTTATAAAGCAACAAAACAGTTGCTCCATCAGGAATGCTATTGGTACACTAGTTACTTCCAAGTACCTAGGCAGTTGTATTTAGGCATCTCTTCTGTGCTTATACTGGGAGGCAAGACTTGCCAAGAAACAAATGCAAAGCCACAGGATGTACACAATCAATGGGTAGCAAAAATGTATAAAAATTTCCATGCCTTTAGGGTTAAGAAACTGCAATCCCCCTTCCACTTAACCCTTTACCTAACATGAAAAGCAGATGACACTTGCAAAAAAAATTCTTGAATAACTAATATTTTTCATTATTTGTCCCAAAAACATAGGTTATGACCCCTGGTTGGAACGAGCTCGATGAGCTCGTTCCAATGAGGGGTCATAATCTATGTCTTGGAGACAAAAAATGAAAATATTTTGAAAATTAATTGGCGATTTTTGAGAATAGCGCTGGCCGGTTTTGGCCGTTACGTTGGGTAAAGGGTTAAACTCATGAAAAATATTTTAAAAGTTTTGTGCAAGAGGGAGTACATTTTCTTATTAAACCTGTTTTGAAAAATGCTTACAGTACAATCAAATGTTTAATCCTTTGGTCAACGTAATGCTCATATGTGTCCAGTGCCACTCACAAAAATCACATTCAAATTATATTATTTTAAAAAGATTTTTCTTCAAAACATAGCTCATGATCCCCTCACTGGAATAAGCTTACAGAGCTCATTTCAATAAGGTACCATAAGTTGGGGTTTTAGGGAACATATTTTTTTAAAATATAGTTTGAAAGTGTCGTCTTCTAACCATGCACAGTGTTAAAATGAACCAAAATATGTCTTTTTATCTGTATGCATGTTTTCCAGCTGTTCTACCAAGGATGATGGTGTAATGATAGAGTTATATACATACACTTTGGAAATTAAAAAAATGTATTTCGACATTTAACATTTAGAAATCATGTAACAAGAAAGACATTCTTGATTCACCTTCGAACAAGAGATTCCCCAAAACCAAGCTTTGGTATATGAACATATAAAATGTGCCAAGTAAGAAAAGTACTCAAGTCAAAAATAATTATAAATTAGTTCACATACAAGGAAAAAAACAAAACATTTCTGATTAAAATATTATGAGATTATAATAAGAATCACTTTACCTTGACAAATCAAACTGTGGAACTGCTGGTACACTTAAAGGCTGTGCGTCTAGTGGAATAGGTCCTTCACAAACCACACAGGCAGATGTATTGAATGGAACTATGGACTTACAATAAATACAGGCTCCCATCTGACAAAATAAAAATTATTTTAGTGTTTATAGTTTTCTAAGTGATTCAGGTTTTATGTTAATAAAACATCTTCATACACCCTTTCAATAGAAAAACAAGAAGCCCCAGACCCATCTTACAAAGTTGTTTTATGAAGGATTTAATTCAGCATCTATCGCTAGTTAACACTGTAGAGGAATTAAGTCATGTAATTAGTTATAACACTGTTGTCCATGTCAGATGATTGGACCTCCACCCCACGAGTTAAAGTTGTTGAATTTGTTTTTACATAAAAGCTTCAAAATCCTTCAAAACTCATTTTAAAGCAAACAAAAAATGAAAGTGCCAATGACACTGTAGCTCAACTTGTGTAAGACATGTACATGTATAGTATGTGACACAGCAATGACACACATCTGGGTAATGACCTGATAACAAAGGTACATATAAAGTATTGTAAAGGTCTTACAAAAATACTGACCGTAGCCAGTAACTAATGTACAGGTAAAGTATTTTAAAGGTAGGTGACAGTTCGATGCCTCTAGCCAGAGCCGTATTGAAATGTGCACATACTGTGTACAAGTAGCAGTGAATAAATTAAAGTTCATCTAACTGGCCGCCTGCGACCATCTTGAAATTTCAGACCACACCCAAAACACTCGTTCTCGTCCCAAATATTTATATTTATTATTATTTAAGGTCACATTTTTATGCACAATGGCTAATCGTGACATTCTTGTCCCAAGGTGATAACAAAGGTATCCAAGAAGTTTCGTGAAGATTTGTTCATAAATACAGCCCTTAGCCCGAGTCGTATTGACATGTGTACTTACAGTGTATAAGTAGCACTGATTTATTCAAATCAGATACTCCATATAGAAGTTCTGTACAAAAAATTTATTGCATCTAATTTCGGGATAAAATGGCCGCAGACAGCCATCTTGAATTTCAGACCGCACCCAAAAACACTCATTCTCGTCCCAAGGTGACAACAAAGGTATGCAAGAAGTTTCGTGAAGATCAGTTCATAAATACAGCCTCTAGCCCAAGCATCTATGGCTAGTTAACACTGTAGTGGAATTAAGTCATGTAATTATTTATAACACTGTTGTCCATGTCAGATGATTAGACCTCCACCCCACGAGTTAAAGTGGGTGAATTTTTTTTTACATAAAAGCATTCAAAATCCTTCAAAACTCATTTTCAAGCAAACAAAAAATGAAAGTATCAATGACACTGTAGCTCAACTTGTGTAAGACATGTACATGTATAGTATGTGACACAGCAATGACACACATCTAGGTAATGACCTGATAACAAAGGTACATGTAAAGTATTGTAAAGGTCTGTACATAAATACTGACCGTAGCCTGTAACTAATGTACAGGTAGAGTATTTTAAAGGTGGGTGACAGTTAGATGCCTCTAGCCAGAGCCATATTGAAATGTGCACATACTGTGTACAAGTAGCACTGAATAAATCAAAGTTCATCTAACTGGCCGCTGGTGACCATCTTTAAATTTCAGACCACACCCAAAAACACTCGTTCTCATCCCAAATATTTATATTTATTATTATTTAAGGTCACATACTTATGCACAATGGCTAATCGTGACGTTCTCGTCCCAAGGTGATAACAAAGGTATCCAAGAAGTTTCGTGAAGATTCCTTCATAAATACAGCCCCTAGCCCGAGTCATATTAGCATGTGTACTTACAGTGTATAAGTAGCACTGATTTATTCAAATCAGAAACTTCATATAGACGTTCTGTACAAAAAATTGACTGCACCTAATTTCAGTATAAAATGGCCACTGACAGCCATCTTGAATTTCAGACTGCACCCCAAAACACTCGTTCTCGTGCCAAGGTGACAACAAAGGTATCCAAGAAGTTGCGTGAAGATCGGCTCATAAATACAGCCTCTAGCCCGAGCCGTATTGACATGTGCACTTACAGTGTATAAGTAGCACTGAATAAATCAATGTTCATTTCATTTGCATAATTTCTGCATGAAAAAAAACCCTATTATATGTGATGTATTCTTTGTTACTAAACAATCATAAAAATTTTTTATTCAAATCAGAACCCCCCATACAGAAGTTCTGTACAAAAAACTGATTGTACAAAATTTTGGTACAAAATGGCCGCTGGCAGCCATCTTGAATTTCAGACCATACCCAAAAACACTCGTTCTTGTCCCAAGGTGATAACAAAGGTATCCAAGAAGTTTCGTAAAGATCGGTTCATAAATACAGCCCCTAGCCCAAGCCGTATTGACATGTGTACTTACAGTGTATAAGTAGCACTGAATAAGTCAAAGTAAATCTCATTTGCATAATTTCTGCACAAGAAAAATGAAAGTGTCAATGACACTGTAGCTCAACTTGACAAACTTGAACTTGGTAAGTTATAAATGAAATGGCAAAATTGAAGATCATTGGGACCAATGTCAGTTTTTATGCCAGTGGCAACATTTTTTGACAGAAACCGAAGAAAATCGATAGCTCCCATCTAGAGGCCTCCCCAAACAAGCATGCCAGGTTTCAAAGCAATCCGATCATAAATGTGCCCTGTAGGGTGTACAAAAGGGAAATATTGTGGTCTGACTAGACTAAATTCTAAGAACGTTGGAAGAAAATCGATAGTTCCCATCTAGAGGTCACCGTAAATAAGCATACCAGGTTTCAAAGCAATCTAATCATAAATGAGCCCTGTAGGGTGAGCCAAAGGGAAATATTGTGGTCTGACTAAACTAAGTTCTAAGAATGTTGGCTACGGCAACATTTTTTGATGGAAATTGAAGAAAATCGATAGCTCCCATCGAGAGGTCACCCCAAACAAGCATGAAAGGTTTCAAAGCAATCCGATCATAAATGTGCCCTGTAGGGTGTGCCAAAGGGAAATATCGAGTCTTCTGACTAAATCAAGTTCTAAGAGCATTGGCCGCAGCAACATTTTTTGATGGAAATTGAAGAAAATCGATAGCTCTCATCTAGAGGTCTCCCCAAACAAGCATACCAGGTTTCAAAGCAATCAAACCATAAATGTGCCCTGTAGGGTGTGCCAAAGGGAAATATTGTGGTCTGACTAAACTGAGTTCTAAAAACGTTGGCCGCGGCAACATTTTTTGACGGAAATTGAAGAAAATCGATAGCTCCCATCTAGATGTCACCCCAAACAAGCATGCCAGGTTTCAAAGCAATCCGATCATAAATGTACCCTGTAGGGTGTGCCAAAGGGAAATATTGAGTCTTCTGACTAAACTAAGTTCTAAGAACGTTGGCCGCGGCAACATTTTTTGACAGAAATTGAAGAAAATCGATAGCTCCCATCTAGAGGTCTCCCCAAACAAGCATACCAGGTTTCAAAGCAATCTGATCATAAATGGGCCCTGTAGGGTGTGCCAAAGGGAAATATTGAGGTCTGACTAAACTAAGTTCTACGAACTTTGGCCGCGGCAACATTTTTTGACAGAAATTGAAGAAAATCGATAGCTCCCATCTAGAGGTCTCCCCAAACAAGCATACCAGGTTTCAAAGCAATCTGATCGTAAATGTACCCTGTAGGGTGTGCCAAAGGGAAATATTGAGGTCTGACTAAATTAAGTTCTACGAACGTTGGCCGTGGCAACATTTTTTGCCGAAAATTGAAGAAAATCGATAGCTCCCATCTAGAGGTCACCCTAAATAAGCGTATCAGGTTTCAAAGCAATCAAATCATAAATGTGCCCTGTAGGGTGTGCCAAAGGGTAATATTGTGGTTTGACTAAACTAAGTTCTAAGAACGTTGGCCGCGGCAACATTTTTTTACGGAAATTGAAGAAAATCGATAGCTCCCATCTAGAGGTCACCCCAAACAAGCATAAGAAGTTTCAAAGTAATCTGATCATAAATGCGACCTGTGAGGTGTGCCAAAGGAAATTGTGGACGTACGTACTAACGTACTAACATACTAACGTACTAACGTACGTACGCCGACGGACGAGAAGTGATGGCAATAGCTCAGCTTGACTTTGTCAAGTTGAGCTAAAAACCATATTATATGTGATGTATTCCATATTACTAAACAAAAAAAAATTATTCAAATCAGAACTTTCATACAGAAATTCTGTACAAAAAACTGATTGCACTAATTTTGGTACAAAATGGCTGCTGGTGGCCATCTTGAAATTTGGACTGCACCCCAAAATACTTGTTTGTATCCCACGGTGATAACAAAGGTACCCAAGAAGTTTCGTAAAGATCAGTTCATAAATATGGCCTCTAGCCTGAGCCGTACTGAACTGCTGACGGGCAGTCAGACAACCTGATGGACGATGGGCTATGACAATACCTCAAATTTAAAGTTGAGCAAAAAATTGCCAAACAGATCCCCCAACCATCCACTTGTGACACCATTTGAACAAAATGTTAATCTCATTCACCCATATATTTACCGGACTAAATATGATTAAACTCTGCCCCATAACTGATGGGCAGAATTCATTTAAACAATTGAATAGTTAATTCTCAAAAGAGTTTTATGATAAATTTCAAACCATTTGGTGCCTTCCGAAATCAGCTGAGTGTAAGGACTTGAACAAACTTAACTTTAATATGCGAGTTATAGAAATGCTATTACCATACATCTGAAGACTCTGCCTGGAGGATCTGAAGACAAAATTTTTAAAAATATTCCTCATAAAATTAACACTATTAGGGAATGTTGCTTGTCCTGTATACCACAATGTAGAACAGTACATAATAGCATCATGTTACAGATCATATCATGGACTTTTGGAACACCTTTAAATTTCAAAAAGTGGCTTTTGTTACAGTTTCAGTATTTCACTGAGTTTTCCCGTCTATTTAAATAAAAAATAAAAAATGAAATTGAAACAGAGGCTCGACCCTTTTATCACAACGGACATCAAAACTGAGGCAAAATTTCACAACCGAGCACTTCTATTACAATGCCTCAGTTGGAGATTCTAAATAAGAGGATGCTTTTTACAATTTCATTGTTTCTAAATCCCCACTACAACCCCTCCTCCACACCCCCCCCCCCCCTCCCAAAAGAAAATACAAAACATATCAAACTATATTCTTTAACCTCGAGGTGGGGGGGGGGGGGGGAGAAGTTTTTCACAAAAAGATGTTTAACCCTTTACCCAACGTAACAGTAAAAAACCAGTCAGCGCTATTTATAAAAAATCGCGACATCGACGCCGTAGCTGCAGCGGGTGGTGCAATCTCACAAAATTCTAAGTTCATCAAGGGCCATAACTCCAAGAAAAATATTGGAACAACACATGCATTGAACAGTGGCTAGACATCAATAAGATACACTTACATGCCAAATATAAAGTCATTCCATCAAGTATTTCAAAAGTTATTGAGTTTTGAAACTCGGTGGTCACAGACAGACCGACAGACAGACCGACAGACAGACATTGCCACTTATAGAGCTGCTGTCGCAGCTAAAAAATTGACGTTCATTTTTCTCCATTTTTTTCATTTTTTTGCCTGAAAGACAAAGCTTATGACCCCTCAATGGAATGAGCTCAATGAGGAGTCATAAGCTATGTTTTAAATATATTTTGGAAGGTGAGGTGGGGGAGGAGGGGGTATAAGAACAGCGAAATTGTGAAAAAAAAAAATCAGTAAACATTTTAAAATTTCTTAGTAAGGCCATATAGGCTTATCTTTAATTTAGGGAACCCAACAATCACCAGTTTTAATATTATGCTAGCAACCCAAATGAATCTTTATCTTTATTATTGAGAAGTTCAATCATTTACGTCATTTCACTTTCAAAATTCATATTAACATCTTTTAAAGACAACAATACAAATGTTCAGTAGATTTCAGCTATAAATATGGACTCTGATGAAGTGAAGATAAGTTAAATACTTTAAACCATATGGTCATAAGTGTTTTTTTCCTGCTTTTCCAAGACTTGATTAGGAACCATTGTCCAGATAGTTTTATAACTGTTTCATAATGACATGGTGGAGTGCTTGTTTTGAGAACAGACGTTGCATCATAGTTGACTTGAGACATTGGGGAAAAGCACTGTCAAATAATGCTAATAATCACAACTGAATATGGTATTTTTTTATTATCTTGAAGACCTTTTAGAGACAATGTCTGTTGTCAAACCTCTCCATGGGAACCCCTCGAAGCAAAGCAGTGCTTGTTTACTGTGGTAAACAAGCTCTTTTTCCACTGGTAAAATAGGACCCAATCACCAATGCTAGGGGTGGAAGTCCTCTAAAATGGACAACATGGTATTAATGATTGACTAAACTTGTCTTTATCTCCATGTTGTGGTCATGATTGGTCATTATGCAGAAATATGTGACCTTAAACACCAATAAATAAATAGTCTGTTGTCGATAAAATCAGTAATTACAGGCCAAAAAAAAGTCTAAAAAACACTGCACCATACCTTTCCTGCTTTGTGAGGTGTTGTTCTGACTGGAGAATGAGCATTTCTATGGAAGCTGCTGTGTGGGTCAATGTATGGATCGGTGTAGGTTCCATTATTTAAATACCTGAAAGAAGAGGGAAATCAATTGTGCAAGGCCTAAAAAAAAAGTTAAAAATCTGTTTCTCAGGCTCTCTACATGGTCCTTTTGGCTGCTGCATGCCCTCTTTTTATAATCCATGCAAACTTTAAAAAATAAAAAAACTTTACCCAAGTTAATAAAATTGATAAATTTGTCCCTTGAGTGCAAAAAAGCTTTGCAATGCTACAGCATTTCAAAGCCAAGAGAAATCCTAACCTCGGAAGGAATATCTGTTACAGCATTGTAAAGCCTCCACTTAAAAAAAAATATCAAAACCTGCACACAAAAGTACAAAACCTGCACACAAAAGTCCAAAATTAAAGTATATAAGCAGCTAAAGGGTTAAATAATATAATAATAGCCCCAAGAAGCATCCTAACATAAAATAGGAACCATGGCAATATGCTACAAGGTAAGTCGCCACTTGGAAGAGAAGAAAGACAAACCTCAAAACCTGCACATAAAAGTAAAAAAAACATCAAAACCTGCACACAAACGTCAAAATAAGTCCAAAATTTGATTCAAAGGGTTAAAATTAAGACAAAATACCCTGGAAAAGAGTTAAATGTTATCGTGAACCCCCATAGCAATATGCAAAGAAGAAAATTTTTTTTTAAAAAGCACAAAAATCCAAACCTGTAAACAAAAAAAGTCCAAAATTGAAGTAATTAAGCAGGAAAAGGGTTAAAGAATACAACGTAGCCCTAAGATGCATGTTTACATACAATAGAAAGCATGGACATATGCTACAAGGTAAATCTACACTTGCAAAAAAGGAAAAAAAAATGCCATGAAAACCTGCACGCAAACGTCAAAATAAGTCTAAAAATCTATTCAAAGGGTTTAAATTTTTTTAAAAATGCACTGGAAAGATATCAATGTTATAATAACCACCACTGCAATATGCAGTGAGGTCAACCTCAATTTAATTTTTTTTTTTTTATCACAACCTGTACATAAAAGTAAAAAGCTGTAAGCCTAAGTCCAAAACCTGTACATAAAAATCCAAAATTGAAGTAATTCAGCAGGAAAAGGGTTAAATAATACAAACTTAGCTCAGAGATGCATGTTTACATACAGTAGAAAGTATGGCCATATGCTGTAAGGTAAATCTCCACTTGGAAGAAAGGGAAAAAAAACATCAAAATCTGCACGCAAACATCAAAATAAGTCTAAAATTTGTTTCAATGGGTTAAAATTAAGACAAAATACCCTGGAAAAGAGTTAAATGTTGTAGTGAACCACCATAGCAATATGCAGAAACTAAACAAAATTTTAAAAAGCCAAAAAATCAAAACCTGTACACAAAAGTTCAAAATATTTGAGAGCGGACGCCGACATGAGGGCTATGCCATAGTTTCACACAACTAACGTTGGTGAGCCAAAAACTGATTGCACTAATTTTGGTACAAAAAGGCTGCTGGTGGCCATCTTGAATTTTGAATCGCACCCAAAAACACTCGTTCGTGTCCAACAGTGATAACAAAGGTACCCAGAAAGTTTCGTAAAGATCGGTTCATAAGTACGGCCTCTAGCCTGAGCCGCACAGAAGTTGTGTACAAAAACTGATTGGCCTAATTTCGGTACAAAATGGCCACTGGCAGCCATCTTGAATTTTGGACCGCACCCAGAAACACTCTTTCTCATCCCAAGGTGATAACAAATGTACCCAAGAAGTTTTGTGAAGATCGGTTCATAAATACAGCCTCTAGCCCAAGCTGTATTGACAAATGCACTTACTGTGTATAAGTAGCACTGAATAAATTTGCATAATTTCTGCCCGAGAAAAAACCTGTATTATATGTGATGTATTCCATGTTACTAAACATTCATACAAAAACTTATTCAAATCAGAACTTTCATACAGAAGTTCTGTACAAAAAACTGATTGCACTAATTTTGGTACAAAATGGCCGCCGGCAGCCATCTTGAATTTTGGACTGCACCCAAAAACACTCGTTCTCATCCCACAGTGATAACAAAGGTACCCAAGAAGTTTTGTAAAGATCGGTTCATAAATACGGCCTCTAGCCCGAGCCATATTGGCATTTGCAGTTACAGAGCTGAAAGTAACATCAAATAGATCAAGGTTAGTCTAATTGGCATAATTTATGCACGAGAAAAAAAACCTGTATTATATGTGATGTATCCCTTGGTACTAAACATTCACACACAAAATTATTCAAATCAGCACCTTCATGTGGAAGTTCTGTGCAAAAATCTGATTGCACCTAATTTTGTACAAAATGGCTGCCGGCGGCCATCTTGAATTTCAGACTGGACCCCAAAACACACGTTCTCGTCCCACGGTGATAACAAAGGTACCCAAGAAGTTTCGTAAAGATCAGTTCATAAATACGGCCTCTAGCCCGAGCGGTATTGGCATTTGCAGTTACAGTGCTGAAAGTAACACTAAATAAATCAAAGTTAGTCTAATTTGCATAATTTACGCACGAGAAAAAAGCCTTTATTATATGTGATGTATCCCATGGTACGAAACATTCATACAAAAAATTATTCAAATCAGAGCTTTCATATGGAAACTCTGCGCAAAAATTGGATTGCACCTAATTTTGTACAAAATGGCTGCCAGTGGCCATCTTGAATTTCGGACTGGACCCCAAAACACTCGTTCTCGTCTCACAATGATAACAAAGGTACCCAAGAAATTTCGTAAAGATCCGTTCATAAATACGGCCTCCACCCCGAGCCGTGTGTATGGCGCGACGGATGGGCAGACAGACGACGGGCCATGACAATATCTCAAATTTGGCTTCGCCAAAGTTGAGCTAAAAAATTGTCAGTCACATTTTATTTTTTTTCTAATTTTGCCCTCAAAACATAGGTTATGACCTCTTATTGTTATGACCTCATTGGTCTTATTCCAATAAAGGATCAGGAGCTTTGTTTTGGAGGCAAAAAAAAAATGAAGTAATTAATTACTGAAGAAATTTCGTGAGTGTCATCTATTGGTCATGTTAGCTAAAAGATTAACAGGAAAATTTATTAAAAATTTTGTACAATAAGCATACTTCATCACATCAGTTTCTCTCTGTAATCTGTCTAACTGTGTTGAGCTGTCAGGCAATATTCTTTTCTCCTGTGATCTTTTATTACGATCTGGTGACTAAAAAAAGACAATCACAAACTGAAGAGTTATCTTTCAAAAAAAGAAACCTTAATGCTGTGTTCTAATTCTTGCGTTGATGAAGCACTATGGGAAACCCTAACTGCATCGGGAAGTGTTAATTACATTTCAGAGTTTCCTTGTATGTAATAAGAAAATAATGTGAAGAAAACAATTATCTTTGATAATCAATGAAATGGCAAATTAGTAAATGAAGATCAGAAATTTTTTTAATCCTACAGGGCTAGTTTACAGATTTAAAGAGTGATCTTTCCAACAACTAATCAGATGATGATATGGTTACAAGTGTGTGACACATTTCTTATCCCTTTATCTATTAACAACCCATACTGGCCAGCGCTAATCACAAAAAATGTTGGTTTTTTTCACTTTTCACCTCTAAAACAGAGATTCTAAACCCTCAATGGCATGAGCCTGTTGAGCCCATTCTAGTGAGAGGTCAGAAGCAAAATTAACTACAATAAATTTTAAAAATTTAAAAATCCAAGAATTTTGTCTACTCACGGAATGTCAACTGTTGTTTTACAAAAGAAATTATGCAGATTGAGTGGAAACGGTTGACAACAAGGATCAAAATACTTTTTTTTATTTGCAAAGCGAAATGCTATACATTTTCAAAAAATGTATAGCATTTTTTGAAAATTGTGTAACATTTTCATGTTTCAAATTCAATATACAATAATGAGTCCTTTTGTTCCTAGAAAGAATTTGACACTTAATTACATGTATATTAGTGGTAGGCCTACCTGAAGAAGAAAAAATACAAATAAATTTATACTGTCGAGTAATGCTGCTATTAACTTGCAGTAGCAGCCTCATCTGGGTCTGTAAATTTCTGTATTGCTGCCCAGTACCAACAGACGTGGAATCTTTAACCCTTTCACTACTGTAGCTTTCAAAGTTTCAAGTGGTTTGATCCATGCATTACTAGTACATACATGTATGGTACGGACATACTGATTTGGTACTCTTCCATCGTGTTAGTGGGCTTCAATTCCCAATTAACTTTTTTACTTCAGTGGATACTTGAGGACTTGGAGGCAAATCTGCAGTTCTTGGACCACCAAGTATTCTACCTGGTGGTCCATAAACTGCTGATTTGCTATTGAGCCATCATGTTTCTCCAGGCAAGCAGCTACAAATTAGGACTAATGCCCATTGTCCACCATGATATAGAACTTGAGAATGTGCATGGCGTTTTGCTATGCATATTTAATGATTGCATAGCTTTTCCTGAATTTTGCATAGCAAAAAGTGATGCGATATCGCTTATTTTGACGTTGGTTGACAAGATGTCCTTTTTTCTTTCTGCTTCCCAGGTTCAAGTACAGAAACAAATACAGGATCCCAGTTACTTTTGAAATCCCCTTGTCTTTTATTATGGGAAGTCTGCCAATTTAACTAGCAAGGAGTCAAGTGGACAAATCCTATTTCTATATCCCACCTAGACAAAATACCTCCCACAAAAGTGTTGTAAAAATTAAAGAAAATCATAGGGCAGGTTAAAAGAACTTTTGAATATAAAAATCAATTATGGGCCACATATGTGATAAAATCACTGCACTGTACAATATTCAGGTATACATCATACACTTACATATTACCATGTTCTGTGAAAGTCAAACTTAAAATATGTTAGTGGACAAACTTTTTGCGACAGAAATACATTTAGGACCAATCACCTAACTGGGAATGGAGAAACTTTAGTGAAATTTTGATTTTTAAATGGCTAAAAAAGAACAAATTTTATTGTTTCTTAAAATGAGGCATATTCAACGTGCTGGAAAATCGGGGTGTTTAAAAAATTAAGTGTTTGAAATTATTATTTCAAATTGAACACAGCCAATCTGGGCAAGTGGTAATGGAAAACTATATTGAGTCTCATACTGAAATAGTGAGAATCAACATATCTGTCCCTTCTCAAATGTAACAGTCATATCAGATCAGTGTAATTCACAATAAGGCCCCACAATGTAGATCTTCTGTTTCTCAGGCCATTTTTTGTAAAACTACATGTGGGCGAGCGTTTTTTATTTTATTTTCGTAATTATTTTTTGGAAATCAAAAGTTTATGTTCTTGGTTTGTTTTAAGTTTTAGGCCTCATAATCTATAGAATAGCATAGGTGGTGGTGTATTTCATCCCTTGAGTGCAAGAAGACTTTGCAAGGCTAAAGCATTGCAAAGCCTTGTTGCACTCAAGGGACAAATTTATCAATTTTATTAACATGGGTAAAATATCAGACATAAACCATTCAATTTTTATTTTTTTAAGTTTGCATTGGTAATAAAAAAAAGAGCATGCAGCAGCCAAAATGACCATGCAGGAGGACCTGAGAAACAGATTTTTAACTTTTATAGGCCTAAATAGTTAAGTTTAGTCTCTAAGGATTTGCTTTGTTACAATCATTCAAAATTTCCTTATTTTTATCAGTGTTTGCCACCCAAACATGGCTCATGAATGCTCAATGGAATGAGCTCATTGAGATTGTTCCAAAGAGGGGATCATTAGGAATGTATTTGAGGCATTACATCATTTTAAATTATTCAAGAGTTTTTTTTCTTTTTTGTTATTTAATCTTATTTGTTTTACAAGGATTGGCGAACAAGTTATGCAACTTATATTAACGCCTCTCCTTGGCCCAATGGCGTAGGTGTGTGGGATGACAACTTTCTTTTTTCCAAGTGTCTGCACTGATTTTATTTATTTATTTTATTGATGTTTAAGGTCACATATTTATGCACAATGGCTAATCATGACCGTGACAGTTTTACGGGTGGAGGAAGCCGGAGTACCCGGAGAGAACCACCGAGCAACGATGAGCAGCTGCCAGCTCCCCAACATCGTAACTCTGCACTGCAGCACAGGCAGGGTTAGATTGGTTGAAGACATGCGTACCATCGACGTGCAGTACGCCTTAGTACACGGCGTCATCGTGCCCACACGCGGGCAATGGAGATAAAGTGTCCTGCCCAAGGAATCTGCGCTGATTGTGTATGGTAAGAACTAAAGTGATAAATATGCATGATTTGACAAACTTTGAAATGAATCATGACAACAATACAACATCAGAATTATTAAATGAGACCTTGTGACCAAGTGGCTATTTTACAAATATTTCTTCCATTATCCAAAACATGTTAAACTTACCCGTCCATGTCTATATCTGTTATTCAAAAATCTGGTTTCAGATCGTGCAGGCAATTTATCATTTCCTGATATATTCATGTCAGCAATCATCTGACTGGCAGACTTCATTGCAGACACATCTGTCCATGCTGATTTAGTACTGAGCATTAAATCTTTTGCAGCTCGTTTGGTATTAAGCTAAAAAGAGCAACACAATTTACTAAATGGGGATTCAACAGTGTATCTCACTTAATCATTCATTGTTTAACCCTTTACCTAACACAAAAAGCAGACAAGGCCTGCACACCAAGTTCTTGAATAACTATTTTTTCGCCCCCAAAACATAGCTTATATAGTTGAGCTCGTTCCAATGAGAGGTCAAAAGCTATGGTTTTGGGGCAAAAAATGAAAAAAATATTGAAAACTGAATGGTGATTTCTGTGAATAGTGCTGACCGGTTTTGGCCATTACGTTGGGTAAAGGGTTAACAGAATAAACTTGTCAGTTGCCAAAAAATGTCAGGGACTGTACCATTTACCATACAATTAGTACCAATTTACATTGCTCCAATCCCCTTGCCAACTTTCTCTCTAGCAAGGTTTACCTGATAGTAACATCGATATAACAGGACCATTACATCCCAGGCTGCACCAAGTTTCCATCCATTTACATGCAGTGTGGGTGATAGAAATCATCTTTGCATGCGATCAACATAAAACCTGAACATACCAGAAAAGAAGTGGTCAGACAAGGACAATGTCAGGTACAAAAAGGCCAATGTCAGACTGAGGTTTAAAATCATCAGTCAAAATGTCTGATGCCAAAATTATCAATGAAGTTCAGTGATCAGAACACCATGCATGCTGGAAATCATGTACATAACTAGCAAGCCGAAAATTAATGAATTTTGTGATTTCTGGTTCTGGCAAGTTGGGAAGTGTGAAAAAAGTGACTGTTCAGCTCATCAGTATTAACAGCATGTGAAGGAATACGATTTGATATAGCCATACATATATCTAAATTATGTCTGAAGGGTAATTCAGTTCCAATTCAGAATGAAACCAATCATACCTTGTTTGGCAGGGCTCACTGAGCCCTGCCAAACAAGGTATGGTTGGATGAATTCCGGGCAGTTTTAAGATGAAGGTACATCTACACTCAAAACTCATTATTTTGAATACTCAAACTCCATTTTGTAATATGTCAGATATTATTCTTAAATGACAGACATGATTCATTTGGTGTCTGACATTTTGTCTGAAGAACAATGAAAATTATTTTCAGGCTTGAACCTGAAGTATGTTGGGCAGGTCAAATTTTGTATGATCACATTTTTTGCTTTCAATGTTCACCTTTTTCACGTCTGCGATGTCGGAAAATTTAAAAGAGGTGGTGGCAAGGTCTCAAATTCTGTAGGCTGTTTACCCACTTTTTGTGGAAATTTGTGCTATATCAACTGTTGATGCAATGTGATGTACCTTTGCTTACAAAGGCATACATGTATTCTTTCATGCCCCATTTATAGATATAACAGCATTGAAATGTATACAGATTAGACTGGTGGCCTGAGAGCTTGGGGTGGAGGCAAGCCTGGAAATAAGCAGCCTGTCATCTGCAGAATGATACCCCCAGAGGGTGAATTTGGTGATGCCACCCTACACAGCATGGTAGCATCACTAAATTTACCCTCTGTGAACGTCAATCTGAATCAAGGTCTCAACCCTAAGTAGAAAGAGATACCCAGAGGGTAAACTAGCCCACTGTATGGGATAGAATCAGCAAATTCACCCTCTGAGGACCTCATTCTATAAATGACAGAATGCTTATTTCCAGGCTTTGGTGGTGGGTATAAAGTCAGAGACTTTGTTGGCATTGTATGTCAGCTGTTTACCCTAAAGTACGAATCCATTGTGAATTTGTCTCAGGTGTCAGGTGATGGTGTTTCAGACTGACAAAACAAAAAAACTTTCTTGCATGGCACACACCTTGATATATGTGTGTTAAAAACAAAATTTTTTCATTTTATCAAATCCTGATTTTTCGCACTGGACTGGCTTCAACATTTCTTTCCAAGCAGATACCCTGCAAATGGGTTAAAAAAAAGAGTAAATCCCAGTTATTTAAATTATTTAAATCGACAGTGTTGTAATGTTTGAAAATTTGAGCAGACAACTCCAAAATTCATCTGTATCACAGATAATTTTGTCTCTAAAATGTTCAATGTGAGTATAAAATCATTTATATCTTATTTGACAGAGCTCTATGAGCTCTCAAACACCCTCTTTCCATTGGAAAGTTAAAAAATTTATAGTAATTTATATATTTTTTATACTTACCAATGACCCAGACTTAGCTGGTGCAAACCAGGGCTTGCCTTGAGTAAAATGGTCGGGGCCTAAAAAAAAAAGTCCCCCAGATGTTGAGGTCGGGGCCTGATGAGGGCCTGAAAAAAGTCCCCCAGATATTGAGGTCGGGGCCTTTTGGGGTAATTTTATGTTGTTACATTCTTTCCAGTGGCGACCTTAGTTGATTACTTTTGCTTAGAAAAAAAAAAATCCCGGGGACGAAACGACTTGGACCCATCATGTGGGTGCTGAACGTTTCGTACATAGACATTTTGGATTTTTTATTGATAAAATTTTAGGACGTTTCGTACATATTGTGGGGTGTGTATTTTCGATCCAAGGGTTGTCTCAAAGAAAAAAATTGAAAAAAAAACATTTCAGTTTACCGTTCAATTAATTTCAATCCATGAAAATTCCCCACAGCTTTTGATATTTCAGAAATGGAATGTGCCCCACCTCTCCACGTAGACACAGGTACACATTTTATTTTATTTCGTACATTTATTTTGACGGCAGTATCTGTGTCTCGTGTTGCATTTATTCAGATGTTAGGATCGGATGTACCTGCGCATAGTATTGTGGGATTGAAGGAAATTCCCCCATAAGACGTTTCGTAAATGTGTTTGTTTTTTTTTGTTTAATCTTGGGATTTTCTCAGTTTTCATGCGGATTTAGGTGGATGTTAATTCGAATCAGACAAAAACAGTTTGTATTATTATTTTATCTGTTATTTGCTGCTTCTTCTATAGTAATCACGCGGCAGTTTCTGTGTCTCGTGTTGCATTTATTCAGATGTTAGGATCGGATGTACCCGCGCATAGTATTGTGGAATTGAAGGGAATTCCCCCATTAGTTGACAAGCGTGCTTTCGAAGTCTCGTAAATGTGTTTGTTTTTTTTTTTGTTTAATCTTGGGATTTTCTCAGTTTTCATGCGGATTTAGGTGGATGTTAATTCGAATCGGACAAAAACAGTTTGTATTATTATATCATCTGTTATTTGCTGCTTCTTCTATAGTAATCACACTTGTGTGAATGAGACGTGAATGGAAAAATTGATCTTACAAAATTTCGTTGCCCAACCCTACCAACACTGAGATTTCCGGAGCCAAGACAGAAAAAAAAGTCGGGGCCAAAAAAAAAGCCCCGAGAAGGGGCCGATCTCGGGGCCAATTGGCCCCGACTCAAGGCAAGCCCTGGCAAACTCCATTAAATTCAGGGCCAAACATAAATTTTGCCCCCCCCCCCCCCCCCCCCAATCCCCCAAATTTGCATCAAAAACCGAAAATTAGATGTCCTGGTAGGTCCTCCATACTTTTACTCCACTGCGCATGTGCAGTGTCAACGAGGTCTCAAAATTGGCGCCAAAATGTCATTCTTACAACCAGTGTCTGGTAAGTGTTATGTACGCAGCGGGGAGGCAAGAGTTCCGAACTCCTGGGAGGGCCATCCCCGTCTGGGTCATTGGTAAGTATAAAAAATATATAAATTACTATAAATTTTTTAACATTTTTATACTATACCAATGACCCAGACTTAGCTGAATAGTAAAAAGGCTGGAGGGCCCAGGACATAAAGGAAAATCCAATAGGCTCAATTACATATGACAGAATTATCCTCTCAAGGAGAAAAGGAGAGATAGGATTTACATGTATCTTTCTTATTCTTATCAAAGAAGAAAGACACAATACAATTCCGTAATTGAGCACAATAACATCAATGATCTCTATTAATATCCAGTATAACCCTTTATACTAATTATTTTTAAAGGTAAGCCAATAAATAAAGACAGTCCAGAGAAATGAGACTCTTTATACCCATTAAAAGTGTCCGAAGATTGTATATTAATGCTCGTTTGACATGTGACATACACAAATGCTTCACACCGAGCTACACTTTAAAAATATTACATGACATGAGTAAACATTAGCTTTACACTTTAAAACCAAAAACCATCCTGGTATCGACTCGGAATTACTGACTCTGGGGGAGGTATTCCCTTGCTTTTCACTATAAAGCAGGTGACCTAAGATAACCCCCCCCCCCCCCCCCTTCACCTTGCCCAGGGTCAAATACCCCATAGCGAAGAGGGCAGCAGGACAGAGTCATTGCCGGAACAGAAAGCCTACATAACTATAGTTGCAACTGTTTAGTGGACAATATTCTGAGCAACAGATAACGGACCTAAACAATGAAGATCTCCAGAAATAGACTCAATATTTCCAAGATAAAAATTTGTGAAAGTGGAAAGCTGAGACCAATAAGCAGCCTTCATTATATCTGTAATAGCAACACTATTAGCATAAGCTCAAGATGTTGATAGAGCTCTTACTTCATGAGCCGAAATCTTAAGAGCAGACTGCTGAGATGAAGATAACTTTTCATAATCAGTTCGTAGAGTTAATTGAATCCATCTAGCAATAGAATGAACCATAACACCCTTTCTATTAGGCATCAAAGACAAAAAGAAGCGCTTACGTCCCTTTCTAATGAACTCAGACCTACGTTTATAAATACGTATTGCTCTAACAGGACAGAATAAAGGCTTACGCCCGTCGGAAGATGGAAGGGCCCTAACAACAATAGGTTCAGGATACTTATTGGGAGCCTGATTCTTAGCCAAAAATCCAACATTAGTAGTAAAAGTAATAGTATTACCGATACTACGATAGTGAATCATCCACAGATAAAGCATGAAGCTCACTAACTCTTCTAGCAGAAGAGAAGGCTAAGAGAAAAGCTGTCTTATATGTTAAGAATTTGAAGTCCACTGTGTCAAGCGGCTCAAAAGGAGCTTCCTTTAGCTTAAGAAGAACCCATGCTAAATTCCACTTCAGAATTTATCGAAAAGTTTCTTATTAATTTAGATAAAGAGACATTAGATCCAATCATTAATGTATCATGGTGTGCATAGGAATCAGATAACATAGACCTATAACCCTTGATAGTAACAGGCTGCAGTTTGATCTCATCAAACAAATAGACCAGAAAATTTGCAATGTCAGGAATGGAGGGATCATATATATCCACAGAGTGATCCCAACACCACTGACGAAAGATCTTATAATAATTTATAATAATTTAGCGAAGAGGAGGTCCTCCCTGCAGTTAGAAATTGCGTCCACTGCTCGTCCTGTAAAACGTTTACTGTGCAAGAAGGACCGCACAACGGAAATACATGAAGGTTGAGACCTTGAGGATTGTGGTGAAGAATGCGCGATTTCCCCTGCAACAGAAGATCCTCCCGTGGAGGAAGCTTCCACGGCATGTCCCACAACAGATGACTGAGTAGATTTATCCACGGTCTCTGTGGTGACAGAGATGCTACCAACAGAATCTTGCACTGGGATTGCTTTATTTTGAGCAATATCTGCTGAATCAACGGAGCTGGAGGATACGCATATCCTATTATCCCGTCCCACGAGATCGATAGAGCATCTACTGCAAACGCTCGAGGATCCGGACATGGGGACACATACGTCTGCAACTGATTGTTGAGATGCGTTGCAAACAAATGTATCATTGGCCGCTCTCATTGGTAGCAAATCTGACTGAAAACCTGTTTGTTGAGAGTCCACTCTTACGGCAACAGGCGACCCCTCCGTGAAAGGGAGTCTGCTAACACATTCAGACGACCCAGAATATGACGGACCGATAGGAGAACCTGATGTTCCAATACAAACAGAAGGATTCTATCCGTTAGCTTGAACAACGGAATGGAATGAGTGCCTCCCTGATTCCGAATATACGCTACCACCGTCGTATTGTCGGATAGAATTTGGACGTGTGCATTCTGAATAACGTCCATCCAATGACGCAGCACAAACCAAATTGACATCATTTCTTTGATATTTATGTGCTTGCTTAAAAACTGTGGATCCCAAAGACCCTGGCACCTCGAATCTGAAGGGCATAGTGTCGCGCCCCAACCTGTTTGACTGGCATCCGTCATAATAGTAAAACTTGGATCCAGCAATTGCAGTGGAACACTCCGAGTTAACCACTGAATATCTGCCCAAGTCTGAATCTCTTGTTTCACTTGGCTTGACAAGAGGATGTCTGTATCGAGCAAATGAATCTTCGCGTTCCAATTCTGAGTCAGAAAGATTTGGAGAGGACGAGTGCGTAGCCGCCCCATTGGAATGAGATCCGCGGCCGCTCCGCACAGACCTATCAGTCTCATGAATTCTCTCGCTGTAACCTTCTCTGAGTTTAGACAATAGCGAGCATAACAACTGACTAACTTCGCTCTGGTTAACGGCAGATGAACGAGATTGTTGTGCGTCTCGAAGCTCATCCCCAGGTGGGAGAATGACTTGGACGGCACCAGATCCGACTTCTGCTCGTTTACTATGAAACCAAGACGTCGGAGTAATAGAAGCAGATTCTGCACATCGTTCTAAAGCGTTAACTCGTTGTCGTACCTTTGAAGAATATTGTCCAGGTAGGCCGACGTTACCGCAGACGAATGAGCTCGGAAGTAAGTCATTATCGAGCTCTTTATTTGAGTGAAAGCCCAGGGTGCTAGATTCAGACCGAAGCACATCGCACGGAACTGATATACAACACCTAGGACAGCGAAACGAAGATACTTTCTGAACGCCGGATGTACCATGACGTGAAAGTATGCATTCTTGAGATCTATGCTCACAGCATAGTCGTTCACTCGAATGCTCGCTCTGACCGATCGAATGGTCTCCATATAAAATTTTGGAGCCACAATCAGCTTGTTTATCCAGCTGAAATCTATTACTGGACGGAACGAGCCGTCTGGTTTCGGAACCAGAAAAAGATGGCTGTAGAAACCTGGAGATTCCTGGTTTTCTACGACCTCTATTGCGTTCTTCAGTAAGAGAGACTGCGCATCTCTTTTTTGTAGATTTGACGGAAGTGGAGTCCATCTTGGACTTCGAGTTAACGGAGGTTTTCCTTTGAAGGACAGTTTCAGTCCTTCCGCTATAACCCTTCGAACCCAAGGGTCCTCCGTAATTAATTTCCAATTTTCTAAGAAACTCGGCAACCTTCCGCCCACTGGAACGTGACAGGGTTTTACACCATCACCTCCTGGACTGGCGAGGCTTACGTCGTCGACCTAGGGGCATCAGACCTGTTATTACGGCCAGCGTTATGGCCCCAACTAGAGTCGCTGCCTTGACGGTCTCTAGAATAAGGCCTAGAAGACGCGTACAAACCTCTATAGAAACTTCCCCTGGACGTACCCGTCCCAGAAGTTCCTGGCCTACTTTTCTCCGCTGATTCCAACTTTTTAGAAGCGGACTTAAATAGCTGAAGTCTGAAGCTTTCTTAGTTAAATGACCATAAATAGCAGAAAGCTTGCCGTCAAATAGAAGTTCTCCGGAGACCGGCGCGACTCTAAGAGAGTTTTTCATCTTACTATCCACTCTCGTGGACTTAGCTAGGGCTCTATCACGTCTAACCAACTCCAGATTAGCCACTGAAAGGGCAGAGTTATACGTGGAAAAGGCAATAGCCCTTGACAAAACTCTCAAGGAAGTTTGTATGTCCTGAAATTCTTGTCCTTCAAGGCATAATGACAACCCTCTGGTAAGCTGATCTGCGTATGAATTTGCTCCATTAGACGAAATTGTTGTTTCCAACGTAGAGCTTTGAATAGACATAGACGATGGCATGGATAATTCAAGGTCTTCAGCCTGGTCATCTAGACGCAGAGGCACTCTCTGAACGCCCTGTCCTGCCATTTCAAACCTATTTCTTGAATTAATGAAAGGCAGATTAAGAGCATTAGCCGTAAGGAAGGCTGACTTGCCCGTTTTGGAAGCAAGTTTACTGATATCGTCGTTCAAAAGCTCGAATGTCCGTGAGACATTCCTGGACTGAGACGGAAACTCAGGGACGGAGCCCCTAAACTGATTGAAAAATTTAGGATCCAGTGGCGCTATAAGCCTCCTATCCGGATGCGCAGCATCCTGGTCCGCTGGAACAACTTCCGAAAGGAAATGCCGGATTAACTCGACGGCGATTTTATGTTGTTCCGAAAGGGAGAATTCCAACTCGTCAGTATCCCTTTCTCCATCATGACGGACCTCATGAACGTCTCGATCATCCGCTGCAGATCCAGCTGCGGAACGAACCGACCCAGCATCATCAGATAATTCTTGCTCCGACAGAGCTTCTGCCGGCTGCTGGGATGCTGCTATGATCAGTGCTATCTGCGATAGCACGTCCGGTAACGAGGCCAGCGGAGCTGCGGTCTTACGGGATTTTGCCGCAGGAAGCTCCGTGGACGTTGTCTCCTGCATACTCCTTTTATGCAAACGTCCAGAAGAAGAAGGCCATCATATCCTTGGCTACCGGATGGCATGACCTGGCTGTCGAGGAATCTCTGGACGGCGATGCTGGCTGGATATCGGCGGTCACAGAGCCAAGGTGAGGTCGAGTGCGCTGTCGAGAGGACGAAGAAGCCAATGAAACAGTCTCGCCGGACTGTCTATACACCGGAGCGTCCCAAGGGGTGGACGTAAGCTCCAACTGAGAGGGACCTCTCTCGCTCGCAGCCCGTGCGGAGCTGGACGAGCTAGGAACTGAACCCAAAGGCTTCTTCCGTCCTATCCTAAGTTCCGTTGTCACTGGGTGTGCCTGTGGTAAGTTTATAGTGCTCGCAACACCCACATTTCCTTCCTGGACCGCAACGGACGAAGCCGGGTGCTGACCCATTCGGTGAATGGCCGCGACACCGGGCGAGCTAGCGGACGTAGACGCCAATGCCGTCGACCCTGCTTGGGGCCTCTCAGGCAATTGCCGTATATCCATGAGCACTTTAGCCGCTAGCTCTTCTCTAGATTGTGACGACGGACGCGCACTTGTAGACGACATCACGGAAACATCACCCTGTTCTTGTTCCTCTGAAAAAGAGAGTGAAAAACTTGAGTGACCCTGTGGCAAGAGGACCAGCATGGTCCTCTCCCCGCTAACAACATACCGTGACACACGTGTCCAACGTTTGTGATTCCAATTGATACACACTGAACAAGGATTAGTGCGAGTACATTGACTACAATTAATACAGAAATCATGAGAATCAGAGGAAGATTTCCTTCCATTACAATTTGAGCAATAATCTTTCATAAATAAACAGTCATAGTACTCGCAATAAGCCTTGAAAACAAAGATACATAATATAATAATCCATTATAATAATACGGAAAAATAATTCAAGAAGAAAAATTTTGAAAAAATTTTTCAGAAGAGCCCAAGTTCCCAATGTCAATTTTAAATCATTTTGAAAAATTAATGTAACACTTACGGACAATATTAATGTATCTAACTATGAATTCAACTAGGCAGAAGACAAGAAATCACTATCAGAAGTAACTGTTGTCAACGTAAACAAAAAGTGTAAACAAACCAGAAACATGACTCCAGGCATTGGTAACCATGGCCCAAAATCAGTGACTAATTTAAACACTATCTGATGCTAAACAGAGCCTTCCCCAGAAGAAACTGCAGAGCATCAGATGGTAGATGCAGACCAAAATGCCTAAACACCCAAAGGTGAGGACGTAAACATGGGGACAGAACAGAAAATAATTCTGTTTCCAAGCCAAAACACCCAAGAAATTTTAGTAAGAAACATTACAAAAAATAAGCCAAAAGCATGGGAGAATAGCTAGGGGGGGGGAATGAAGGAAAGGAAGAGAGGAAACACTAATGAAACAATGGAACATTCATAGCAAGAATGACAACAACAGGGCCATGCCTCGAAAATAGGCAACATGAAATAATTTCGTAAAATAATTATAAGTTACAGCCCTGAACATCTGAAACCACTGTTTTTCCTCTCCTCATCCTATATCCTCTTCATATCCACCATTTCTCTCATAATTATGTGTCTGGCATCATTAGAACTGAGATTTACAGCACAAATATCAGTGAGGTGACACTGATTTCAGGGCTAAACAAAGAATGACATTTTTGCGCCAATTTCGAGACCTCCTTGACGAATGCGCAGTGGAGTAAAAGTATGGAGGACCTACCAAGACATCAAATTTTTGGTTTTTGATGCAAATTTTGGGAATTGGGGGGGGGGCAAAATTTGTGTTTGGTCCTTAATTTAATGGAGTTTGCACCAGCTAAGTCTGGGTCATTGGTACAGTATAAAAATATGCAAGTTTTGATTGTTCCCAAAGCTAGACTCTGGGGAGACACAAAATTAAAATGTCAAGACAAAAATATTGCCAAACTGAGTTCCCAAGATGCAAAAAGTCTTCATTTTTAATAAAACAGTTTCTCTCTTATTTGTTTATTGGAGTTTAAGATCACATATTTTTGCACAATGGCTAATCATGACCACAACATGAGTATCAATTCAAGACCAGGGGTGAGCGTTAATACGCCATGTTGCCCATTTCAAAGAGGGTTTGCACCTCCCAAGCAGTGGTGACTGGGTCCTCTTTTACCAGCAAAAGAGAGCCTGTTTACTGCAGTGAACAGGCACTGCTTCCCTTTCTGGGATTCCTGCGGGAAAATTTGGCTCTTAACAGTATATCGTAAGCTTAACTCCACATTCATGTCAAAGAAATTAAAACTCCGATTGAAAAGTTAAAAAATTTATAGTAATTTATATATTTTTTATACTTACCAATGACCCAGACATAGCTGGTGCTAACTCTTAAAATATAGGGCCAAACACAAATTTTGCCCCCCAATCCCCAAAATTTGCATCTAAAACTAAAGAAAACATGTCCTGAAAGGCCCTCCACACTTCGCCCCTACTGCGCATGCGCAGTGTCAAGGACGTTCCGAAATTGGCGCCATTAATCATTCTAATAACCAGTGCCTGGTAAGCGCTATGTACTCAGCGGGGAGGCAAGAGTTCCCAACTCCTGGGAGGGCCATCCCCGTCTGGGTCATTGGTAAGTATAAAAAATATATAAATTACTATAAATTTTTTAACATTTTTATACTGTACCAATGACCCAGACATAGCTGAATAGTAAAAAGGCTGGAGGGCCAAGGACATAAAGCAAAATGGAATACGCTCAATAAAATAAAATAGAGTCATCCCCTGTAGGGAAAAAGAAGTAATAGGCCTTACATGTATCTTTCTTATTTATGATAAATTAGAAAGATACAACACCTTCCAAAATTGAGCTTCATACATCCATGTACTCTATTAATATCCAATATAATCCTTATACTAATAATTTTTAAAGTAAGCCAATAAATAAAGTAAGTCTAGAGAATAGAGACTCTTATACTCCTAAAAGTGTCTGAGGATTGCATAATCATGTCCGTTGACATATGCAATATTCAAAAGCTATACTTTAAAAACTAAGACTTGAATGAATTTTAAAAACCTAAACTTCTCACTAAACAACCATCCCAATAACAGCTCAGAATTACTAACTCCGGAGGAGGTATCCCCTTGTTTTCATAGTAAAACAGGTGAGCCAAAGGAACACCCTCCCCCCCCCCCCCTTTTCCTTGCCCTGGGTCAAATAGCCCAGAGCAAAGAGGGCAGCCGAACGGAGACACTGCCGAAACAGACAGCCTACCTAGCTATAGTAGCAACTGTTAAGTGAATGACATTCTGAGCAGTAGATAATAGACCTAACAATAGAGGCCTCCAGAAATGGACTCGATATTTCTAAGATAAAATTCATGAATGTGGATGGCTGAGCGCAATGAGCGGCCTTCAAAAATCTATAATAGCGATACTATTAATGTAAGCCCAAGAAGTAGAAGAACTCTTACTTCATGAGCCGAAATCTTAAGCACAACTGCTAAGTCAATGATATACCATAAGCAGTACCGATAGTTAATAGAATCCATTAACAATAAAATGGAGCGTAACGTCCTTCTACTAGACATCAAAGACAGAAGAAGCTTACGCCCTTTGTAATAAACAGATATCTGTTTATAAATACATAAACTGTACCCGGAAAGAGTAAAGGCCTATGCCCATACGAAGACGGAAGGACCTTAAAATAATAGGTTCCGGATAATAGGAGCCTAACTCTTATGCAACAATCCAACCTAAATAGTAACGGAAGTATTGATTCCGAAACTATGAAAGTGAAAATCATCCATCGATAGTGCATGAAACTCACTGACTCTACAGTAAAAGAGAAACCAACAGAATTACTGTCTAAAAGGTCAGAATTTGAAAACTACTGTTTCCAGAGGCTCAAATGATTACTTAGCTAAATAAGAACCGAAGTTAAAATCCGTATAGGAATTTAATCTAAAGATTCTAAGTCTATTTATCAAAAAGTTACTAACTGACTTAGATAAAGAGACAAAAGACTCAATTGTAAACTATCGTAGAGTGCATAGGTATGAGGTAACATAAACCTATAACCTAAATAATAACAGGCTGCAGTAGATCTTGTGAAACAAGTATACAAAAAAAAATAGCAATGAGTAGTATGGAGGGATCAACAATATGAACATAATGATCCCTACACCACGACGGAAGAGCCTCCACTTTAGCCGCATAGAATAGCGAAGAAGAGGATCTCCTATAGTAAGAAATCGCGTCCAAAGCTCGTCCAGTACAGTGCTTACAATGCAATACGGACCACACAACGGAATACATGAAGGTTGCGACCTTGCTGGTTGTGATAAAGATGACACGATTTACCCAGTGAAAAAGATCCTCACATAGAGGAAGGTTTCACGTTAAGACCCACAGTAGACAAGAGAGTAAATTACTCATGATCTCTGTGAAGATAGAGATGCTATCAACAGAAATGTATTGTGGTTGTTTATCTTAGCAATACCTGCTAAAACAACAGCGCCGGAGGATACGCGTATCCTATCATTCCGTCCTATAGATCAATAGAGCGTTAACAATATTAGCTCAGAGATCTGGACAAGCCAACACATACGTCTGCAATTGATTAGCAAGCTGTGTCATAAATAAATCATCATTGGGCGCTCCCATAGATAGCAAATCTGATTGAATACTTGTTTGTTGAGAGTCCATTCTGACAGCAACAAGCGACCCGTAAGAGAACGGGAGTCCGATAAAACAATCAGACGACCCGGAATATGACGGACCAAAACTGAACTTGGTGTACTATAACCAACAGACGGATTCTTTCCATTAAATTGAATAACGGAAACGAAAGAGTGCCTCCCTGGTTCCGGAGATACGCCACTACTGCCGCATTAAAGGACAGGAATTTGGGCATGCGTTTCTGAATAATGTTCATGCAATGACATAAAGCAAGCCTAAAAAACATTATTCCGCGGAAGTTAAACTGATTGCTAAAAGACTGCGGAACCCAAAGACCCTGGCACTTCGAATCCGTAGGGATCAGTATTATATCCCAATCTGTTTGACTGGCAACCGTCATAACAGCCACACTCGGGTCCGGCAACTGCGGCGGCACTCTCTGAGTCAACCACCGAATGTTTGCCCCAGTCTGAATCTCTTGTAACACTAGATAGACAAGAGAACGTATAAATCGAGCAATTCATGGATTGCCGAAAAGTTGCCGTCGAAGAGAAGCTCCTCCGAGAACGAAGCGACTCTGAGAGAGTTCTTAACCTTACTATCCACGCGTGTGGATGTAGCTAGGGCTGCGTCACGTCTAACTAACTCCAATCAGCCACTGAAGGGCGGAGTTATACGTGAACAAACTACTGCCCTCAAAAGAAATTACATTGAGAATAATATCCCGTAAATCTTTTCTTGAAGACGTAATGATAACGCCTCAGTAAGGCGGATTACATATAATAAAGCGTCTAAGTTAAGTCTACTATACATAATGTCGTTCCCAACATTGAAATTGGAAAAGACATAAACGGCGAAAAAGAATATATGAAGTCTTTAATCACACCGTCTAGACGCATATGAACTCTCGGTATGCCCTGCTCTGCCAAAATAAACTATTTGTATAAATGATAAAATGGCAGAAATGAGCAACGCGGACAAGAAACTAAACTATCATGCTTAGTAGCAGGCTTGTATATATATATATATATATAGCGTCGAAAAATAAAACACATGTTGTAATGACAATATTGGACTGCGTCGGTAAGTCAGGGACAATATCCCTGAACCGACCGAAAAATCCGAGTCCAATGACGCTATAAGTCTCTTATCCAAGATCGCAGCAATGAAGTCCAAAATAATAATTACTGGAAGATAATGCCAGAAGATATGAAAGGCATCTTCCGATACTACTAAAGGGAAAACTCGAAATCTTTCGAATCCCTTTCGCCATCCTGTCGGACCCTATAAAGCGTTCGGTCGTCCGTAGCTGATGCAACCGCGGACCGCACCGACCCAGCGCCGTCGGATAATTCCTGATTCGACCGAGAAACTGTCAATTGCTGGGATGCTGCGAAACAACTGTGCTAACTCGGATAGCACGTCCGTCACTGAGGCCTGAGGAGAAGCGGTCTTACGATGCATTGCCGCTGGAAGCTCCGTGATCGTAACCCCATGCATACTACCAATATGCGAGCGAACGGAGTGTATAGGCCTCGTGTCCCTTGGCTACCGGATGGCGCGACCTATTCGTCGTGGAATCACTGAATGCCGAAACTGATCGGATACTCGAGGTCACGTAGCCAATGTGCGGTCGTGTGCCCTGCTGTGAGGATGAGGAAGCATTAAAGACAGTCTCTCGGACTGTCAATATAACGGAGCGTCCCGACCAACGGACATATGCTCCGAATGTAAAATATCTGAACCACAACATGCGGTCCCCTATGTTGTTGGGCGAGAGAGGGACCTCTCTCGCTCACAGCCCGGACGGACCTGGACAAGCCAGGAACCAGACTAACAGGCTTCCTCCGATCTGTCCTCAATCTGCCGTCACTGGGTGAGTACTAAAGTAATTAAAGTGCTCGCATCACCCAAATCTCCTTCCTAGACCGCAACGGACGAACCCGGCAGACGAACCATTCGATGAATGTACGCTACACCGGGTGAGCTAGCGAATGTCACTCCGTAGGCTATAGACATATTCCATGAGCACTTATTGCCGCTAGCTCTTCATTAACTATGACGACAGAGGCACACTTTTGAAAGACATCTCCATAACTCTTCGAACAAGAAACCAGAAATGCTTGGATAGCAAGCATAAAATAATAATATATATAGCGTCGTTCAATAATTCGAAAGTTTGTGTGACATTATTGGACTATGTCGGAACTGAGGGACGATGTCCCTGAACCGAACCAAAAATTTCTAAGTCCACCGACGCTATCAGTTTCTTATCCGGCATCGCAGCATTCTGGTCCGACGAAAGAAGCTGTAGAAGACCAAGTCAGATGACATACACAACAGCATATGTTGTTCCGAAAGGGAAAGCTCGAAATCCTCCGAATCCCTTTCGGTATCCCGTCGGACCGGATGAAACTTTCGGACGTCCGTACCCGCTTCCGCGGAGCGTCCCGACCCAGCATCATCGGATAAAATATATGCGACAGATTCAGTTGATGCTGGGATGCTGCGGTAAACTGTGCTATTAAGGAAAGCACGTCCGTTCCCGAGGCCTGTGCAGTAGCGGTCTTACGATGCATTGCCGCCGGAAGCTCTGTGTACGTTGACTCCCGCACACTTCCTATGCGAACGTCCGGAGTCTGCAGGCCTCGTGTCCCTGGCTACCGGATGGTGTGACCTGGTCGCCGAAGAATCCTTGATCGGCGAAGCTGGTAATATATCGGCGGTCACGCAGCCAAGGTGCGGTCGTGTGCGCTGACGAGAAGAGGAAGCCTTAGCAGTCTCAGCGGACTGCCTATACAACGGAGCATCCCGAGCGACGGACGTATGCTCCGCTTGCGACACATTTTGTACCACAACATCTGGGGCCAGATGTTGTTGAACGAGAGAGGGGCCTCTCTCGCTTGCCGTCCGGATGGACCGGAACGAACCGGACTAAAAGGCTTCCTGCGTTCTCCCTCCGATCCGCCGTCACTGGGTGTGCATTAAGTTAATTTATAGTGCTCGCATCACCCCAAAATTCCTTCTAGACCGCAACGGACGAACCCGGCTGCCGAACCATTCAGTGAATGGACGCTACACCGGGCGAGCTAGCGGACGTCAAAGGCCGTCGAACCTACTAGGGTCCTCTTAGGCAATTGGCGTATTTACATGAGCACTTTTCCGCTAGCCCTTCATTAATTGTGACGACGGAGGCACACTGTTGGAAGACATCACAGATACATCACCCTAATCTTGATCGTCTGAAATAGAAATTGATAAAGTAGAGTGACCCTGCGGAGAAAGGACCGGAGTGTCCAAATCCCCAACAACATACCGTGACATACGCTTCCCATATTGTCATCGAAATCATACGATACAGAACAGGAGTTAATGCGAGTACACTGACCACATATAGAATGATAATAAAGTCAGAGGAAGACTTCCTCTTAAAACAACTGATCAATATCCTTTCAATGTGAAAAGAAAACAAGTCCTGGTACTCGCACTAACCCCTGGCAATCAAAATACATAATAATAATATGATCCATTAATATAGAAAAAATAATTGAAATATTTTTTCAGAACAGCCCAAGTTTCTGAAAAGTAACGTTGAGCCCCAATGGATCCCAAGCCTAAGTGTGGACAAAAAATTTTAAAAATATTTTAAACAATTTATTCAACACTTACGAACAATAATAATGTATCTAGTTATGATTAAAATAACATAAAGATATTATTTTTTAGAAATCCCCCCCTCACACAGAGGGCTGTTGTAAATGTAAACAATGAGTGTAAAAACACTAAAATAAGACTCCAGGCACCCAGGCCCGAAATCAGTTACCAAAAATACACTATCTGATGCAAAACAGAGACTTCCAGGGAAGAAACTGCAGAACATCAGATGGTAGATGCAGAACACAATGCCTAACCACCCGTAGGTGAAGACGTAAACATGGGGAAAGAACAGAATTCATTCTGTTATTCAGCTAAAACTCCCAAGAAATTTTAGTAATAATAATTACAGAAACTATGCCAAAAGCATGGGAGAATAACAAGGGGGAACTTAAAGGACAGGGAGAGAGGAAAACACTTAAAAAACAGTGTAACTAAATAATCAGAATGACAACAAAATGGCTGCTGCCTTGAAAATAGGTAACTTAACATAATTTCATTAAAAAATTTTAAGTTACAGCCCTGATAATATTCTGTCACACATTCTTTTCCTCTCCTCCTTCTCTATCCTCCTTAGAATCACCATTTCACTAATATTTATGTGTCTGGCATCATTTAAACTGAGATTTATAAGCACAAAGATCAGTCAGATGTTAACTGATGAAGGGCCAAACTTAGAATGATTAATGGCGCCAATTTAGGAACGTCCTTGACACTGCGCATGCGCAGTAGGGGCGAAGTGTGGAGGGCCTTTCAGGACATGTTTTCTTTAGTTTTAGATGCAAATTTTGGGGATTGGGGGGCAAAATTTGTGTTTGGCCCTATATTTTAAGAGTTAGCACCAGCTATGTCTGGGTCATTGGTACAGTATAAAAATATAAGGAATTGGAGCTTTCAGCACATTTATGACGGGATATGGACAAAGGGATGTACTCTGGTAGAGAGGAAAAATGGGACATCAGGTTGTGTGCCATGCGTTCTGATAATTTTTCCATTGAGCAACTACAAATTTAACCATTTCGGTCCTGTTTGACAGAGCTCAATGAGCTCTGTCAAACAGGACCCAAATGGTTAAATTCCTTGTTGCATTATGGGAAACATTTACTGCTTGAAATTTTGACATCAGTGTGCAAAGCATTAACCCTTATGGGGTTGGACAAATTTTTTGAATACCTGCCTGCTAGACTACCACCTGCACATTGCCAGAAGCTAAGCAATGACTTCTAGTCAAGTCTTGGCCACTCATTTAGGCAGCCAAGACGTATAACTAAGATGAAAATTTAATTAGACTAAATAAATAATCAACTCACTTTAACCAACTCCTCATTCAAGTCATCTTGAAAGCCATGCTCATCATCAATTGGTCCTTCGAAAGGAGGTGCTACATAAGCAACCTCAAATGTTTTAGTCACAGGATGACTCTCCCTCATGCCATCTCTAAAAAAACAAAACAAAAGCAAATATTTTGCAAAATCAATGAGTCTCAATTTACTTGAATATGTTAAAATTACAGCAATATTCCATCCTGTACAAGATGAGCAACATATTGATCCATTCTCCTATTGTTCCTATTCTCCTCAAAAGAAACAGATCAACCCATTTTTCAAAACTCCTACAATACTCGACATTTGACAAGCTAAAAAGTTTATTTGAATGGAACTTGGTATTCATTTCTTAACTCCTTGCATGCTTCTGCCAGATAATCCTGCCCAGGGCACAAAAACTCTTGTCACTGAAACATGTATAATCTTAGTACATTTAACCACACGTTCCTCTGTGAATTGAATATACATTTTGACCAGTGATTTTGTGAGTTAAGATGAATACTCAGCAGGTTAAGAGGTACACTCTCTTCACACAGATTTTGACAGACCAAAATTTCAACCTATATGTTTTTCCCATAATGCAAATAGGAATTTAACCAATTCAATGAGCTATGTCAAAGTCAATTGGTTAAACTCCTTTGTTATTATTAGTTATTACGGGAATAATTTGTTTGAAATTTCAGAATACTGACATCAGTGTGCAGAGGTTTAACTTTCCACTAACAATGATCTACATTATAGTAGTGATGAACTGATTTCCAATCATTTCTCTGCCGATTATGCCGATTCTGATTTCGATGGTTGATACAGGACACAGAAGAAAATCTGTTGGTGGTGCCTGTCATATCACAGAATTTCGATAATAAATCACAAATTACAAAAGCTTAATATCACATCAGTTCTCATAGTATGCATGTTTAGTGCTGGGCAATATTAGCCAAAATAATATTTGCATTATGGGGGTTTGAGATTAATTAAATTATAAGTTAAGGGCTCTACTGTATTATTTGACAGCGTAATCATTGGCTCAATGAAAAAATGTTTTAAATGAACTGCTGTGTTCTACGATGTGCCTTTCAGCCACTACATTGATAAACATATCAACTGGTACTGCTTGACCTTTCTTTCGCCTAATTCTTTACCTGACACATATAAAAATATTCACAAAAAATATTTCATGAAGACCTAACAATTTTCATTTTTTGCATCAAAAGCATAGTTGATGACACATTACTGGAATGAGCTCAATGAGCTTGTTCCAATAATAGAGTCATAAGGCATGTTTTTGAGCAAAACTTTTTTAAAATAATAAAATATTAATTTTAATTTTTGTGAATAGCTCTGACTGTTTAGAAGGATTATGCTAAATAAAGGGTTAAAACAATTAACATAACAAGCGGCCCCAGGGGGCCTGAGGGTGCTCACCTGACAAGGTAGACCAGTGAACTGATTTCAATAAGTTGCATCTGCTCCTCCTAAATAAAGCTTATACCAAATATCTAAAGATTCTGACCAGCGGATCTAAAAAAAAAAAGATTTTTAAAGAATATTCCTCATATTGAACTAAGTTACAATTCGGGCTCCAACAGGGAGCCCAAATATGAACCCAGGGACTTGGCTTGAACAAACTTGAATCTCAATCCCCTAAGGATGCTGCACACCAAATATCAAAACATTCCGACTGCTGGATCTGAAGAAGAAGATTTTTTAAGAAAATTCCTCATTTTGAACTAAGTTACAATTTGAGCTCCCATAGTGAGCCCAAATATGGACCTAGGGGCATGGCTTGAACAAACTTGAATCTTGCCCCCCCCCCCCCCCCCCCCCCCCCCCCCCCCCAAGGATGCTGCATGCCAAATATCAAAAGCATTCTGACTGCTGCATCTCAAGAAGAAGATTTTTAAAGAAAATTCCTCATTTTGAACTAAGAAGATTTTTAAAGAAAATTCCTCGTTTTGAACTAAGTTATCATTCGGGCTCCCACAGTGAGCCCAAATATGAACCCAAGGACTTGGCTTGAACAAACTTGAATCTCACCCCCCTAAGGATGCTGCACAACCAAATATCAAAACATTCTGACTGCTGAAGATTTTTAAAGAAAAATTCCTCATATTGAACTTAAGTTATAATTTGGGCTCACACAGGGAGCCCAAATATGAACCCTGGGACTTGGCTTTAACAGGGGGTCGATTTGAACAAACTTGAATCAGATCCACCCCACAATGTTGCATGCCAAATATCAAAAGATTCTGCCTGCTGGATCTGGAGAAGAAGATTTTTTAAGAAATTTGCCTGAAATGCACTAAGTTCGAATTCCAGCTTCTACAGTGAGCCCAAATATGAATTCAGGGAGCCGATTTGAACAAACTTCAATCAGATCCACCCCACAATGTTGCATACTAAATATCAAAAGATTCTGCCTGCTGGATCTGGAGAAGAAGATTTTTAAAGAAATTTGCCTGAAATGTACTGAGTTTGAAATCGGGCTCCTATACTGAGCCCAAATATGAACCCAGGGGGCCGATTTGAACAAACTTGAATCTGACCCCCAAGCGATGTTGTATACCAAATATGAAAGAATTCTGCCTTGTGGATCCGAAGAAGATTTTTTTCGATTTTGGAAAGAAGTTCATGGGTGCTATCAGATTTATGCCCCCTGTGGTGCCCCCTGTGGGCGTGACAACTTTATTTGAACAAACTTGAATTGACATATGATAGGGAACATGCACAGCAAATTTTGTTGAATTTGGTCCAGTAGTTTGTGAGGAGAAGTCGATAATGTAAAGTTTATGACGGATGGACTGACAGACGACGGACAGAAAGTGATTAGTAAAGCTCCCCTAGAGCTTCGCTCAGGTGAGCTAAAAATATTCCTAATACTGCACTAATTTAAACATTTGGGCTCTCATAGAGAGTCCAAATATGGACCCAGGTATTTGATTTCAATAAACATTTGAAACATCTTCCAAAGATGTTATATGTGAAATTTGAAAGCTTTTGGAGCAGTGGTTTGGGAGAAAAGTAGTGTTAAATATTTTTCCAATTACCCACAGTGTTAAAAAATGCTGACTCCGCACTTTTTCAAAGTCCCAAAAAAGTACCCCATGATAAAACCAATAGCAATGCCGTGTAGTTTTAGTGAAATGGGTGTTTTAATTTTTTTCTATTTTTAGCTCCTGCCGTTCCCATGGGGTGACGGGAAAAAAAATTTGGGCATAAATTTAGTACTTATTACCCAAAAAGCCCTCACATCAAATTTGGTTCAAATCTGCCTCTCAGTTTGGAAAACAGAAATTTTGGGCGGGCAAAAATTCTTGCCCCTCCCATAACGAAGGCAAATATAGCTCCTCAAACTTCTCTTGAACAAATCGGAGTCTACACCTCAAAAGGAAGCTGCACACCAAATATCAAGTCTCTGCTACTGCTGGTTCATGAGAAGATTTTTTAAGATTTAAGCACACTTTTTGGGCGTGGCCCAACCGAGGGGCATGGCAACTTGATTTGAACAAAATCAAATTGCGATGTCATAACAAACTATTATTTCAAATATCAATTAAATTGGTGCAGTCATTTGGGAGGAGAAGATGCAAACATCATGTTCACGGACAACGAACGGTGAGTGATCACTATAGCTCTCCTGACTGAAAGTCAGGTGAGCTAAAAATGGGTACCTGAAAAAAAAGATAAAAGATTGCCCGGAAGAAGTTATGGTGACCCTTTTTTTGGGGTGACCTTTATTTTTAATCTGTACAGATTAAATAATCTTTTAACGGGGACGTTCTCATCTGGACATTATATGGAGTCATTCTACCAAGTTACAATGAAATCCCTTCATAAATACGATCTGTGTAGACTGTGCTAAAGGTTTTTGGGTTTCGGGTTTGTGTATTGACCAAAAAGGTTAACTGATCATGACGGAAAGGGGACTTTCTCATTTAGATATGACCTCGAACCTGCATATGAAATATTGTGATGATCGGACAAGAACAGGGTGTTGCCTGTGCCAAAGAAATTGAGAACAGACTAACAGACTCACAGACTTCCACATGCGTGATGGCAATAGCTTATCTTGACTTTGTCAAGTTAAGTTAAAAACAAATATTTTTTCAACTGCTCAATTTCTAAATTACAGAGTATATAATGACTGGATTCACATCGCAAAATGCTATACAAAAATGTCCAAATGCTAACCATTTTCCTTTCATATTCTCTTTATATTCACTATTTATCATCACTTTTGAAACCAAGATGGAAACTGCTAATCAAATTTTTAAAAACAAAATATACCCTGAATTACGTGGCTGAATGTGGCAGATTTGTTTGGTAAAGACATGCCAAACATGCTAGAAGATGACTTACAAAAATAATTTCCAAATAACTCAATATTTTCATCTGCAAGCCTGGAAATAAGCAGTCTGTCATCTGCAGAATGAGGTCCCCAAAGGGTGAGGTCTGCAAAGTACTTGCAGTACTTTTTACTAAATTTACCCTCAGTAAACCTCAATCTGAATCAAGCCCTCAGGCCTAAACAGAAAGAGGGCCCCAGAGGATAAATTTGAGCTTCCAGCCCACTGAGTGGGAAAGCATCAGCAAATTCACTCCTGGGGACCTGCTTCTGCAAATGACAGATTGCTTATTTCCAAGCTTTTTCATCTGACCTCTCATTGGGATGAGTTTGACAAGCTTGCAATGGGGGCTCATAAGCTATGTTCTAGAGGAAAAATAATCAAAGTATTAATCCTTAAGAGCCTGGAGATTTTTTATACATATTTGCTTTACTCTGACAATCCACATCAGCTTGGAATGCAGCCTTCTTTCATTTTCGATTTGAGTGTCGTTTGGTACTTTGTGCTCGCACTTTACAACAGCGTTCCTCCATTAAAATGTCACCATGTACGACGTTTTCTATAACTGAAAGACCTAACCAGTAAGTTTCTAAAGGATAAAACTGTTTTAATTTAATTGTCTGAGAATGCTCCAGAGAACACCATTTGCAACGTAAGTTTTACAAATTTTCTCAACTTCTCACCCCGGCTCAGCGCTACGTGTCGAGGCCGCCGTTGCGTGGCGGGCAATACCCAACTGTACCCCCTCACTTCTGTAACTCTGGCGCAGCCACTGGCCATTATGTTGGGTTAAAAATTAAATTTTCTTTCTATTTCAAGGTACACAGGCTCTATATAGATGGGCAAGGGAATACAAGAGAATAATGATAAAATTAAAGAAACAAACACTTACTTTGAAAAGGCTATTGCTTTTATTGTTATTCTTCCTGATGGCAGTGTGAAGGGTCCTCTGTATTGCATCGTACATTTTTCACCAACTCTTTGGAATGGATCCGGTTTGGATCCATTTAATGTGTAATGAATCACTGCATCTTCAGTTGCTATAAAATGACAAAATAATACATCATTATTGGATTAAAGGTGGCTTAGATGGCTAAATCCAGTGACATGACCATCAAAAATTAATGTCAATGTAAAATTGTGGCTGGGGCATAATATTTAAATTTCAAGGACTGTACTGCTTTTTGGGGGGCTTCTGAAGGTTAATGCTTGAAGGGCTGAAGATTTTGCAATACAGTGGAGTCCACTTAATTGGATATTTCTCAGCTGAATAACCCTGTTAATTGAATATAATTTCCAAATACAAACCCATTTACCATACCTCCAGTACAAATTTTACCTGTTATAGAGTAAACTTCTATTAATTGAATAAAAAATCTTGTAACCTGCCAAGAAATTACCCTGACTCTATAGACCCAGTTTTCCTTTGTTTGGAGACGTATTTGGCGAAGTATTGGCAGCTAAGACTTGCTTTAAGGGCTAAAGATTTTGCAATACAATGACAAACGAAGTCCTGTATGTATGGCTTTGCAGTATTTCCTCACAAAGTATTGGCAGCTTAGACTGGTTTCTTCCAGCGCTTGATTTAATTTAAAAAATTGCATAGCATTTTACTAGACAAGGGAAGAATGCATATCATTTTTGAGAAACTGCACAGCACTTTTCAAATTATATTTTTATACAGGGCTTATATTTCGATGAGAATCTGAAAATCAATTCACACAAAGATTCGCACAACAAAACCAGCGATACTCCATGTATATTCTCGCTGCACCTCTGCTGGGATCAGCCTGAAAAGAATTGAGTCAATTTAATCTTTTACCTAACACAGCAGCAGCAAATTAACCAATACAAGTCTAACATGACCTGAAATATCTATCCTGACACTTTGGCAATAAAACTGTACAAATATGGCTGTCATTGGAACCGGCTCAGTGTTCCAATGACATCCATATTTATAAGCTTTTATTTGTAAATATTTAGTTTTCCAAAAATGATCAAATTCAATTTATATTTTAAAAATTATAAATTTAAAGTAATTTGTATATTTTTTATACTTACCAATGGCCCAGACTAGCTGGTGCAAACTCAAAGTTATCAAGGCCCAAACACAAATTTTGAATCCCCCAATCCCCAAAATTTGCTTGCAAAACCGAAAATTAAAAGTCATATCTGGTCCTCCATACTTTCACTCTCTGCGCATAAGCAGCCATCAGGAAGTGACCAGAATTGGCGCCAACATCATTCTTTGTAGAAAAGAGTACTACATAATAACTCAGCAAGGAGGTATTGAGTGCCCACTCATGGGAGGGCCATACCCATCTGGACCATTGGAAAGTATAAAAATATACAAATTATTTATAATATTTTTATACTATAACCCAGTGGTCCAGACTAGCTGAATAATAAAAAGGCGGAGGGCCTAGGACTTCAGAATTAGTAAACCAACATAGTTCAAATCCTGTAATCCAAGGCGAAAGGAAATTAAATTTGACAGGAATTACATGTATGTCTCTCTATACAGTAATAGAGAAGACATATCATAAATAAGGTGCCAAGTTCAAGTAATTCCGCATTCTTAGCAAGAAGACCATGCTAATTTGGATGTAACGAGTTCCCAATTTTTAAGGCTAATCCAGACTAAGCCCCAAAAATTAGCATGACGTATTTGAGAATGAGAGAATATTCCCCACAAACATATACACCATATGTATCCTGGATATAACTACAGATAAAAGAGCTTCACTCATAGTTACATACTTATCAAGCCGGAGGAGAGGTAAAAAATCACCCACCCACCCCTTTTTGAAGGAATCTTCTTCAAAAAGAAAGAGGGGAGAGCTCTGGAATCAGTAAAAGTGGTACCAAATAACAATATAAATATTCGTCGAACAGGCACCAAGGTATTAATTATTATTAATAAATTGGTGCTTAATGCTACTTCAGAAGCTAAGGCTATGCAGATAGGTCGAAAACCGGTGATATAATATATAACATACACATGTCTAATAGAATCACAATGGACGATCTCTGGAGAGTAAACACATTTTCCGAGATAACCCACAGGCGACCCCATTCAGGTGTACAATAAATACCAGTCATAACACTCCTCGACGTGTACTATCCGATATCTATGTTCCTAGAAATGTGCGAATATACAAGAGTGTAAGACCAGGTGTATTTTGATGGGTACTGAAATCAAGATACCTGGATCTAGAAATAGAATGAGCTATGATTAAAAGACTTGGCACAGACCGCCCCCCCCCCCCCACCCCTGAAATAATTCATTGTTTCTAAAGTCTATAACATACAAATATGCGTCTACCTAATATTGCATTTATTATGCACTTGAGCATTGAAATCCCGCTTGTAATCATCTGAATACCAGTTAACAGACTAGACAGCCTTCCAGGTACCCAAAGGCTTGCGATTTAGGGGAGGGGGGGGGGATTCGAAGTCATATGAATATGAATACTTTATTTCGCAGCATAATAATATAATAGTATACATGTTTTACCCAATGCAGACGATATCAAAATTTATTATTTTAAATATATTTTTTTCAAATTTTTCAAAAAATTTCAACAAAACCATATCATGTGACACCTCGTTGAAACGAGCTTGACAAGCTCGTTCCAATGAGGGGTCACATGATATGGTTTTGTTGAAATTTTATGAAAAATTATATTTTTTCAGCTACTGAATTTGCATATTACTCGGGCGGATGTGGCTGATTCCTTGGGTAAAGGGTTAACAAAATATTAATTCTATTATACTGCGGAGAGACAGCATAGTCACAAGGACTATCTTCCTGCTGTCTCCACATAAAGGTTAAATGTAATCTTCACAGCAGATATCACCTACATTTTGATTCACTGAAAAAGACTAATACTGACAGCATCCAGTAAGAAAAAACAAAATAAGACAGATTTCCACCCATTGAGAGCCCACAGTCTATCACGGTACCGCCCTGCTGTACGTGGTGAAGACATAGTACCTCGGGGCAGCACCATGGTCCACCGTGTTACCCAATATTGAGGCATCTCAATTTTACACTAGTCGAGGTAACAGAACATTAATTACAAACTTGACAATACTTCAGCCATTACTACAATCTGGGCATGCAGGATTACTACAGGCAACATTAATGCAGTATGAGCTGAGCATCCTGTCCGTTAGAGTTCTTTTGAATTCAGATCTATTGAGATTTTGAACCAATGGTTCAATTTCATTCCACATTCTTGGAAAAGAGTGGAATGGGAGATTAGCTGAAAACTGAGTACAAGGTTTGAGAAGGTATATTAGAGCTGTCTCGGTGTTGAAATTTGACTTCGATGTCGATTTTCGATTTTTTTGGACAAAAAAACCTCGATGTCGATGTTAATAACACATGTGCCTCATTCAGTCTTTCGAGTTTGAAAATCATGTGCGAGTGAGGTTTTAGTAACTTTTAGCGCTGTTTTGAGAAAAGTGGGCCTCGTTTCAAGTCCATAAAAACACTTTTTTGTAAAATATTGAAAAAAACACAGTAACTTTATGATCTTAAGGCATTAATCTCATAATCTGTGCATGTCATGATGTGTATTGAATATTCTATCAATCAACGTGATGAAATTAAGAGCCTTGAAATCCACAATGTTAGTTTAGGTTTCATGTGTAAACATCTAATTAACATAAGAGCGCGTGCTGAATATGCACACTCGACTGACAGTTGAGTGTTCCTGTTGCAAACTCTTGAAACAAAAGTCCAGTAATTGAACAGAAAACGGCACACAGATTGGAAGATTATCGGGACTGAGGGATTTGCACAATAAGCAGCAGGGACATTTGACTATCAATCAAGTATGCGTATTGACTATTGACGACCCGCTCTTATGTTAATTAGATGTCTATTATGAGATATGAAAATATTGGGAGAAAAAATTGTAACTTGCTGACTTTCTTTTATGCGAGTGGCACGTCGCTCCATGTTGCAAACGCACAACAGAAACAGAAAATTGCATTATGGGTATAACATCGACTTTCGCAATTTTTTAAAAATTGCTTCGGTTCGATTTTCGGTGTTCTTTTTCAACGAAAATCGCACCAAAAAAACAGACACCGAGACAGCTCTACCGTATATCTTCCCCGATTGCATTATATCCATTCCTGATGGATTTGTATAAAGCTTGAAGATACTTTCAAAACTCACGGGCAGTCTATTATGGAACCAGTCGTACATAAAAAGAAGGACGTTAAGTTTGTATAGATCTTTGAATTTCAGAATTTTAAGTTTTCTGAACATATTGAACCCCCCTCACCAGTATTACTTGAATCGTTCTTGTGTTAGTCATCAAATAGTATAGGAACTGCAAGACTCTCTCACGTCTGACTGACTCCATAATAAGGATGGAGAAGGACGTGAAGAACAAGTACTTCCCTCGACAGCGGTGAGCCTGGCAGCTGATTTTAGGGAGAAGTGACTTCACCCTCCAGAGACTTTAGGGAGAAGTCAGGGGCCAGGAGGGAGAAGTCAGTGGACATGAAGGAGAAATTAGAAAAAAACATAAAACGTATATGACACCGTGACAAAATAAATGAACATAGAGGACACAATTGTGGAGAAAAAAATAAATAAAAGTTACACAAACATACATACATATACAAAACTAAGTCAGATGGTATATAACAAGAATGTAGGTAAAAATCCCCCCCCCCCCCCCACACACACATACACACACAAAAAACTGTGTTGTTCATGGTTCTGAATACCCCCAAACTCTTTCCCTAACAGTGATGACTAGGGTTACCATGCAGTTGATTTTGTATTTGCCTCAATGCAGTGGATTTAAAATTTAGCAACACCCATGGTGAGAGTGTTCTTCTCTGTAATAGAAGCTGTATTCCTTTTAAAAAAATATTTAAAGTGTTTAAAATAAATATCAAGTTCACATAAGAAGCTGGGTCATTCATGAAAAAGTTTTCAATATCCTACGTAAATTAAGTGTTATTAACAATTTGAGTTAATTTATTTCTTAAGTAAATGACAAAATATTTCAGTTGTCTCCCTTCCCTGATGCGCTGGGTAATAATACACTGTTCAGAAAATTGACAATTTCTGCCAAGCATCTTACACTGACATGTGCGATTGGTGCTATGAAGGCCTGCCATTCTTATCCATCCTAATATGTGTGATTTCTACTGAAGCCTTATTACATTTAACCCCCTTCCAAAACATCTTCACAGTTTTCAAAAAAAAAAATCAATGCAAATTGAGGGGCGAATTTCAATGCAACCAATTTTACAGTGGAACAGAGCATAACCGCAAGCAATTTCGACATTTTTGTGAATGAACTGTCTCCTACACAATTTTTTGTTTGTTTTGAAACGGTGGTTACCTTGAATAAATTCTAATTAACTCGATGCGTGTCTTGTGTGATTTGTTGTTTTTGCTGGCACTTTGTTTTTGAATAGCCATTTTGTACTGGTTGCTATCAGTTGGGGCATATTGTTGGAACGACTACACCATTACAATTCTTTTCAGAAATATAAAATTGGGCTAGTTTAGACTATTTTCAGAGTCATGTGATGGATTTTAACAGCAGCAGTGTTTACTATTTTGTGAATATGGAAGCGGGTTTTTTTTTTAAATAAAACATAAGAAAATACAGTAAACTGCCATGTCTCCCAGGAAATTTTGGAGGGTGACTTGAATTTCGCCCTCAATGTAAGCCAAGGCGACTTGAGGAATGAAAACGCGACTTCTTCGCCCTAGTCACCCACTCAGCTGACCACTGTCCCCTGATAAACAAGGTCCTCTCGTGGAGGAAGCTTCCGGGGAACGTCCCATAACAGACACCCGAGAAGATTGATCCAAGGTTTCTGTGATGACAGAGGTGCTTCTAGCAGGATTTCGCAACAAGACTGTTTGATCTTAGAATTTGCTGAATCAACAGAGTTGGAGGATACGCATATCCTATCTTTCTGTCCCACGAGATCAACAGAGCGTCTACTACGTACGCTCGATGATCTGGGTATGGAGACACAAACGTCGGTAACAGATTGTTCCGGTGTGTCACAAACAGATCTACCATGGGATGATCCCACTGGTAGCAAATCTGCCTGAATATTCGCTTGTTGAGAGTCAACTCCGATGGCAACAGGCAACCTTTCCAAGAGAGCGAGTCTGCTAGTACATTCAGATGACCCGGTATATGACGGACAGAAAGATGAACATGATGATTCATGACGAAAAGGAGAATCCTCTCCTTAATTTGCATAATGGAATTGACTGAGTGCCGCTTTGGTTTCTGATGTAAGCTACTACTGTCAAATTGTAAGACAAAATCTGAACACGGACGTTCGCTATTATGTGAATCCAATGTTGAAGAGCTAGCCATATTGACATCATCTCTTTGATGTTTATGTGCTTCTCTAGGAACCGAGGGTTAACCACTGAAGATCTGCCCAAATCTGGATCCTTTGTTTTACTTGGTCCATTAAAACAATACTGGTTTCGAGTGATTGCATCTTCACACTCCAATTCTGAGTAAAGAATATCTGGAGTGGACGTGTGCGTAGACAGCCCATCGGAATAAGATCTGCAGCCGCTCCACACAACCCCATCAGTCGCATGAATTCCTTCGCTGTTAATGCGTCTGAGTGTAGACAAAAGAGAGCATAACAACTGACTAATTTCGCTCTGGGTAACGGCAGACCCAGAGGATAAATTAGCCCACTGTATTGGATAGCAAATTCACCAATTCATCAAATTCATTCTCTGGGAACCTCATTCTGCAAATGTCAGACTGCTTATTTTCAGGCCTGTTCACAAACAAAAAATCGCAACATCGACGCCGTAGCTGCGGCGGGTGGTGCAATTTCACAAAATTCTAAGTTCATCAAGGGCCATAACTCCCAGAAAAATATTTGGAACAACACATGCATTGAACAGTTGCTAGACATCAATAAGATACACATACATGCCAAGTATAAAGTCATTCCATCAAGTATTTCAAAAGTTATTAAGTTTTGAAACTTGTTGGTCACAGACAGACTGACCGACATTCTAAGTTCATCAAGGGCCATAACTCCAAGAAAAATAATTGGAACTACACATGCATTGAACAGTGGCTAGATATCAATAAGATACACTTACATGCCAAATATAAAGTCATTTCATCAAGTATTTCAAAAGTTATTGAGTTTTGAAACTCGTTGGTCACAGACAAACTCGTTGGTCACAGACAGACTGACCGACCGACTGACCGACAGACCGACAGACAGACCGGCATTGCCACTTATAGGGCTGCTAGTCGCAGCTAAAAATATAACCAGCAAAGATTTACATTTTCTACTCACCTGTTCTCAGCTCTATCTTTGTGTTTGAATCAACAGATGATTTCAACTTTCCAAGTACCGGTGGTCTCAGTGGCACAATAGTAGGTACGGCAATGGATCCTGCTGTCATTTTGAATTGCGAATATATTTCATACTGGAAAATGAAGAAAATATCCAATTTAGATTTAAGTGTGTAACCTGTGAAATCACATAATATTCATTTTTCTTAATGATGGCATGCAGGGATCAACAATTGAGTCCACAGCAAAAATGAAGGGGCTCAAAAATTAGCCCTACTGGCCTTAGAAAAGTGATTACCATAATAGCTTATTCCTAACACCCACATCTTTTCATATCTCGGCTATCTGGGGGTGGCCTCTGTAAGATTGCCACACCTCTGGGACTTGCCGAGGCCCAGAGGTGTAGGAGGGGCAGTGAAGCCATCTCACAGAGACTACATTGTTAGCAGAAACAAATAAAATGTAAAAAACCAACTAGGCAAAATTCATTAACAGTAAAATTTGAGGAAAACTGATCGGGGTAGCGATTATTAGCCCTCCTGCATTTTTAAGAATGCCAGGCTTGCCACAGGGGCAGATATTCGGCCCATTCCCAATGTGAAATTTTCAATTTTTTGCATTCTTTCTACACAAGTTTCAACATCAAGACATTATTCTGTGCAAAACAGACAAGAAGAAAAATGCAAGAGAAAGCGTGGGTATTGGAAAGTTAAAAAATTTATAGTAATTTATATATTTTTTATACTTACCAATGACCCAGACTTAGCTGGTGCTAACTCTAACAAAACCAGGGCCAAACACAAATTTTGCCCCCCAATCCCCAAAATTTGCATCCAAAACAAAAAGAAATCATGTCCTAAAGGACCTCCATACTACACCTCTACTGCGCATGCGCAGTGACGCAGACGTCCCGAAATTGGCGCCAATTATCATTCTTACTGGCAGTGCCTGGTCAGCGCTATGTACTCAGCGGGGAGGCAAGAGTTCCCAACTCCAGGGAGGGCCATCCCCGTCTGGGTCATTGGTAAGTATAAAAAATATATAAATTACTATAAATTTTTTAACATTTTTATACTGTACCAATGACCCAGACTTAGCTGAATAGTAAACAGGCTGGAGGGCCTAGGACATAGAGGAAAATCCAATAAGCTCAACTATATAGTAAAGAGGTAACCCCTTAAGGAGAAAAGGAGTATTAGGCTTTACATGTATCTTTCTTATTTAATATTAAATTAGAAAGATACACTACCCTTAATAATTGAGCACAATAACATTCATGTTCTCTATTAACATCCAGTATAACCCTTATACTAATTATTTTTAAAGCAAGCCAATAAATAAAGTAGTCCAGAGAAATGAGACTCTTTATAGTCATTTAAAAGTGTCCGAGTATTGTATATTAAAGCCTGTTTGACACTTGACATATACAAATGCTTCACACCGAGCTACACTTTAAAAATAAGACATGAATGAATTTAAACATTAATATTACACTTTAAAACCATCCCGGAAGCGACTCAGAAATACTGACTTGGAGGAGGCATTCCCTTGCTTTTCACTATAAAGCAGGTGACCTAAGGGAACACCCGCCCCCCCCCCCCCCCCTTCCCCTTGCCCTGGGTCAAATAGCCCAGAGCGAAGAGGGCAGCCGGACGGAGTCACTGCCGGAACAGAAAGCCTGCATAACTATAGTTGCAACTGTTTAGTGGACGACATTCTGAGCAACAGATAACGGACCTAAACAATGCAGGTCTCCAGAAATGGACTCAATATTTCTGAGATAAAAATTCGTAAATGTGGATGGCTGAGACCAATAAGCAGCCTTCATTAAATCTGTAATAGCAACACTATTAGCATAAGCCCAGGAAGTAGAAAGAGCTCTTACTTCATGAGCAGAAATCTTAAGCACAGACTGCTGAGAAGAAGATAAATCTTCATAAGCAGTACGGATAGTTAACTGAATCCATCTAGCAATAGAATGGACTGAAATGTCCTTTCTATTAGGCATCAAAGACAGAAAGAAACGTTTCCGTCCCTTTCTGATAAACTGAGATCTCTGTTTATAGATACGTAACGCTCTAACAGGACAGAGTAAAGGCCTACGCCCGTCTGAAGACGGAAGAGCCTTAATAACAATAGGTTCCGGATATTTATTAGGAGCCTGATTCTTAGCTAAAAAACCCACATTAGTAGTGAAGGTGATAGTATTCCCAACACTACGATAATGAGAATCATCCACCGATAGTGCATGAAGCTCACTGACTCTTCTAGCAGAAGAGAAAGCTAAGAGAAAAGCTGTCTTATAAGATAAGAATTTGAAATCTACTGTCCCAAGAGGTTCAAATGGCTTTTCCTTCAATTTAAGAAGAACCCAAGCTAAATTCCACTTAGGAATTAATCTAAGAGTTCTGGGTCTATTTATCGAAAAGTTTCTAACCAACTTCGATAAAGAGACATTAGATCCAATTTGTAAACTATCATGATGTGCATAGGTATCAGATAACATAGATCTATAACCCTTTATAGTAACAGGCTGCAGTTTGATTTCGTCAAACAAGTATACTAGAAAGTTTGCAATGTCTGGTATAGAGGGATCGAATATATCTACAGAATGATCCCTACACCAACGACAAAAAACCTTCCACTTAGCCGCATAGTTTAGTGAAGAGGAGGTCCTCCTACAGTTAGAAATCGCGTCCACTGCTCGTCCTGTAAAGTGCTTGCCATGCAAGAAGGACCGCACAACGGAAAAACGTGAAGGTTGAGACCTTGCGGGTTGTGATGGAGTTGGCGCGATTTCCCCTGCGAAAGAAGATCCTCCCGTGGAGGAAGCTTCCGCGGTAGGTCCCACAACAGACACCTGAGTAGATTTATCCACGGTCTCTGTGGCGACAGAGATGCTACCAACAGAATCTTGCATTGAGATTGTTTTATCTTTAGCAATACTTGTTGAATTAACGGCGCTGGAGGATACGCATATCCTATCATTCCGTCCCAAGGAATCGACAGAGCGTCTACTGCAAATGCTCTTGGATCTGGACACGGAGACACATACGTCTGCAACTGATTGTTGAGATGTGTCGCAAATAAGTCTATCATTGGCCGTTCCCATTGGTAGCAAATCTGATTGAATACTTGTTTGTTGAGAGTCCACTCCGACGGCAACAAGCGACCCTTTCGTGAAAAGGAGTCTGCTAGCACATTCAGACGACCCGGTATGTGACGGACCGAAAGAAGAACGTGATGTTCTAACGCAAACAGAAGGATTCTTTCCGTTAGATTGAACAACGGAACTGAATGAGTGCCTCCCTGATTCCGTATATACGCCACTACTGTCGTATTGTCGGATAGGATTTGGACATGAGCATCGTGAATAATGTCCATCCAGTGACGTAACGCAAGCCAAATTGACATCATTCCTTGATGTTTATGTGCTTGCACAGGAATTGCGGATCCCAAAGACCCTGGCATCTCGAATCCGTTGGGATTAATGATGCACCCCAACCTGTTTGACTGGCATCCGTCATAACGGTAAAACTCGGATCCGGCAACTGCAGCGGAACTCCCTGAGTTAACCACTGAATGTTTGCCCAAGTCTGAATCTCTTGTTTCACTTGATCTGACAAGAGAACGTCTACATCGAGCGAATGAATTTTCACACTCCAATTCTGAGTCAGGAAAATTTGAAGAGGACGTGTGCGTAACCGCCCCATCGGAATGAGAACCGCGGCGGCTCCGCACAGACCTATCAGTCTCATAAATTCTCTCGCCGTGACTTTGTCTGCGTGCAGACAATAGCGAGCGTAACAACTGACTAATTTTGCTCTGGTTAACGGCAGACGAACGAGATTGTTGTGCGTCTCGAAGCTCATTCCCAGATGAGTGAATGACTTGGACGGCACCAGATCCGACTTCTCCTCGTTTACTATAAAACCGAGACGTCGGAGCAATAGAAGAAGATTCTGAACATCGTTCTGAAGCGTTAACTCGTTGCCGTACCTCTGAAGAATGTCGTCCAGGTAGGCCGACGTTACCGCAGACGAATGAGCTCGGAAGTAGATCATTACCGAGTTCATTACCCGAGTGAAAGCCCAGGGTGCTAGATTCAATCCGAAGCACATCGCCCGGAATTGATACACCACTCCTAGGACTGCGAAGCGTAGATACTTTCAGAATGTCGGATGTACCATGACGTGAAAGTACACATCTTTGAGATCTATGCTCGTTGCATAATCGTTCACCCGAATACTCGCTCTGACCGATTGAATCGTCTCCATATAAAACTTCGGAGTGACGATCAGCTTGTTTATCCAGCTCAAATCTATGACTGGACGGAACGAGCCGTCTGGTTTCGGAACCAGAAACAGATGGCTGTAGAATCCCGGAGATTCCTGGTTTTCTACGACCTCTACCGCGTTCTTCATTAAAAGAGACTGCACCTCTGATAACAGAGCGTCTCTTTTCTGTGGATTTGACGGAAGATGAGTCCACTTTGGACTTCGAGTTAATGGAGGCTTTCGTTTGAAGGATATCTTTAGACCTTCCGAAGTCACTCCTCTCACCCAAGGGTCGTCCGTAATCGACGCCCATTCTTGTGAAAAGCTCGACAACCTTCCGCCAACCGGAATGCGATAGAGGTTTAAGCCATCACCTCCTGGACCTGCGAGGCCTGCGGTAGGAGAAACCACGTCTTCCACGACCCGCACCTCGCCCCGTCGACCTCGGGGCATCCGACCGATTGTCCCGGCCTGAAGGACGTCCCGAACGAGAGTCGCTATCCTGACGGTCTCTCGAATAAGACCAAGAGGACGCACCGGAACCTCTATAGGAACCTCTCTTGGGTGCATTAGACCCAGAAGTGCCTGTCTTATTCGTGTCTGCTGTATCCGACTTCTTAGGAGCAGATTTGAACAACAGAGAATCCTTAGCTTTCTTTGTAATTTTATCATAAATAGCGGAAAGCTTGCCGTCAAAGAGAAGTTCTCCGGAGACCGAAGCGACTCTAAGAGAGTTCTTCACCTTAGAATCCACTAATGTGGATGTAGCTAGGGCTGCGTCACGTCTAACCAACTCCAGATTTGCCACTGAAAGGGCGGAGTTACACGTGGAATAAGCTACTGCCCTTGAAAGAAGTCTTAAAGAGGATTGTATATCCTGAAACTCTTTCCCTTGAAGGCGCAGTGATAACGCCTTAGTAAGGTGATCTGCGTAAGATAAGGCATCTAAATTTGCTCTGTTAGACGCAATAGCTGTTTCCAACACCGCGGTTGGAATAGAAGCTGACGACGGTAATGATAGCTCTAAGTCTTCCGCCTCGTCGTCCATACGCAGAGGAACTCTCGGTATACCCTGTCCTGCCGTATCGAATTTATTCCTTGCATTAATGAAAGGCAGGTTGAGAGTATTAGCGGACAAGAAACCTGCTTTCCCCGTACTGGAAGCAAGTTTAAATATAGCGTCGTTCAATAATTCAAATGTTCTTGCAACATTATTGGACTGCGACGGAAACTCGGGAGCGATGTCCCTGAACCGCTCAAAAAATTCAGAGTCCAATGACGCTATAATTCTCTTGTCCGGAAGCGCAGCAGTCTGGCCCGACGGAACAACTTGAGGGAGAAAGTGCCGGATGAAGTCCACGGCAGCTTTATGTTGTTCCGAAAGGGATAGCTCCAAGTCATCCGTATCCCTTTCACCATCCGGTCGGACCTCATGATGTTCCCGGTCGTCCGCCCCCGATGCTTCGGTGGAGCGTACCGACCCAGCGCCGTCGGATAATTCTCGATCCGACACCGTTTCTGTCGGTTGCTGGGATGCTGCGATAAGCTGTGCTATCTGCACAAGAATGTCCGGCGTCGAGACCTGCGGAGGCGCAGTCTTTCGCTGCTTCGCCGAGGGCAGCTCCGCATCAGATGGCTCCCGCATACTTTTCCTAGAGTCCATCGGTCTCGAATCCCTGGCTGCCGGATGGTGTGACCTGGTCGCCGAAGAATCCTTGATCGGAGCTGGTAATATATCGGCAGTCACGCAGCCAAGGTGCGGTCGTGTGCGCTGATGAGAAGAGGAAGCCTTAACAGTCTCTGCGGACTGCTTATACAACGGAGCGTCCCGAGCGACGGACGTATGCTCCGCTAAAGACACATTTTGTACCACAACATCTGGTCCCAGATGTTGTTGTACGAGAGAGGGGCCTCTCTTGCTCGCGGCCTGGCTGGACCTGGACGAGCTAGGAACCGGACTCAAAGGCTTCCTCCGTTCTCGCTTACTATCCGCCGTCACTGGGTGTGCATCTATTATGTTTATAGTGCTCGCATCACCCAACATTTCCTTTTGGACCGCATCGGACGAACCCGGCTGCCGAACCATTCGGTGAATGGACGCTACACCGGGCGAGCTAGCGGACGACATTTGTCTAATCTCCATGAGCACTTTTGCCGCTAGCTCTGAATTCATTTGTGACGACGGACGCACACTTGAAGAAGATAACATGGAAACATCACCCTGTTCTGGTTCCTCTGAAATAGAAACTGAGAGAGTAGAGTGACCTTGAATCGCTCTTTCTCCAGAAACAACATATCGTGACACACGTTTCCAATGTTTCTCATCCCAATGTTCACATATAGGACAGGGATTAATGCGAGAACACTGACTACAATTAATACAATGATCATGAAAGTCAGAGGAAGATTTCTTCCTATTACAATTTGAACAACGTCCCTTCATTGTGAAAGAACAACAATAAGTCCTAGTTACTCGCAAAAACCCCTGACACAAAGATACATAATAACATGATCCATTAATAAATGAAAAAACAATTGCAAAACAAAATAATTTTGAAAAAATATTTTTTCAGCGAAGCCCAAGTTGCTGAAAAGTAACGTTGAGCCCCGATGGATCCGATGGCAAAGTGTGGACAAAAATTTTAAATTTATATTAAATAATTAATGAGACACTTTCGGATAATACAAATGTATCTTATAGTGAGATAAACTACAGCAAAGGCAAACAGCCCCCCTCAAAAAAGGCTGTTGCCAATGAAAACAAACAGTGTAAAAACACCAGAAAACATGACTCCAGGCACTGAAAAAACTGGCCCGGAATCAGTCATCAATTACACTCTATCTGATGCAAAACAGAGACTCCCAGGGGAGAATCTGTAGAACATCAGATGGAAGATGCAGAACACAAACGTTATACGCCCATGGGTGAAAACGTAACTATGGGGAAAATAACAGAAAACATTCTGTAACCAAGCAACTCTCCCAGGAAATTTTAGAAATGAAATTTCTCAAAAATATGCCAAAAGCATGGGAGAATTGCAAGGGGGGACTTTAGAAGGCTAGGGGAGAGGAAACACTGAATAAGCAGTGCAACAATTAGCAAGAATGACAACAAGAGGCCCATGCCTCGAAAATAGGCAACTTAACATAATTTCATCAAAAAATTTTAAGTACAGCCCTGATTATTTTTGTCACTTCTTTTTCCTCTCCTCCTTCTATCCTCCTTAGAATCACATTTTCTCCAAGAATTACGTGTCTGGCATCCTTTAAACTGAGATTTACAAGCACAAAGATCAGTGAGATGTTGACTGATGAAGGGCCAAACAGAGGAATGATAATTGGCGCCAATTTCGGGACGTCTGCGTCACTGCGCATGCGCAGTAGAGGTGTAGTATGGAGGTCCTTTAGGACATGATTTCTTTTTGTTTTGGATGCAAATTTTGGGGATTGGGGGGCAAAATTTGTGTTTGGCCCTGGTTTTGTTAGAGTTAGCATCAGCTAAGTCTGGGTCATTGGTACAGTATAAAAATATTATGTAACTGCGACTAGTGCTGGGTGGTATTGAGGAAAAAAATAACATGGTAAATGTTATTATCGATCCTGACATCCAAGTCAATAACTGACAATTGAAGTTAGCTGTATTTCAAAACAGAAGCCCAGTATCTGACCAGCTTCAAATGGTAATCAAACACCTGACCAACATCTGTCAGAAACACTGAAGTCTTGCTCCATGACCAGAAAAATTGCAATTGTAATTCCACAAATAACTACAAAGAAATCTATTTGATTAATCATCTTGAAAGCTTGCTTTCCCTTTTAATTCACAGGGAATTAAGTTAACTTTAGATGGTTTCATACATATCTGTACGAGATTATCAAAAAACTGACTGATGGAGATCTAGAAATTATTCTTGACATGTATTAGGAGTCTTATTTCACAAGATTGCCATATCGATACTCCATTGTGGACAGTTCCAAATAGAACAGTTATTAATAGGATAGTTTTCTTTTAACAAACATGTGAAAACTTTCTCAATTTGGGTGTTACATTGCAAAATTTCTCTTTCCAAGAATCCATGTAGATTCTCGCTGTGCCTCTGCTAGGATTTGCATGAAAAGAATTGAGTCAATTTAACTCTCTACCTAATATAACAGCAGAAAGTTAACCAATAGAGGGTAACATAACCTGAAATATACTGACACTTTGTCAATAAAGTTGTACAAATGTGGATGTCACTGGAACCCGCTCAATGAGCCGATTCCAATGACATCCATATTTGTAAGATTTTATTGGCAAATATTGTTATTTTTTATTAAATTATCAAATTCAGTTTATATTTTAAACAAGAGCACCGCTGGGCATTGCATCATACGCCTGTGAACTGTTCAAATTGTACCATTTTAACACATTTGCAATTTTTTTTAGAGTGCGAGAAATTTATACTGGCATATATATATATGTTACGGTCAGACTTTTTAAATCAGTGATTTTGTGAAATGACTAAATTTTTCAGTCATTTGAGAAAAAGACTAAAAATTAAGGACAATAGCTTCACAAAAGGACTCAATAATTTAATAATTTCAAAAAAAAATTCTTGATTTCACAGTTTGACTGTAACATATTTATATAGATATACAGTAGAACCTGTCTTGAGAGACCGCCCTTTGGGCCACACAAAAGTGGTCTCTCGAGACAGGTGGTCTCTCATAACAGGTTTCAGGTTTTCTCAAGTCAGTGAATAACCAACCACAAAATTCAGAAATGGAGAAGAATGGATTTTTGTAATTACTTTGTAGTTGTTCTTTTTTATGAAGTTTTTGTAACAAATTGAAATGGACTGTTATAAAAATTATAAAAATAAATTAGTGTTGAAAATCTTCATTGAAGATTTTCAACACTAATTTATTTTTATAATTTTTATAACAGTCCATTTCAATTTGTTACAAAAAGATTTTCAACACAAATTTATTTTTATTCCTATCTGTCACATTTCAGGTATGTATGAAATTGTTTATTCAGCAATAATCCTAATCCTAATCTTTTCACAGGGGTCTTATAAAAACATCTCAATCTGTAATGAATTTGCAATTTAAACCCAATTAAGAGCTTTTAATACTTTTAATTATGTTAGTATAACCACAATGGATTTTCCAATTCCAGAATAGGTAAAACGTTTTTGTCATGGTTTCAGTCTTCAAAGGGGCGGTCTCTCAAGACAGGTCCATTATGGCATAAAAGTTAAAAAATTTATAGTAATTTATATATTTTTTATACTTACCAATGACCCAGACTTAGCTGGTGCTAATCTCCTTAATTCAGGGCCAAACACAAATTTTGCCCCCCCAATCCCCAAAATTTGCATCAAAAACCGAAAAATACATGTCCTATATGGCCCTCCATACATCGACTCCTCTGCGCATGCGCAGTGTCGAGGAAGTCCCGAAATTGGCGCCAATTATCATTCTTACAACCAGTGCCTGGTAGGCGTTATGTACTCAGCGGGGAGGTATGAGTTCCCAACTCCTGGGAGGGCCATCCCCGTCTGGGTCATTGGTAAGTATAAAAAATATATAAATTACTATAAATTTTTTAACATTTTTATACTGTACCAATGACCCAGACTTAGCTGAATAGTAAATAGGCTGGAGGGCCTAGGACATAAAGGAAAATCCAATAAGCTCAATTATGTATAAAAGAATATCCTCTCCAGGAGAAAAGAAGAGATAGGCTTTACATGTATCTTTCCTATTTATAATAAAGAAGAAAGACACAACACCGATCAGTAATTGAGCATAATAATCAATGATCTCTATTAACATCCAGTATAACCCTTTATACTAATATTTTTAAAGGTAAGCCAATAAATAAAGGAAGTCCAGAGAAATGAGACTCTTTATATTCATTAAAAGTGTCCGAGGATTGTATATTAACGCTCGTTTGACACATGACATATACAAATGCTTCACACCGAGCTACACTTTAAAAATATTACATGGATGATTAAACATTATCTTACACTTTAAAACCATCCCGGTACCGACTCAGAATTACTGACTCTGGGGGAGGTATTCCCTTGCTTTTCACTATAAAGCAGGTGACCTAAGGGAACACCCGCCCCCCCCCCCCCCTTCCCCTTGCCCTGGGTCAAATACCCCAGAGCGAAGAGGGCAGCAGGACAGAGTCACTGCCGGAACAGAAAGCCTACATAACTATAGTTGCAACTGTTTAGTGGACGATATTCTGAGCAACAGATAACGGACCTAAACAATGGAGGTCTCCAGAAATGGACTCAACATTTCTGAGATAAAAATTAGTGAATGTGGAAGGTTGAGACCAATATGCAGCCTTCATTAGATCAGTAATAGCAATACAATTAGCATAGGCCCAAGAAGTAGAAAGAGCTCTTACTTCATGAGCTGAGATCTTGAGTGCCGACTGCTGAGAGGAAGATAATTTTTCATAAGCAGTTCGAATAGTTAATTGAATCCATCTAGCAATAGAATGAACCATAATATCCTTTCTATTAGGCATCAAAGACAGAAAGAAACGCTTACGTCCCTTTCTGATGAACTCAGATCTACGTCTGTAAATACGTATTGCTCTAACAGGACACAGTAGAGGCCTACGCCCATCAGATGATGGAAGGGCCTTAATAATAATAGGTTCAGGATACTTATTAGGAGCCTGATTCTTAGCCAAAAATCCAACATTAGTGGTAAAGGTAATAGTATTACCGACACTACGGTAGTGAGAATCCTCCACAGATAGTGCATGAAGCTCACTAACTCTTCTAGCAGAAGAGAAAGCTAAGAGAAAAGCTGTCTTATATGTTAAGAATTTGAAGTCAACTGTGTCAAGAGGCTCAAAAGGCGCTTCTTTTAGCTTAAGAAGAACCCAGGCCAAATTCCACTTCGGAATTAATCTAAGGGTTCTAGGTCTATTTATCGAAAAATTTCTAACTAACTTAGATAAAGAGACATTAGTTCCAATCCTCAAGCTATCATGATGTGCATAGGTATCAGATAGCATAGACCTATAACCCTTAATGGTGATAGGCTGCAGATTAATCTCATCAAACAAGTATACTAGAAAGTTTGCTATGTCTGGAATGGAGGGATCATAAATATCTACTGAATGATCCTCACACCACTGACAAAAGACCCTCCACTTAGCAGCATAGTTTAGCGAAGAGGAGGTCCTCCTGCAGTTAGAAATCGCGTCCACTGCTCGTCCTGTAAAATGTTTTCCGTGCAAGAAGGACCGCACAATGGAAATACGTGAAGGTTTAGACCTTGCGGATTGTGATGGAGGATGCGCGATTTCCCTTGCGAAAGAAGATCTTCCCGTTGAGGAAGCTTCCTCGGCATGTCCCACAACAGACACCTGAGTAGATTTATCCACGGTCTCTGTGGAGACAGAGATGCTACCAACAGAATCTTGCATTGCGATTGTTTTATCTTGAGCAATATCTGCTGAATCAACGGCACTGGAGGATACGCATATCCTATCATTCCGTCCCAAGAGATCGAGAGAGCGTCTACTGCAAACGCTCGAGGATCCGGACAAGGTGACACATACGTCTGCAACTGGTTGTTGAGATGTGTCGCAAATAAATCTATCATTGGCCGTTCCCATTGGTAGCAAATCTGATTGAATACTTGCTTGTTGAGAGTCCATTCTGACGGCAACAGGCGACCCCTCCGTGAAAGGGAGTCTGCTAAGACGTTCAGACGACCCGGAATATGACGGATGGAGAGAAGAATCTGATGTTCTAATACAAACAGAAGAATTCTTTCCGTTAGATTGAGCAACGGAATGGAATGAGTGCCACCTTGGTTCCGAATATACGCAACTACTGTCGTATTGTCGGACATAATTTGCACGTGTGCATTCTGAATAACGTCTATCCAATGACGTAGAGCAAGCCAAATCGACATCATCTCTTTGATGTTGCTGTGCTTGCTTAGAAACTGCGGATCCCAAAGACCCTGGCACTTCAAATCCGATGGGCTCAGTGTCGCGCCCCAGCCTGTTTGACTGGCATCCGTCATAATCGTAAAACTCGGATCTGGCAACTGCAGTGGAACTCCCTGAGTTAACCACTGTATGTCTGCCCAAGTCTGAATCTCTTGTTTCACTTGGCTTGACAAGAGTATGTCCGTTTCGAGCGAATGAATCTTCACTCTCCAATTCTGAGTCAGATAGACCTGGAGAGGACGGGTGCGTAGCCGCCCCATCGGAATGAGATCCGAGGCAGCTCCGCACAGACCTATTAGTCTCATGAATTCCCTCGCTGACACTTTGTCCGAGTGAAGACAATAGCGAGCATAACAACTGACTAATTTCGCTCTGGTTAACGGCAGACGAACGAGATTGTTGTGCGTCTCGAAGCTCATTCCCAGGTGGGTAAATGACTTGGACGGCACCAGATCCGACTTCTCTTCGTTTACTATGAAACCGAGACGTCGGAGCAAAAGAAGCAGATTGTGCATGTCGTTCTGAAGCGTTAACTCGTTGCCGTATCTCTGAAGAATATCGTCCAGGTAAGCCGACGTTACCGCCGACGAATGAGCTTGGAAATGAGTCATTACCGAGTTCATTACTCGAGTGAATGCCCAGGGCGCTAGATTCAGACCAAAGCACATCGCTCGGAACTGATAAACAACACCTAGGACAGCGAAGCAAAGATACTTTCTGAACGCCGGATGTACCATGACGTGAAAGTATGCATCCTTGAGGTCTATGCTCGCAGCATAGTCGTTCACTCGAATGCTCGCTCTGACCGATCGAATGGTCTCCATATAAAACTTTGGAGCCACGATCAGCTTGTTTATCCAGCTTAAGTCGATCACTGGACGGAACGAGCCGTCTGGCTTCGGAACCAGAAAAAGATGGCTGTAGAAACCTGGAGATTCCTGGTTTTCTACGACCTCTATCGCGTTCTTCGTTAAAAGAGACTGGACTTCTGATAGAAGTGCGGTTCTTTTCTGACAATTTGACGGAAGCTGAGTCCATCTTGGACTTCGAGTTAATGGAGGCTTGCCTTTGAAGGACAGTTTTAGTCCTTCCGAAATAACCCCTAGCACCCAAGGGTCCTCCGTAATTGATTCCCAATTGCTTGAGAAACTCGACAGTCTTCCGCCCACCGGAACGCGACAGAGGTCTAGACCATCACTTCCTGGATCCGCGAGGCTTGCGGTAGGAGAAACTAAGTCCTCCGCGACCCGCACCTCGCCCCGTCGGCCTAGGGGCGTCTGACCGGTTATTTCGGCCAGCATAACGGCCCCTAGTCGAGTCGCTACTCTGCCGGTCTCTAGAGTAAGACCTAGAGGACGCATAGGAACCTCTATAGGAACTTCCCCTGGACGAACTCGTCCCGGAAGTGCCTGGCCTACTCCTGTCTGCTGGTTCCGATTTCTTGGAAGCAGACTTAAAAAGCAGAGAGTCTGAAGCTTTCTTTGTTAATTTATCATATATATCAGAAAGCTTGCCACTGAAGAGAAACTCTCCAGAGACCGGAGCGACTCTAAGAGAGTTTTTCACCTTACTGTCCACGCGTGTGGAAGTAGCCAAGGCCGCGTCACGTCGAGCTAACTCCAGATTTGCCACTGAAAGGGCGGAGTTATAAGTGGAAAACGCTATGGCCCTGGACAGAACTCTTAAAGACGTTTGTACGTCTTGAAATTCAGGTCCTTCAAAGCATAATGACAACGCTCTAGTAAGGTGATCTGCGTAGGAAAGAGCGTCTAAACTAGCTCTGTTAGACGATATCGTCGTTTCCATCGTAGACGACGGAAGTGACATAGACGACGGCATGGATATATCAAGGTCTTCAGCCTGGTCGTCTAAACGCAGAGGAACTCTCTGGATGCCCTGACCTGCCGTATCAAACTTGTTCCTTTGATTAATAAACGGCAGCTGTAGAGCAGAAGCCGGTAGGAAGGCTGACCTGCCCGTCTTGTTGGCAAGTTTATCAATAGCGTCATTCAATAACTCAAAAATCCGAGAGACATTCTTGGATTGTGACGGAAATTCCGGGACAACGTCCCTAAACCGATTAAAAAACTTGGTGTCCAGTGGCGCTATTACCCTCCTATCCGGCTGCGCAGCATTTTGGTCTGGCGGAACAACTTCTGGAAGATAACACCGAATGAATTCTACGGCTATTTTCTGTTGTTCCGAAAGGGAAATATCCAATTCATCAGAATCCCTTTCGCCATCCTGCCGGACCTCATGTAAATCATGTAAATCTCGGTCGTCCGCACCGGATCCAGCGGCGGAACCTACCGACCCAGCATCTTCTGACATTTCATGTTCCGACAGAGGCTCTGACGGTTGCTGGGATGCTGCGATTAACTTTGCTATCTGGGATAGCACATCCATTACAGAGGCCTGGGGAGCGGCGGTCTTACTGGTTTTAGCCGCCGGAAGCTCCCTGGATGTTGCATCTTGCATACATCTTTTATGTGAACGTCCGGACGAAGAAGGCCTCGAGTCCCTGGCTACCGGATGGCGTGACCTGGTCGCCGAGGAATCCCTGGTCGGCGAAGCTGACTGTAATTCACTGGTCACGTAGCCAAGGTGCGGTCGAGTGTGCTGCTGAGAGGATATGGAAGCCTTATAGGTAGCCTCGGCGGACTGCCTATATACCGGAGCCCTCCGAGCGGTGGACGTATGCTCCGACTGCGTAACATTACGGACTACAACATCTGGTCCCAGATGCTGTTGTATGAGAGAGGGACCTCTCTCGCTTGCAGCCCGTGTCGAACTGGACAAGCTAAACACCGGACTGTCAGGCTTCCTCCGATCCATCCTCCTTTCCGTCGTCACTGGGTGTGCACGTGGATGTTTTATAGTGCTCGCAACACCCGACTCTCTGTGCTGGACCGCAACGGATGAACCCGAGTGCTGCCCCATTCGGTAAATGGACGCAACCCCGGTCGAGCTAGCGGACGTCAACCCCTTCGGGCTCCTTTCAGGGAATTGACGAATCTCCATGAGCACTTTTGCCGCTAGCTCTTCGCTTGTATGTGACGACGGAGGCACACTTCTGGATGACATCACGGAAACATCACCCTGTTCTTGTTCCTCTGAAAAAGAGAGTGAAACACAAGAGTGACTCTGAGGAGAAAGAACCGGAATGGACCTTTCTCCAGGAACAACATACCGTGACACACGTTTCCAACGTTTTTCATCCCATTTGAAACACACAGAACAAAGATCAGTGCGAGTACAGAGAGAACAATTAATACAGAGATCATGAGAATCATAGGAAGACTTCCTCCTATTACAATTTGAACAATAATCATTCATAGTGAAATGTAAACAATCAAAGTACTCGCACTAATCCTTGAAAATAAAGATACATAATACAACAATCCATTATAATCATTAATAAATAATGATTTGAAAAGAAAAAAATTTTTTAAAAAAAAAATTTTTCAGAAGAGCCCAAGTTCCCAAAGGGAACCCTGAGCCCAATGGATCCCAAAAAAGCCTAAGTGTGGACAAAAATTTAAATTCATTTTGAAAAAATTAATGAGACACTTACGGACAATAATAATGTATCTTACTATGAATAAGAGATGCAGAAGACAAAAAATCACTATCAGCAGTAACTGTTGTCAACCTGAGCAAAAGTGTCAACAAACTGGAAACATGACTCCAGGCACTAAAACAAACATGGCCCGAAATCAGTCACCAATTAAAACACTATCTGATGCAAAACAGAGGCTTCCAGAGAAGAAACTGTAGAACATCAGATGGTAGATGCAGACCAAAACGCCTAAACACCCCTAGGGTGAGGACGTAAACATGGGGAAAAAAACAGAAATAAATCTGTTACCAAGCCAAAACTCCCAAGAAATTTTTAGTAATAAACATTACAAAAATTAAGCCAAAACATGGGAGAAAAGCTAGGGGGGAATAAGGAAGGTAGAGAGGAAACACTGATCAAACAATGGTACTTCATAGCAAGAATGATAACATCAGGGCCATGCCTTGAAAAAAGGCAACTAGAAATAATTTCATAAAATAATTATAAGTTACAGCCCTGAACATTTTCTTGCATTAAATATTTTCCTCTCCTCCTAATGTATCCTCTTTATTTCCACCATTTCACTCATGAATATGTGTCTGGCATCATGAAAATTGAGATTTGGAAGCACAAATAACAGAGAAGTGTGACTGTTTTGAGGGCCAAACTGAGAATGATAATTGGCGCCAATTTCGGGACTTCCTCGACACTGCGCATGCGCAGAGGAGTCGATGTATGGAGGGCCATATAGGACATGTATTTTTCGGTTTTTGATGCAAATTTTGGGGATTGGGGGGGCAAAATTTGTGTTTGGCCCTGAATTAAGGAGATTAGCACCAGCTAAGTCTGGGTCATTGGTACAGTATAAAAATATACAAGATGGTACCAGGTCACAGTGCTTGTTCCCCATATCGTCCCTGCGCGCCTTCGGCGCGTTAAACCATTCCATTCGGAGGTCACAGTGGTCTCTCAAGACAGGTGGTCTCCCATAGCAGGTCCATTATAGAGCCTGGTAGATGTGGTCTCTCAAGACAGGTGGTCTCTCAAGACAGTGGTCTCTCAAGACAGGTTTTACTGTATATATATTAGAAACACTGAAGCTTCCTATCTTTAGTTATTTATTTATTGGTGTTTAAGGTTAGAGGATTTCCAACTCAAGCATTGGTGAATGAATCCTATTTGGACTGTAAAATCTTATTTGTTTTCCAAAGAAAACAAGTACTGTTTCACTTCCTGTGGTTTACATAGAGGCATGTGTATAGAAAAAGATATAAAGTTGAAATAAAACACATCAAAACCATGAGATTTATTTGACTAGTCAGTTTGTTAATTGGGTAATTATTTGACCAATTAATTATTTGACGCAGTAAGTCACACAATATTGGTGTGTTTTCTTTGAACTTCATACATTTTTATTTGCATTTTCCAACGTTTCATGGCAGTTTTGCAATATATCTGAAGTGAGTATTAGATTTATATGGTTGAGACCCCATGATCACACTGTGAACCTGTTCGACCTCTCTAGCTTCACTTGACAGTGATTTGTCATGCTGCAAAATTATAAAGGAAGCCAAAGTGGTTTCACTATTATGTATCAGTGCGAGAGGTTTCAAGAATTACTTTACCTGAAACATCATATATTGTCCAACAGGGGCCATAATTCAGGCAAAAATTGTTCAGACCGACCCCATATTCGAACTTGACCTGTATTTTGTTGTGATTAAACCACATACCAAGTTTGGAGCCGATCGGAAAACAAATACTAAAGTTATCATCCGGAAACCAAATATTTGACGAATTCTAAGTCCAACAGGGGCCATAATTCAGGCAAAAATTGTTCAGACCGACCCCATATTCGAACTTGACCTGTATTTTGTTGTGATTAAACCACATACCAAATTTGGAGCCGATCGGAAAACAAATACGAAAGTTATCATCCGGAAACCAAATATTTGACGAATTCTAAGTCCAACAGGGGCCATAATTCAGGCGAAAAATGTTCGGACCGACCCCATATTCGAACTTGACCTGTATTTTGTTGTGATTAAACCACATACCAAATTTGGAGCCGATCGGAAAACAAATACTAAAGTTATTGTTCGGAAACCAAACGGACGGACGGACGGACGGACGGATGGACGGACGGATGGACGGACTGACAGACGGACGGACAGACAACGCCATACTATAATACGTCCCGTTTTTCAAACGGGCGTATAAAAATTAAAAAGCTCTGCTGGGTAAAAGGTTAACATGTGTTATCAGTATACAACAGGGTTTCAACCATGGTAGCCGCATGGGATCCTGGGACACTCATGGCAGGTATGGATTCTTGTGACCATTTACGCAAGAATCCAAATGGATTCTCCCAATTTTAGATGAAATATAAGCCCGGGGGGAGGAGTTTTAAATTGGAAGCACATTTTCCTCCTATGAATTGATTTGTTTCTTAGACACACAATATGTAACATGGATAAGGCTTTATACGTAAAGGAATCCTCACGTTGACAAAATGAGTGACATTTTACAGATATGAAACATTGGTCACTTCGTTCATTTGCATACCAATTTTTATTGGAATGGTTCAAAATTTTGTTGGCGTGTTCTGTGCATAATTCTTGACAGACGAGGGGGTGAAATTACATGCACAGGCACATGCTCCCCGCCATTTGACGAAATATAATTCTGAGAAAAAAATCCACTCTCTCAATTTTAACTGGGGCTGTGTGCTGCAACGTCTCAAGCTCTGCTAACATATAGGAACTGATAAATATTTATCACCCACTGTATTTTGAGTGAGACGGTCGTCTATGGTCCACAGGAATTTCAGTTTAGGTGGGCCACTGCAGCCGCAGCCGATCGCCCACCTCAAAATGACAAGCCTGGTGTCAGTTTCTTTCCTGATTTGCTGTGGTGTATGTTGGATGAACAAAAAAAAAAATTGTTTTGAATGGCCAGCTTTGTTCTTGGATATGTGAAGCACATTTGGCCACAATTTGTTCTCAGGAAATATTATTGTATTATCAGTTCTGGTACAAATACGGTATCAGACTTCCATGACCTAGTGGTGTCTGCAGTCAACTCTGAGTTGATTTCATATATTTTACGTGTTCTATAACTCCCAACCTTCATTTTTATGTATAATTTGTGTATATTTGAATTTAAGGAATATCAGAGGTGGGAATTTCAAAATAAACAAAATTTCATTACTTATATAGCACCTTAACATAGGAAATAAAAATATTTCATTGCAAAGGACTGCGTAAGTGTAAATTGGAGGAGGGTTCTGGGAGGTTCTGTGTGGTTCAGGTATTTAGGAGAACCCGAACAGGTTGGGAAAGATTTGGCCTTGGTGGTTGGCCGAATCTTCTCACTTTAAGTTTAATTTTTTGAAGTTTATATTTTACTCAGTTATTAAGAAAAGTTATTATTTGAAAGTATTTTAATGATTTTTGATCAAAATTTTATATAGTTTATGGAGGAAAAAAAATTAAAGAGTTTTGATAAAAAGTTAAAAAATTTATAGTAATTTATATATTTTTTATACTTACCAATGACCCAGACTTAGCTGGTGCTAACTCTAACAAAACCAGGGCCAAACACAAATTTTGCTCCCCAATCCCCAAAATTTGCATCCAAAACAAAAAGAAATCATGTCCTAAAGGACCTCCATAGTACGCCTCTACTGCGAATGCGCAGTGACGCAGACGTCCCGAAATTGGCGCCAATTATCATTCTTACTGGCAGTGCCTGGTCAGCGCTATGTACTCAGCGGGGAGGCAAGAGTTCCCAACTCCAGGGAGGGCCATCCCCGTCTGGGTCATTGGTAAGTATAAAAAATATATAAATTACTATAAATTTTTTAACATTTTTATACTGTACCAATGACCCAGACTTAGCTGAATAGTAAACAGGCTGGAGGGCCTAGGACATAGAGGAAAATCCAATAAGCTCAACTATATAGTAAAGAGGTAACCCCTTAAGGAGAAAAGGAGTATTAGGCTTTACATGTATCTTTCTTATTTAATATTAAATTAGAAAGATACACTACCCTTAATAATTGAGCACAATAACATTCATGTTCTCTATTAACATCCAGTATAACCCTTATACTAATTATTTTTAAAGCAAGCCAATAAATAAAGTAGTCCAGAGAATTGAGACTCTTTATAGTCATTTAAAAGTGTCCGAGTATTGTATATTAAAGCCCGTTTGACACTTGACATATACAAATGCTTCACACCGAGCTACACTTTAAAAATAAGACATGAATGAATTTAAACATTAATATTACACTTTAAAACCATCCCGGAAGCGACTCAGAAATACTGACTTGGAGGAGGCATTCCCTTGCTTTTCACTATAAAGCAGGTGACCTAAGGGAACACCCCCCCCCCCCCCTTCCCCTTGCCCTGGGTCAAATAGCCCAGAGCGAAGAGGGCAGTCGGACGGAGTCACTGCCGGAACAGAAAGCCTGCATAACTATAGTTGCAACTGTTTAGTGGACGACATTCTGAGCAACAGATAACGGACCTAAACAATGCAGGTCTCCAGAAATGGACTCAATATTTCTGAGATAAAAATTCGTAAATGTGGATGGCTGAGACCAATAAGCAGCCTTCATTAAATCTGTAATAGCAACACTATTAGCATAAGCCCAGGAAGTAGAAAGAGCTCTTACTTCATGAGCAGAAATCTTAAGCACAGACTGCTGAGAAGAAGATAAATCTTCATAAGCAGTACGGATAGTTAACTGAATCCATCTAGCAATAGAATGGACTGAAATATCCTTTCTATTAGGCATCAAAGACAGAAAGAAACATTTCCGTCCCTTTCTGATAAACTGAGATCTCTGTTTATAGATACGTAATGCTCTAACAGGACAGAGTAAAGGCCTACACCCGTCTGAAGACGGAAGAGCCTTAATAACAATAGGTTCCGGATATTTATTAGGAGCCTGATTCTTAGCTAAAAAACCCACATTAGTAGTGAAGGTGATAGTATTCCCAACACTACGATAATGAGAATCATCCACCGATAGTGCATGAAGCTCACTGACTCTTCTAGCAGAAGAGAAAGCTAAGAGAAAAGCTGTCTTATAAGATAAGAATTTGAAATCTACTGTCCCAAGAGGTTCAAATGGCTTTTCCTTCAATTTAAGAAGAACCCAAGCTAAATTCCACTTAGGAATTAATCTAAGAGTTCTGGGTCTATTTATCGAAAAGTTTCTAACCAACTTCGATAAAGAGACATTAGATCCAATTTGTAAACTATCATGATGTGCATAGGTATCAGATAACATAGATCTATAACCCTTTATAGTAACAGGCTGCAGTTTGATTTCGTCAAACAAGTATACTAGAAAGTTTGCAATGTCTGGTATAGAGGGATCGAATATATCTACAGAATGATCCCTACACCAACGACGAAAAACCTTCCACTTAGCCGCATAGTTTAGCGAAGAGGAGGTCCTCCTACAGTTAGAAATCGCGTCCACTGCTCGTCCTGTAAAGTGCTTGCCATGCAAGAAGGACCGCACAACGGAAAAACGTGAAGGTTGAGACCTTGCGGGTTGTGATGGAGTTGGCGCGATTTTCCCTGCGAAAGAAGATCCTCCCGTGGAGGAAGCTTCCGCGGTAGGTCCCACAACAGACACCTGAGTAGATTTATCCACGGTCTCTGTGGCGACAGAGATGCTACCAACAGAATCTTGCATTGAGATTGTTTTATCTTTAGCAATACTTGTTGAATTAACGGCGCTGGAGGATACGCATATCCTATCATTCCGTCCCAAGGGATCGACAGAGCGTCTACTGCAAATGCTCTTGGATCCGGACACGGAGACACATACGTCTGCAACTGATTGTTGAGATGTGTTGCAAATAAGTCTATCATTGGCCGTTCCCATTGGTAGCAAATCTGATTGAATACTTGTTTGTTGAGAGTCCACTCCGACGGCAACAAGCGACCCTTTCGTGAAAGGGAGTCTGCTAGCACATTCAGACGACCCGGTATGTGGCAGACCGAAAGAAGAACGTGATGTTCTAACGCAAACAGAAGGATTCTTTCCGTTAGATTGAACAACGGAACTGAATGAGTGCCTCCCTGATTCCGTATATACGCCACTACTGTCGTATTGTCGGATAGGATTTGGACATGAGCATCGTGAATACCGGTAATGTCCATCCAGTGACGTAACGCAAGCCAAATTGACATCATTTCCTTGATGTTTATGTGCTTGCACAGGAATTGCGGATCCCAAAGACCCTGGCATCTCGAATCCGTTGGGATTAATGATGCACCCCAACCTGTTTGACTGGCATCCGTCATAACGGTAAAACTCGGATCCGGCAACTGCAGCGGAACTCCTTGAGTTAACCACTGAATGTTTGCCCAAGTCTGAATCTCTTGTTTCACTTGATCTGACAAGAGAACGTCTACATCGAGCGAATGAATTTTCACACTCCAATTCTGAGTCAGGAAAATTTGAAGAGGACGTGTGCGTAACTGCCCCATCGGAATGAGATCCGCGGCGGCTCCGCACAGACCTATCAGTCTCATAAATTCTCTCGCCGTGACTTTGTCTGCGTGCAGACAATAGCGAGCGTAACAACTGACTAATTTCGCTCTGGTTAACGGCAGATGAACGAGATTGTTGTGCGTCTCGAAGCTCATTCCCAGATGAGTGAATGACTTGGACGGCACCAGATCCGACTTCTCCTCGTTTACTATAAAACCGAGACGTCGGAGCAATAGAAGAAGATTCTGAACATCGTTCTGAAGCGTTAACTCGCTGCCGTACCTCTGAAGAATGTCGTCCAGGTAGGCCGACGTTACCACAGACGAATGAGCTCGGAAGTAGATCATTACCGAGTTCATTACCCAAGTGAAAGCCCAGGGTGCTAGATTCAATCCGAAGCACATCGCCCGGAATTGATACACCACTCCTAGGACTGCGAAGCGTAGATACTTTCGGAATGTCGGATGTACCATGACGTGAAAGTATGCATCTTTGAGATCTATGCTCGTTGCATAATCGTTCACCCGAATACTCGCTCTGACCGATCGAATCGTCTCCATATAAAACTTCGGAGCGACGATCAGCTTGTTTATCCAGCTCAAATCTATGACTGGACGGAACAAGCCGTCTGGTTTCGGAACCAGAAACAGATGGCTGTAGAATCCCGGAGATTCCTGGTTTTCTACGACCTCTACCGCGTTCTTCATTAAAAGAGACTGCACCTTTGATAACAGAGCGTCTCTTTTCTGCGGATTTGACGGAAGATGAGTCCACTTTGGACTTCGAGTTAATGGAGGCTTTCGTTTGAAGGATATCTTTAGACCTTCCGAAGTCACTCCTCTCACCCAAGGGCCGTCCGTAATCGACGCCCATTCTTGTGAAAAGCTCGACAATCTTCCGCCAACCGCAACGCGATAGAGGTTTAAGCCATCACCTCCTGGACCTGCGAGGCCTGCGGTAGGAGAAACCACGTCTTCCACGACCCGCACCTCGCCCCGTCGACCTCGGGGCGTCCGACCGATTGTCCCGGCCTGAAGGACGTCCCGAACGAGAGTCGCTATCCTGACGGTCTCTCGAATAAGACCAAGAGGACGCACCGGAACCTCTATAGGAACCTCTCTTGGGCGCATTAGACCCAGAAGTGCCTGTCTTATTCGTGTCTGCTGTATCCGACTTCTTAGGAGCAGATTTGAACAACAGAGAATCCTTAGCTTTCTTTGTAATTTTATCATAAATAGCGGAAAGCTTGCCGTCAAAGAGAAGTTCTCCTGAGACCGAAGCGACTCTAAGAGAGTTCTTCACCTTAGAATCCACTAGTGTGGATGTAGCTAGGGCTGCGTCACGTCTAACCAACTCCAGATTTGCCACTGAAAGGGCGGAGTTACACGTGGAATAAGCTACTGCCCTTGAAAGAAGTCTTAAAGAGGATTGTATATCCTGAAACTCTTTCCCCTGAAGGCGCAGTGATAACGCCTTAGTAAGGTGATCTGCGTAAGATAAGGCATCTAAATTGGCTCTGTTAGACGCAATAGCTGTTTCCAACACCGCAGTTGGAATAGAAGCTGACGACGGTAATGATAGCTCTAAGTCTTCCGCCTCGTCGTCCATACGCAGAGGAACTCTCGGTATACCCTGTCCTGCCGTATCGAATTTATTCCTTGCATTAATGAAAGGCAGGTTGAGAGTATTAGCGGACAAGAAACCTGCTTTCCCCGTCCTGGAAGCAAGTTTAAATATAGCGTCGTTCAATAATTCAAATGTTCTTGCAACATTATTGGACTGCGACGGAAACTCGGGAGCGATGTCCCTGAACTGCTCAAAAAATTCAGAGTCCAATGACGCTATAATTCTCTTGTCCGGAAGCGCAGCAGTCTGGCCCGACGGAACAACTTGAGGGAGAAAGTGCCGGATGAAGTCCACGGCAGCTTTATGTTGTTCTGAAAGGGATAGCTCCAAGTCATCCGTATCCCTTTCACCATCCGGTCGGACCTCATGATGTTCCCGGTCGTCCGCCCCCGATGCTTCGGCGGAGCGTACCGACCCAGCGCCGTCGGATAATTCTCGATCCGACACCGTTTCTGTCGGTTGCTGGGATGCTGCGATAAGCTGTGCTATCTGCACAAGAATGTCCGGTGTCGAGACCTGCGGAGGCGCAGTCTTTCGCTGCTTCGCCGAGGACAGCTCCGCATCAGATGGCTCCCGCATACTTTTCTGGCTGCCGGATGGTGTGACCTGGTCGCCGAAGAATCCTTGATCGGCGAAGCTGGTAATATATCGGCGGTCACGCAGCCAAGGTGCGGTCGTGTGCACTGACAAGAAGAGGAAGCCTTAACAGTCTCTGCGGACTGCTTATACAACGGAGCGTCCCGAGCGACGGACGTATGCTCCGCTAAAGACACATTTTGTACCACAACATCTGGTCCCAGATGTTGTTGTACGAGAGAGGAGCCTCGCTCGCTCGCGGCCCGGCTGGACCTGGACGAGCTAGGAACCGGACTCAAAGGCTTCCTCCGTTCTCGCTTACTATCCGCCGTATTATGTTTATAGTGCTCGTATCACCCAACATTTCCTTTTGGACCGCATCGGACGAACCCGGCTGCCGAACCATTCGGTGAATGGACGCTACACCGGGCGAGCTAGCGGACGACATTTGTCTAATCTCCATGAGCATTTTTGCCGCTAGCTCTGAATTCATTTGTGACGACGGACGCACACTTGAAGAAGATAACATGGAAACATCACCCTGTTCTGGTTCCTCTGAAATAGAAACTGAGAGAGTAGAGTGACCTTGCGGAGAAAGAGCCGGAGTCGCTCTTTCTCCAGAAACAACATATCGTGACACACGTTTCCAATGTTTCTCATCCCAATGTTCACATATAGGACAGGGATTAATGCGAGAACACTGACTACAATTAATACAATGATCATGAAAGTCAGAGGAAGATTTCTTCCTATTACAATTTGAACAACGTCCCTTCATTGTGAAAGAACAACAATAAGTCCTAGTTACTCGCAAAAACCCTGACACAAAGATACATAATAACATGATCCATTAATAAATGAAAAAACAATTGCAAAACAAAATAATTTTGAAAAAATATTTTTTCAGCGAAGCCCAAGTTGCTGAAAAGTAACGTTGAGCCCCAATGGATCCGATGGCAAAGTGTGGTCAAAAATTTTAAATTTATATTAAATAATTAATGAGACACTTTCGGATAATACAAATGTATCTTATAGTGAGATAAACTACAGCAAAGGCAAACAGCCCCCCTCAAAAACGGCTGTTGCCAATGAAAACAAACAGTGTAAAAACACCAGAAAACATGACTCCAGGCACTGAAAAAACTGGCCCGGAATCAGTCATCAATTACACTCTATCTGATGCAAAACAGAAACTCCCAGGGGAGAATCTGTAGAACATCAGATGGAAGATGCAGAACACAAACGTTATACACCCATGGGTGAAAATGTTAACTATGGGGAAAATAACAGAAAACATTCTGTAACCAAGCAACTCTCCCAGGAAATTTTAGAAATGAAATTTCTCAAAAATATGCCAAAAGCATGGGAGAATTGCAAGGGGGGACTTTAGAAGGCTAGGGGAGAGGAAACACTGAATAAGCAGTGCAACAATTAGCAAGAATGACAACAAGAGGCCCATACCTCGAAAATAGGCAACTTAACATAATTTCATCAAAAAATTTTAAGTACAGCCCTGATTATTTTTTGTCACTTCTTTTTCCTCTCCTCCTTCTATCCTCCTTAGAATCACATTTTCTCCAAGAATTACGTGTCTGGCATCCTTTAAACTGAGATTTACAAGCACAAAGATCAGTGAGATGTTGACTGATGAAGGGCCAAACAGAGAATGATAATTGGCGCCAATTTCGGGACGTCTGCGTCACTGCGCATGCGCAGTAGAGGCGTAGTATGGAGGTCCTTTAGGACATGATTTCTTTTTGTTTTGGATGCAAATTTTTGGGATTGGGGGGCAAAATTTGTGTTTGGCCCTGGTTTTGTTAGAGTTAGCACCAGCTAAGTCTGGGTCATTGGTACAGTATAAAAATATTTTGTCACAATGTATAATACTGGATTTCTATCTCTCTCTTTTTCACTTTTCTCTGACTCTTGTGGATTCATAAAGCAAATAAAATAATTCGGGTCGCAAGAGATTTCAAATCCAACATCGTCCCTGTGCGCCTTCTGCACATGGAAATTTTTCATTCATCCTGAATATGAAACATTCCACGCCATATATTAAAAGAAATATACTCCAATTAACAAGGAAATAGATTCACTATGGATCAACTATAGAGACTGCGATGTTATAACGACCAAATGCCTCCATGTATTTACAGACTTGGAAAAACTAAGAAAAAACTTTTGTAATTACATCTACATATCTTTAAAAAATTATAATTGTATCACGATCAGTATTTTGAATATATGTAAATAATGTGTAAAATTGTAATGTTTGAGTTTTTGTGTTGCTTTGTTGTGAAGTAACGTCATCTGATGTTATTAGAATTAATAATTACCTTAACCCCTTGTCAATAATATTGTCACTAAAGTCTTGTCAGTTATGCCAACTGTCAAAGCCCCAGACAGAACATGCATAGACTATTTAGCAGTCAATCACTGAGTACACAGGCCGAATCTTCCCAGGGTCGAAAAATCCAAGGCCGTATCTTCCTGGTCCAACCCGAACGACAGTGGCGTAGCAGAAAATCTTGTGGGCCCCCGCGAGATAGAGACAGGGGTCCTTTCATAATGGTGGTTGCCTACAAAAGGGGAGCAAATTTAGTGTTGTTACTGTGCACAGCATACAGGATTTCACATAGTACATACACCATAAATTAAATGAAGGTGTAGCCTATAGGATCGATTCTAAAAGTATGACTCTGCAGATTTTTTCATTACATGTTTTAAGTTTCATCCCCACCATCCAATGATACACACATGCACGCCCAACATGTGTGACTTGAGAGGCACCATGTATGTATATTGTTCATTTCTCACCCCTATCAGTTACAATGATGAAGCATTCACTTAAAAGAATAATACATAGACTACAATCTACAAACATGAAGAGTACATCGTGTGGAAGTGAAAGTTTGAAATTATGTGTATTTGGTACACTGTGGACTGAGCAACAGTGACACAGGTAAACATATCAATACATTCACAACCTGGCACGTATAACAGATAACCATAAATGCTACACGGCACTAAAACACTGAAACTGAAACTAGTTGACGTAAGCTTTTTTTGCTAGCGAGTCGAGTCTGAGTGTAGCAGTCGCCACATTGCCACATAGCATTCACTTTGACATGAGACAACAATACACTTTGCTCCTTCTGTTTTTTTTTTCTTTCTGTCAACCCAGACATGTTAACACTCCTTGTATGCCCGGGAAAATCCTGAAATTTCAGTGTAGTTCCCGGCCTCCTGGATGGGAATCAGTTTTGGACCAAAAATCCCGGAAAACAACAGTCAAATATTTTGTTCCCATTGTAACTTATGAAAAACATTAGGAGTCAAATCATATGCATTTCAAACTCCGGTAAAAACTCGCGAAGCAGTAAAATATGGATTCAAGTTAAATTTATTTTAGAAAAGGGTATTTTATGATATATATATTTCAACAGTATTCATATTTATTTCTGGGGGTTTTCTTCAGAGATTTGTGATCTTCATTTAAGGGCCTATATAAGTAATGAAATTGTGTTTATTTTGAAAATTCTCACCTCTGATATTCCTTCAATTCAAATTAAATATACACAAAATGTACATCAAAATAAAGGTGGGGATGTATAGAATACGAAACACATGTGTAATCAACTCATAGAGTCGACTGTAGGCACCACTGGTTCCTGGAAGTCTGCTGCTGAATTCGCACCAGAACTGATAATTTAATAATATTTTACGAAAACAACTTGTGGCCAAATGATGTGCTTTACATATCCAAGAACAAAGCTAGGGGATAAAACTTTTTCAAAACAAGGCGACAGAGCTGCATTGGGGAAAATTCCAAAGCCTTTGCTTTTGTTTACGTATGAATAAACTTTCGATTTCCAGTCAACATCATCGGACAGAAAAAGCATGTAAAAACAACGCAGTCTAAAATCAAATAATGAAAAAGATCGCCTTCATACAGTATACTGTTATTAGATAGAGATTGCACAGTTGCCATATTCAATGCAAGGTATCACGATACCTGTTGAAATTTCTTAGAATTAGGATTTTGTTTTTTGATGGAAATTCGTGGTAACGAGTGATTTGCACATGTCTGTCGAGCATGGAAACCATCTTCAATAAAAAATGCAGACAGTGTTGTCCTTTTCCAAAATGCAGACCTATCACTGTATTCGAAAGTGTTTTGAATGCCTAGCTTTGTTCTTGGATATATGAAGCACATTTGGCCACAAGTTGTTCTGATGAAATATTATTTTATTATCAGTTCTGGTGCGAATCCGGTAGCAGACTTCCAGGAACCAGTGGTGCCTACAGTCAACTCTATGAGTTGATTACATATGTGTTTCGGGTTCTATACATCTCAACCTTCATTTTGATGTACATTTTGTGTATATTTAATCTGAATTTAAGGAATATGAGAGGGGAGAATTTCAAAATAAACAAAATTACGTTACTTATATAGGCCCTTAAATGCAGTTTTTGGAAATTAAAATATATGAAAAGGAATTAAATAATATATATTTATTTATTCCTTCATAGAATAGCTTTAATTCTCATCCCTTTTCCAAAATCAAAACGTAAACAACAACTATTTAGCACTGTTTAAAAGTAGGTTAAAGTCGCTTAGGATGCCGAAAAATTATGACTGCATATTTAAACACAATGGACTTATTTTCTAACACTACATTTATTCTGTTGTGCTGACTACTGAACTGTTAACTGTTGGCCATCTGTACCCAGAAAACTTCGAACGAAATTAAAAAAAAATGCTTCAATGATGAAAAGAAATGTTTTGTGTAGGGCACAAACGTCCCACTTGCATGAAGTTTGATAAAGTAACTGAACAATAGGACATCTTTTCCTGTTAACATTTCCAGGCTTGGGAAATTATTAGCTAAGTAGACTTTGATAAGAGCAAATCACAGGTGGAGGTGCTCTGTGGGACAGTGTGGGTGGGTGGTGGTGGGCTCATGAAGAAGAGGATTCTGAGGGGGGGGGGGGGGGGGGGAGGGCAAATCAACAGTTATTTTATGATTTTTTAACAAAGCATAAATGCATCAGCATATTTGACAACTAGTTCTGGATATAACCTGGTGTTAAGGGCCTATTTAAGTAATGGAATTTTGTTTAGTTTGAAATTCTCACCTCTCATATTCCTTGAATTCAGATTAAATATACACAAATTATACATCAAAATGAAGGTTGTGATGTATAGAACATGTAACACATACGTAATCAACCCATAGAGTCGACTGTAGGCACCACTGGTTCCTGGAAGTCTGCTACCGGATTCGCACCAGAACTGATAATAAAATAATATTTCATCAGAACAACTTGTGGCCAAATGTGCTTCATATATCCAAGAACAAATTTAGGCATTCAGAACACTTTCGAATACAGTGATAGGTCTGCATTTTGGAAAAGGACAACACTGTCTGCATTTTTTATTGAAGATGGTTTCCATGCTCGACAGACATGCGCAAGTCACTCGTTACCACGAATTTCCATCAAAAAACAAAATCGTAATTCTTAGAAATTTCAACAGGTATCATGATACCTTGCACTGAATATTCAATATGGCAACTGTGCAATCTCTATCTAATAACAGTATACTGTATGAAGGCGATCTTTTTCATTATTTGATTTTAGACGGCGTTGTTTTTACATGCTTTTTCTGTCCGATGACGTCAACCGGAAATCGAAAGTATACTTTACGTAAACAAAAGCAAAGGCTTTGGAATTTTCCCCAATGCAGTTCTGTCGCCATGCTTTGAAGAATTTTTATCCCCTAGCTTTGTTCTTGGATATGTAAAGTACATTTGGCCACAATTTGTTTTCTAGAAATATTATTAAATTATCAGTTCTGGTACGAATACGGCAGCACACTTTCAGGAACCAGTGGTGCCTACAGTCGACTCTATGAGTTGATTACACATGTGTTTCGTGTTCTCTCCATCCCAACCTTCATTTTGATGTACATTTTGAGTATAGTTAATTTGAATTGAAGGAATATCAGAGGTGAGAATTTTCCAAATAAACAAAATTTCATTACTTATAGCCTGTGTTCCCGTATTCTCGTGCCTTTAACGGTTGAAACTGATAATAGGTCAATATACTTAGGATTTTCCCTAAATTTAATATATATATTATTGAAGTAGTAATTATATGATATAATTTGAAAATATAAGTGGATTTACTTGATTGGAAAGATATTTTTCATTAATTCAGAAACAAGCACTTGACCTAAATTAGAACATCTGAACTTTCCCATATTCTCGTGCCCTTGAACTTAGGTGTGTTCCATTGGGACAATTCCGGTTGACCTGCACATGTGGTCTTGGATATAGAAACATATGAATGGACACGTCCAAAAACCATTCAGTTTTGTGCACTTGCACGCAGAAAAAAATAAATGAATGAAAATACATAGGAAATTTTGAATGACTTACATGTAAAACATCACTTCATTTTAAAATATTATGCCAGTGATTATTAAAAAACCTGTTTTTTCCGCATTTTCTGTCTGAGAATGTACTAAAACTTGAAATAACTGATTCAGATGAACACAGGTAGACGCAGGTAGATTTACCGTTTTCACGTGTAAACATTCGACGCGTGCATTTGTAATTCGTTAGCATGTGGACCGAAGAACAAAAAAGCACGAGTTTATGAGAAGGCATGAGAATATGAGATTGGACTATATAGGCCCTTATTAGTGGTCCATGAGCTGAAAATCCACAAGTTTTTTCTTTTATTTTTCCCCGTACGACCTTTTCCCTGAAATCCATCCCATTTCCCTGAAAATCACCCTCAGGTTCCCTGAAAAATTATTCTGGAGGTTAACATGTCTGTGTCAACCGCATTCCTCCTATCTATCTGTTTTTTGTTTATTTCATTCTATTTGTCATCATTTCCTGCTATCGTTTATTTATCTCTCTTCCTCTACTCTTTTTTACTATCTCTCTCTCCCTTTCCCTCTTTCTTCCAGCTTTGGGACGTCCTTCAAGATGGGAGCACCCCTTGTAGGCCCCCCCCCCCCCCCCCCCCCGCAATGCGGGCCCATCCCCTACCGTGGCCACTGTCGAACATTTTCACTTTCATCTCAAAAGCAAAACTAGTCCAATAATATTAGCCTTTGCCTGTGCTCCGAATTTATTATTTTTTGATTTTTAATATGTCGCACCGTCGAAGTCTAATCTGATCTTTCGTTTTTCCAGCAGCAAAGTACGAAATTAGGCGACATAACACTAATATGATGAATACTCATTCTCCATACATGTTCCCACATTCGACAAGAATAATATGCCTTCACATTCATATTAGATGTATAAATTTCCTATACTTACTGTCGAATTACGTATTAAATACCAATAATTAAATAAAAACATTTTTTCAAGCGGTAAAGTTAAAGCGGTTGGAAAATTGTTAAAAATCGTATCCCATTTCCGGGAACGGACCTCAGGGGTATTGCAACGACTGCCGCGTCGTTTGACTTGGTGTGCACTACATTATCGGTATTCCGTTTTTCACTCCGCGTTTTCCTATCAACCCATTTTCCGGTTCAACAGTTTGTTTCGAGTTGAAAAAATTGCAGTGCAAATGACGCCTAAATAATTCAAAATATCGATTTATTTGCAAGAAAATGACCACCAGAATGAAGAAAAATGTGTTTTACACAACTGTCAATCGGAAGTAGGAACCAGGTGGCGAAATTTGATCTTTAATCGAGGTCCAACCGTTCAGCGAGAGTCTCTCGCTGAACTTTGCTGCTGGAAAAACGAAAGATCAGATTAGACTTCGACGGTGCGACATATTAAAAATCAAAAAATAATAAATTCGGAGCACAGGCGAAGGCTAATATTATTGGACTAAAGCAAAACTGAAACTTTAGTGAACGTGTTTAAAATACCGGTAAAACGCCTGTATTTTAGATGTCCATACTTTGGTCTTCATGAAGTTGGCTTCTACGCTTGAAATGATTAATGCTTTCGAAACAGATAAAACATCTCACCATTTCATGAAATCAAGCCAAAGTAATAAAGACGAGATAATTACCGAGCCCGCGATAATTATTCTCTGTCAAGGTCTCAATTACAAACTTATAAATAAAAAACAATGATGAAGAGCACCGCAAACCACCTGACTCTTAGATATAAGAAACAAAAATCAAAATATTTACACAATGTGGTGGATCTCGAAAAAATAAATAAGAGAATCACAGGGAGACAAATGAATTATTGATGTCCTGACATTAAAAAAGATGCGTCCAGGCACCTTGCAAGTTGTGATTGGCAACGGAAGTAACTTATCTTTGTCATCAAAATAAACTGGTCATTGTAGATACATTATATTGACCAATAAGGCAAGGAACCGGCCTATTTCATCCTTGAGCGAGTCGGATGACATGGACATGGATTTGTAAAGCAATTTGTAAAATTGCGCACTATCTGAACATTCAATTCGCGCAAAATGAAGATCAATTAGCAACAAGGGTTGCCTGTTATGTCAAATGCAAACATTTGAGGGACGGGCGGATTATAGGCTGCAGTTTATTGTTTTTATTTCATATATTTTAAAATTAACTTCTAGTGGCGTACGTAATAGTGTGAAAACCATCAGTTACACTGATGACGTTTTCGGTAGATAATGAGGGCGGAAGGGTGTAGCAGCAGACCAGAGATCTCCAACACAACATAGCAAAATACATCATCGCTTGGTGTCCTAACTGGTGGCGCCAGTTTTTGTCGGAAAGTTTATACTCTGGACTTGCCCCTCCGCAGATTAAAAGGGAGGCACCTCTTTGATTTACTGGGATGCGCATAAATTTAAGTTAACTTTTCTTGGGGTGGGGGGGGGGGTTAATATAACATCGACATATGACGTCTGGAGTCTAGAGGCCCTAGCGGGGAAGGTTTGGATGGGGGTGTCCACTCCTATATGGGCGGAGGTCCGAGCCCCCACCCCACCCCGGGTATTTTTTTAAATACCCCGCGATTGGTGCTATTCGGGGATATTTGAGGTTCGATAGCGCCAATGTACATCAAATGTGGTGTGTTATCCGTAATTTCATTGGCAGTTTTTTTTCTCTTTATTAATGTCGGATCGGTAACTCCATAAAGGAAAATATGCATCGACAAGTTGTTTGTTTTTCGCTCTTCGGTTTATTCTTTAATTTATTTCGACCTCTAAACATTTATCAATACTTACTTTATTGTAAACAGAGTAACATATTAGGAGTTGGTACATTGGTTTATATGAATTATTTTTGAGAGTGAAAATAAATCTGATTTTAAGCTATAATAGATATTGCAGATAAAGATCTGTCTTCCAGGGAGTAATATTCAGTGAGCGAATTCTTACTCGAGAAACTCTTCGTAAGAAGCAAGAGGTCGCACAGGCGTGACTTGTCCTGGCCTAAATAATATTTTAGGAGAGTTCTGCGCCATTTGCCCTGAGACTGTTTCCCATCCTCACGTTGGCGGTGTGACTGAAAAATTGAAGCTACTATCAGACATTGACGAGTTCTGCAAGCGCCACTGCCAGCATTGTGTTGTTTTTAGTTACGATTTCGAGTTAGCGCACACATCCCGTGTAAAATAATTTTCCAAAAAGTAACAGTGTTCTTATATCTTAGCAACAGCACAGGTCCACCAACCGAGTACTCATTGTGCTAAGCGCAGTGCGTATGCGACAGCACGCGTTTCTCTTTATTTAATTGTTTTTTTGTAACTGACAATTACCAGCAACCATTCACAATTACCCAGTATCTCGAATCAACAGGATTGAGTTGTCGCTTATATAATAATCTGACTCCGATCCTTGATATTGGTGAAAACTTTATCCTATTGGCGGCAACCAAATTAGCTCTTTAAATGTACTAGTACAAAGTCACAAAATATCCATGAACTTGAAAACTTTACAAGCAACCCCCCCCCCCCCCCACCCACACACACACACACCTCCCTGTGTAAATATAATTTCTATCGAAGGGATTACACTCCCACGGTGCTACTGAATGCCGAATATAACAGAACACAGTCAAACACAAGTACAAGTAAGAGGAAATGTAAGAACTAAAGGTCACACTTATAGGGGGCGTAGGTACATATAAGCTGGTACTATGTAAGGTTTGGTGAACTTTGGGTCATAAAGATTATTTTACTGACATTTTAATACGATTGTTTGACTCCACCAGATAAGCGAAAGTCAACGACGAGCGAGAATCTAATCAACCCAGCTGAGTGACAACACACCCCGTTTGGGTGAGGTGACCGTGTGGGTTAGACCCTCTGTTGATCTATTGATCTATTAATCATGAGTACCACTATATATGTGGTTTACGCTTATATTTGTGCTCGACTTTTAGCTGCCGATCATACACGCCGATTAATACCCGGCTTGTAATTTTATGAAATCCCCGTATGCAATGCCATGTTAATACCTTTGAGGTTGTAATATCGTTTATTATTCATCTGGCATTCCATCCCAGGTGCCCCGGCGTTCTAAAGAAGTCTGATTGAGAGATAAGGGGCTCATAGATGACAGTACTAGCATGGCATTCTCTTTTCCACGTAAATTATGACAACTTGTTCCTGTCTTAGTTTGCCCAGTTTCAGTGCTCCCGACATTCCCGACAAGCACCAACGCAGCCAGACGCCGACTGCGCGTTGTGAACTGGGTGCACTACCAACTGTTGTTAATTATGATTGACAGTGACTGAATGGCGAATACAAAGCTTTGTTAGGTGATTAAAATCCGCACTCAAACGCATTAAACAAACGGCGCTTCAATGAGTATTTCTTATCCAAAGTCAACAAAAATCCAAATAACACTAGTTTAAACATAAATGCACAGGTCTTATAAATTTATTTGTAGTTATTTGTTATATGTGCTCGACATTTAGTACTATCCATTGTTATTACTGTCGCCTCACAATCATGCCATATGGAACTTTGCACGCAGTGACAAAATCTTCCCAGGTCGTTATCCATCCAAATGCGACTCATCTTAGCCATTCATGGTATCAAATCGCCAGATTTTCTTTCGCCAGCTTCTTGCCAAGAAATCCGCCCACCATCCATACAATTCTTTAGCGAGAGCATAAAGGCATAGTAGTTGGAGCAGAATGGAAGTAGAGATACATGTTCAAGTTATGGCTGCACATTGAGCAGACGAGGTCCTTCTCCAAGACCACTCATGTAGACCCCAGTAGAAAAATATTCTCTTTCACTCCATAAAGCGGGTTACCTAGACAATATTTGACAACTTGAAATTCTCAAAGACAAATATTTGTAAAATCACAAATCAAATGACCCCATGTCGCTCTTAACAAATACGAAGCAACTGTTGATTTTGTTTTGGGACATTTTGGCTATCCTACACAAGAGAATGCTTAAAACCAAATAGCAATTCTTGGCATGGTGCACTCACGTGATTGAGGAAAGAGACATTCAGATTAAATTTTAGTTTTCTTGTTTGGGCCCATGGGGTACGACTTGAAGAAAACTTCACTAAAGCTGACGTTGCACTTTCCTCGGGCCTTTACAGACTGTGGTTATTGGGTAATACAAGGAATCACAACTACTGAGTCCGTTCAGCCTATCATTTATACCCATGATACCCACTTGAGAGAAATTCAACCCAGGCATTAGTTATTAGAGCCTATTTTCCCAGATCGATTTTCGTGTTTACTCCTTTACTGAGATTTCTAAAATGATTGCCCCACCCCACCACATGTCTACTCCAAACCTCTCCCATGGACTCGAGATGAGCAGATTTTGTTACTGGTCATGAGGAATAATACTTTAAAAAAAAAAACGCCTACCCAAGCACAGCCTGAAATATGGCCCCTGGAAAAGCTCTTTGATCAGTACTTCAATTGCAGAAAAAATGTATTTATTCCATACTAAGAGATTGGGGACATGCTACTCCTGGATTTGCTTGATCCTCTTCTAGTTCAGAAGAATTCATTTCGAATTGGAGTCTGGGTGTTGTACTGTGTGCATCAAATACATGTTAACACTAAATCTGTATCATAGATTTGGTCAGAATCCCACATCCCTCATCTTCTTGGGGACAACCTGTTATCAACAGGGACGTGGCGACAGGGGTGGGGTGGGTGCCCCCCCCCCCCCCCCGCAATCCTGGTCAAAATGTCCTATAGTTGGAAATTCGGAGGGCAAGTCATGTGTAGTTGGAAATTCCATCTTTCTGGATTTTAGAGCTTCTTTTGGTGATGCCAATGTCTCCTTTACTTCCCAAAAGTCCAACTGGGTTTCAAATCGGCAAAAATTCTAACTGTTACTATTTACAACTACAGTGTACGTAATATCGAGCTTCATAAGTATGCATGATGTCAATCGGTATGAGATTTCTATAGTACGTTACTTATCGTAATAAAAAAATCCTCGAAATGCACTTCAAGAAAATCACATCATGTAAAATCGTTATCCTGAGTGAATTCCATCGTTCACAGTTACAAAGTGATGAAACATCGAAAATTGATAATTCCTGCATAAGATCTGATTTAATGTTAAGAAAGTAGGAATTACTCAAAGTTCTCAGTTTGAGCATTTGTTTAGCACATATTCAACTCCCAGAATAATACCAAATAATAATAACAACCTGATAATTCTATTATAAATGTGTTGGCATTTCAGTTACTAGAATCAATTTTATGCCCCATTGCTTATTATCCATTATACACAGGTGGGGGGGGGGGGGGGGGGGGGGGGTCTTCCAAAAAATTCCGGACACAAGGCCGGGGTGGGTGGGTGGTCGGATGGGGGCCAAAACACCTTTTTTCCTTGAGCTGCAATTTTTTTCCTGGTGGGTTTTTTTTCAAATTATTTTCACATAACAAGGCTATATTGTTGTTTAGTAGTCTAATAGGCACCTGTTTGTCAGGTAGGGTTAGTGAATAAGGCCCCACTAGGCTGATTAGGGGATTTGTTCTCTTTTTTGTAAATTAAATTAGATGCATTAAAGAATTGTGTACTCCAGTTTGACTAAAAACAATCAGTGGAAATTTATGAATTTTAATTTGGGAATGGTTAACATAATTTTCATAGCTGAATCATCACGGCACAATTTGGATTTTACAATGAGTAGCAATGTGTTTAGCAGAACATCTAAAATAATGTAAAAAATTTACGGAAAATAATCTAAATGCCCAGTTTCTCTGAGTAGAGCTCTTGTAACCTGAAACTAATGAAAATTCTCACTGTGCATCTTTGATATAAAACCCCACTTACTTAATTCAAGCTCATAGTGATAGTACCAGGGTTTTCACAGAGGGTTTGTCTGGCTATCTTGTGAAAACATGAAACAAAAGTTACAGTTAATATTTGAATTGAAAGCAGACCCTGACTGAGCCAGAGTATATAGATGAGTAGCTGAGCATAATACTATGCAGCAAAAGAAGATTATTTTAATCCTCTATTTGATGTTCACAAAAATAGTCTAATTCTTACATTATATGCTGTTATATGCAGAAATCAATGCTGACATTTTTTCGGAGACGGAGCAGGACGGACAGTGAGATTTACAATAGTGTTAGGTGACAGATTTTCAGCTTTCCTACGCTATCTACTATCTTTTGAGTAATGACAATCGGCTGAAACCTCAAGCCTAGACACTTAGCCTGTAGTCAGGTCATTAAAATTAAAACTTCTTCACTAAATTTAAACTGTTTCTTCAGTCTCGGAACTTAACACATGAATGATAATTATTATGAGAGCATTTAGGCCAGAACTTTCAGTTCAGCATTTGTAATTCACTCATTTCAATAATATGCCAGTATACAGTACGCCATATTGTATATAGGCATATTATTGAAAAGCATGAATTACAAATGCTCAACTGAAAGTTCTGTCATCAGGTATTAGATGCTGGTTGATGTGTACATAATTAGTTTAGACAGTAGATTAGGATTCAAATTAAGGCAAGGATTGACAACTGGAAGCTCAGTGCAATAATTTTTCATTACCCACTGTGGTGATACACTGAAAAAATATAGGTGATGGGGTGGGTGTCCAAGTGTTCAGAGGAAAAAAATATTTTTTTTGCACGTGGGGTGGGTGGGTGGTGGTCTAAAGGTGGAAAAAAATATTTTAGGCCTTATGTCCGGAATTTTTTGGAAGACCCCCCCCCCCCCCTGTTATACATCCATTATATATCCATTAGGCTTCATTTTCAAAAAAATTCTCGGTAGTGAATTTCCAACTAGGGGGGGGGGGGGGAACCCTCTAGTTGAAAATTCACTACCCTACCCCCCCCCCCCCCCCCCCAATCGGACACCATAGCCACGTCCCTGGTTATCAAGAATAATTTTCAGAGGTGTATAAAGTGTTTCTGCAGCAGAGGAGTCAAATATTGGTAGGAAATGGAAAAGTCGAAATTCATTATTTGGGGTAGACCAATTAATATTTTCAACGTGCAGCAAATGGGGACCCTACTTAATGAAATTATGACGTATCATGTTCCCAGGCCGGAAAAGCGGCCTCTCAGGTTCAAAGGGTTAAGTCTGATGGTAAATATGGGAGTCCAGGTACACCGTCCCCTCGGAATGCCCTCTTGTGAATTTCCTGTGAATGTTTTGTTTTATTGGAGTTTAATGACACTGTTGGACTCCCCAACTTTACAAAAGCAAAGTTTGAGACGGTTGAAGACAAGTGTACCATCAGTGTGCAGCATGCCTTAGTATACAGCACGATGATTCCTCACGTGGACAATCTGGTCTTGACAAGGACACAATGCAGTTACTGCTGGTAAGGATCAACACAAATATAGAGTGAAAGAGGTTAAAAGGAGCTTCAGCAGTAGAGAACAGATAACTTCCATTGTATATTCATATTACAGCAGGGTTCCTGTGCCATCGTGAATTCATTGAAAGTCTAGGAATTTAGAAATGCCTTGCCAAGGTCCTGGAAAGTCGCTGATTATTAGATCCTTACATGGAAAACTTGAAAAATGAGATACAGTGGAACCCTGTTGTTGAACCACTTCGGCATAGAAAAATATTCAATTAACAGGAGTATACAATTAACTGGAATTGGTAGCTTTCCCATCTTCCAGTTATAAACTAAGCATTTATTCTATATCATCTTGTTTGACAGAGTTTTTTGAGGTTTGTCAAACAGGATATAATATAATAGATTAGGTGCCTGTATTGGATGTATTGAGGCCAAAACGTGTATGAATGTTGAGGAATTCATTCGATGTCGGAGTAACTCTTCGACAGATTACCTGATTTTTTATTCAGTTGACTAAACGACACTTTCGGCGGCATGTCGGACAGTTTTACAAGTGGAGGAAGCCGTAGCACCTGGAGAGAACCACCGAGCAACTACAGGACTCCTCACAACTTCTCACAAGCAGAGTTAGCAGTGGTTGAAGACAAGTGTTCCATCGGTGTGCAGTATGCCTTAGTACACAGCATCGTGTGCTCTCACGCAGGCAATCTTGTATCGCCAAGGATAATGTTTAACGATAATGCTGTTAACGAAGACTAAAGTGTTAAAATTACCACACAACAAACGACTGACAGACAACAGGTGTCAAGGGATAACATGTTTAGCATTTTGAGTGGCTCAATATAGATAATGCGTTTCAGGATAGAACCTCAGACCTTTTCGACATGAAGTCCAATGCCCTAACCAATGAGACATGCACACCTATCTATGGCTATATCACGACCACAACACAAGGATGAAGCCAAATTTATACCTATACTGCACCTTTGAGGAGCTTCCACTCCAGGCATTCGATACCAGATACTGGTAATATTTTCCCACTAAAACATCTTGTCCACCACAATAAAAATGCACTGCCAGTACATCACTTTCCAGGGTTTCCACAGAGGTTCGATTTTTATACTCACTTGTCTTATTCCCAGCCTACGGATGTAAAGCTCATTCCTTTAACTTTATTATACCCCACCTAAATTATCTTGTCAAGGGCTATTACTTCCAGTAGTAAGAATTTGTGCATATTTTTGTTACAGTTCATTGGAGAATGCCCCTGGACAAGTAACAAGTCACATTAATATACACAATGTTTTTGCTGCAAACTGACTATAACGAACATCTATATAATATGAAGCTTTTCATAATAATAATCTATTCTCCAAAGCATGAAACCACACAGCAGGTACCCCAACATTATACACAAGTAAGGAACGTGCATAAAAGTATCTACAATATCTAAAAATCCTTGGGGAGAAACAGTGCCCTAAGTGATAAGGAATATATTTATTTATTGGTGTTCAAGGTCACAGATGTCTGCACAATGGCTAATAATGACCATAACATGAAGGTAAAATCAAGTTCAGTCAATCGTTTTTTACCCAATGTTGCCGATTTTAAAGGACTTCCACCCAAGAATTGGTATCTGGGTCCTATTTAACTAGTAAAACACGGCTTGTTTACCATGGTGAACAATCACTGCTTCACTTCCCCCAGGGGAAGGAACATATTAAAAAACTCATGAGGATGTAAAACACAGTCTGGTGTTAACTGAAGAACAAAGGACTTATAAATATTGATTAAAAGCCTGTTTAATAAAATAAAATAAAAACATTTAAATACGCTGATTTTCTTATATTAAAATCTAATCTGTCCCACATGTGCGGTGCAGCAAAATAAAAACACCGAGACAATGCCAAAGGACTTTTTAGTACAGCCCAAATCTGGGGTTGTAGCTCTCAACCAACTGAGAATATCAAATCTTATATCATTTTTCAGAGCTCTGTCAAAGACAAAATAGTTTAGATTTCAAGGGCATTGGAGCCAAGACATAGCTGCTGATATTAACAAGACAAAAGATCAATGCTGCAAAGCATTGCACGAGCTCCTCCTGCTATACCATGGGTAGCATATGGTGCTCATTGGAGTGGTGTTATTTGTCAAGATAGCATAAATGTCTGCACACTAAGTCACTTGATCACCACCTACATACTACATACACATTAAACATGGGAGATATTAAATTCATTCAGTTTTCTGCTGCTATTCAATAAAAATAATTCTCATGGACAAAAAACAACAACGCAAAAAGTTCATGGGGGAGATTTTTTTCAAGTCTAACAAGGGACATAACTGTGGTAAGTATGCATGGACGAAACCTGCAACATGGGGATATCCTTTCCCCCATACTGGTCTATGACCCTACCAAAGGACATCAAAACTGGACAACCAATGTTTGAATTATAAAGTAAAACATTCATAGGGACAAATTTGTAAGTATAACATGGGACATAACTTTGGAATGTATGTGTTGACAAAAACACAGAGAATGTGGATATCCTTTCCTCCATGCTTGTCTCTCACCAAGGGACAACAAAATTCAACAACCAGTGTTTGAGTTAAAATGCAAAATGTTCATATGGAAAGTTTGCCAAGTGTAACAAGGGCCACAACTCAGGTACACATGAGTAGTAGTGTATGTACCCCTTTACCCCCCCCCCCCCACCCATTTGGATGATCTCATGGATGATCTCATGGATGATCTCATGTGACGTCATAGTCACGTGACCCAGTGGCGCCATGTTGTGTTGTCATGGTAACCCCCGTGAGCGGCCATGATGTGGCGTCATCGTCATAGTGATACGTGGTGTGAGTGCGCATGCGCAGCGCGTGTTGTTAGGATGATACGTCTTTCCGTCGTCCATTTTGTATACTGAGGGCCGCCATCTTGGTTTCTATGGTAGCACGTGGTTGCTGTGTTACCCACTGGCTTATAACAAGACAGGGATATGTTCGGAGAGTGTGTTCCTTTGTAGAAGAGTAATTTCCTGATTTGTAGAATTACCACAAACAACCCGACAATCCCTCCAGATCACAAAATCCACTTTATTTGATATGGATTCTTCAAGAATCCTATTTAGGACCGCCATTCTTTTGGCTTATAATAGTAGCACGTAGTGCTGTAGTACCGAGGGGGAAGCCTGGGGGTGTGTTTGATTGAACTAGAGTATATCTAATTACCCAAATAGACCCGACCACCCTTACAAACCACCAAAATCTCCATCAAACCACCCAAACGGACATGTGAAGCCCCATTTTGGGCATATAAAATAGCACATAATGCTATAAGACCGACATATCTCCTGGGATATGTTCTATTGAATAGGAGTACAGGCCCTGATTTTCCCAGAATCCCATTTTTAATGTCTATTGCATATGCTTCTTTATCACTAACAGTCTATCCAGTCCAAACTATCTCTTGTTCTCTAGTCCAAGTCATATAATCACAAGTGCTTGATTTCCCATAATATGTACGCATAGTTATCTCCCTTGTGTACAACAAAACCCCATATCATTCCCAAAGCCAATAAGCTATCGAGCAGTTACTAGTAAGTCATTGATCGAACGACTCGAATCCGATCAAGCAAATGAGCTAACGAGCAATTGCTCATTCGAGTGACTCGCACAGACTGCTCTACGACTCATTTCAGAAAAAGGGATTCCATAGCCACAGGCATTTTCAAAAAAGGGATTCCACAAATGGGATTCCAAATAAAGGGATTCCATAAGGGGGATTCTGTCTCATGTTGAGTCACTCGCACATATTGCTGGAATGACTCGAATCCCATCGAGCAAATGAGCTAACGAGCAATTGCTTGTTCAAGTGACTCGAACATATTGCTCGAACGACTCGAATCCCATCGAGCAAATGAACTAACAAGCAATTGCTCATTCAAGTGACTCGCACATACTGCTCAACGACTCATTTCAGAAAAAAAGATTCCCTAGCCAAAGGCGTTTTCAAAAACGGGATTCCACAAATGACTTTCCAAAAAAGGGATTCTATAAGTGGGATTCTGTCATACGTCGAGCGACTCGCACATAATGCTCGAATGACTCGAATCCCATCGAGCAAATGAGCTAACGAGCAATTGCTCGTTCGAGTGACTCGAGATACTGCTCGGCGACTCATTTGAGAAAAAAGGGATTCCACGGCCATAGGCGTTTTCGAAAAAGGGATTCTTAAAAGGGATTCTGTAAAATGAGATTCCTACCCGACTCTTTAAAATGGGATTCCGTGTTTTAACATCAACACTCGAGGGTATGGGGAGGAACTGATAAAGCCTAATTCATCAACTACAACAAGATCCTGAACACAAACAACCTGACGACCAACAACTACAACACAACAAAGGTACAGAACGAAGATCCAATATTACCAAGATCGAAGTGAGCATAACATAAACATAGTCAAAGAATCCATATCAAATAAAGTGGATTTTGGTGATCTGGAGGGATTGTCGGGTTGTTTGTGGTAATTCTACAAATCGGGAAATTACTCTTCTACAAAGGAACACACTCTCCGAACATACCCGTTTTGTTAGAAGCCATTGGGTAACATAGCAACCACGTGCTACCATAGAAACCAAGATGGCGCCCCCGCCCCCTCCCCTCGTATACAAAATGGACGACGGAAACAGGTATCACTCTAACAACATGCGCTGCACATTCGCACTCACACCACGCATCACTGTGGAGATGACGCCACAGCATGGACGCTCACGCGGGTTAACATGACAACATAACATGGCGCCACTGGGTCACGTGACTATGACGTCACATGAGACCATCCACGAGATCATCCAAATGGGAGTGAAGGGGAACATACACTACTACTCACATGTATAAATGAAACTCGCAATATGTGAATGTCCTTTCCCCATACTGGCCTCTTGCCATAAAAAAGGACATCAAAATCTGACAACCAATCCATGATTTATAATGCAAAATATTCGCTTGGAAAGTATTCTAAGTGTAATGAGGGCCATAAAACTGGTACGTATGCATGTACAAAACTTGCAATAAGTGAAAATTCTTTCCCCCATGCTGGTTTGTCATGGACGAAAACCACAATATGTAGATCTTCTTTTTCCCATGCTGGTCTATCACCAAACAAAAGGATGTCAAAATCTGATGGCTGATGCTTGAGCCGCAATGCAAAATAGTTGGAGGGATGGATGGAGCCTTCGACTATTTACTCCTAAAACCTCCTATGGGTTGCCAAAATTGAGATTGAAAGAGGTTGAAGCATCTAATTGATTAGTTTTATACACCATCATGAGTGTCGGACATTGGGTGAGTTTCTTATTCCAACAGATTCTTAACGTTGACAGGGGAAAACCCAAAATATGCCCCCAGTACATACATGTGGGCACCAAAAAGTATTTTGTTTTAACAAAATCGACTTGCCCTGGTAAAAAGCCCAAGAAGATTTGTGTTTATGTTCTCCCAATTATGCCTAACTGGTTTCATTTACAGTTGAACTTCATCAAAGGTTTACTACAACATAGTGTGTAATCGTAATATAATCAGCATTTTTTTTACAATCTCTATGCCAGTAACTAATTGTGCATAATAAAGAATAAAGAATACCATGATATACTACTGTACTGTCCCAAAATAGTGTGTATACTACATATTTTATCACGATACCAAGGTGTACCATGCTAATTCCACAAGGGACAAGCAGGACCCTCTAACATATGGGGACTTAGCAGTTTGAACATCTCAACAATTTGGATTGGACTCCCATGCACCATCTAATCACAATTCTTGGATCGACCCTGCTAAAAGTAACCCCAATTTCAAAACTGCAAGTGGTGCTACTAAAGTGTCCACGAAGAGAACAGCAGGTTAACTGCAAGCAGATCAAATTTAACTGCGTGATTGTATCTTGTCTGGTAGTGGTAAAGGGGGAGGAGTTATGGGTACTCAGCGCCGCTTGTGGCGTTCTTCTTGAAAGGAGGTGGTCTAGATGGGGAGACCATGGCAGTAAGTGTTGTTGGTGGACTGGTTGATGACTATCTTGGCTTATATGGTATAATTCTGGTCGCGTCTGGAGTTATGGATGGTGATGGGGGAGTCTGAAGTTTTTGTTTATTGTGCCAATCCTTTGATTTGTCTGATTAGTTACTCATATTGTCGGTCCATTTCTCTTCTGTGGTTCTGGCTCTCCAGCTTTATCTTTTCCAGTCGTGTGTCGGAGTCCGAGTCCTGGCATTTTGCTTCAGAAGGAAGAGGCGAGTGGGGATCAGGAAGTGGCGAGAGGGCAACTTCCATTTCCACCTGAGTCTCCACGGTAACTGGACGATTCGTCGTGATTGAAGATTCGTCGTAACGACGAATCGTCCAAATCACGATAACGACGAATCGTCCAAATCACGATAACGACGAATCGTCTTTTAGGTTTTCGACGAAACGTCCAAGGCATGGATCTGAAACACTGAATTATTTTAATTTTTTTTTATGTACGTTCTTGTCTCAAAAATATAATTTATGACCCCTCCTTGAGGCGTGATAAGTTATATTTTTCAAATCAGAAACAAGATATTTGTTACACTTCAAAATACCCCCCCGTGAATTGATGTGCCTCCCTTTTTTGCCAGCAGAGCAGATAGCCATGACATTTGATGATTTTAAGGATTTGATTCGACCTAATCGTCCAATAGCTTTACACACTCTTCTTAACTATGTAGAAAATACATGGGTACAAGGAAATGTTTGGACAATGAATGACTGGAGAGTGTTGGGTATGGCAGTCCGTACAAATAACGATGTCGAAGGGTGGCATCACTACCTTAACCAATTATGTGAAAAAGTTGGGCACAATAATGTCAACTTGTATGAACTTATAGAGGTGTTGAACAAAGAGAGTTTACTAGTAGACCTTCAGTGCCATTTGGTGTCTGAAGAGAAACTCCATAGGTATAAAAAAAGAAAACATTTAAAAACTATCAGATGGAAATTTTTAATATATGGAAGCATTACAAACAGAAAATTATAACCCCAAAGGTATTACTGCAACGCGTTGCAACGTTTCACCACCATCAACAAACAACACCAGTAGACAATGACAATGAATAAATTTTCCTTATCAAGTTCTTATTATTAAGTTTGTATCAAATATGGCTACTTAGGAGGTTATTGATAATTGGCATTTGCTAATTAGGGGATTATTGATAATTTAATCAATTGTATTAGTGTCTGTCATAATAATATCCACTTGAGATGTGAATGTCAATCAATTTGTTTGTTCATTCTATTCTTCTCTGTATTTTTATTTGTCTTCAATATTGCAGTTGGGGGGAGGGAGAGGGAAGGAGTGGGGTTTACATTTTTCGCATGTTATTTTATATTGTGTTGTTGGTGTGTGTGTGTGTGTGGGGGGGGGGGGGGGGGGGGGGTATTTCGCTTATTAATTTACATTGTGTTCATGTGCTATCGTTCCGATTTATTTCAAAATATAAAATAAATAGATAATGAAAGTGTCAATGACACTGTAGCTCAACTTGTCAAGACAAAGACATGTACATGTATAGTATGTGACACAGCAATGACAAACATCAAGGTAATGACCTGATAACAAAGGTACATATAAAGTATTGTAACGGTCTGTACATAAATACTGACCGTTGCCTGTAACAAATGTATAGGTAAAGTATTGTAAAGGTGGGCTACAGTCAGATGCTAAACTAGAAAAGAAATCTTTGAGACCCAGAGTGGGTCTGACTCAACCCCAAAATATTTGTTCTCATAGCACAGTGATAACAAAGGCACACCAAAACACACTCGTTCATGTCCCAAGGTGAAAACAAAGGTACCCAAGAAGTTTTGTGAAGATCAGTTCATAAATACGAGCTGTATAGAACTTGTGACAAAAAACTGATTGGACCAAATTTTGGTGCAAAATGGCCACTGGCAGCCATCTTGAATTTTGGACCGCACCCAGAAACACTCATTCTCGTCCCAAGGTGATAACAAAGGTACCCAAGAAGTTTTGTGAAGATCGGTTCAAAAATACAGCCTCTACCCTGAGTCGTATTGACATGTGTGCTTACTTTGTGTAAGTAGCACTGAATAAATCAAAGTTCATCTAATTTGCATAATTTCTGCACGAAAAAAACCCCTTACAATATGTGATGTATTCCATGTTACTAAACATTCATACCAAAATTTATTCAAATCAAAACTTTCATACAGAAGTTCCGTACAAAAGACTGATTGCACTAATTTTGGTACAAAATGGCTGCTGGTGGCCATCTTGAATTTCGGACCACACCCAAAAACACTCGTTCTCATCCCACGGTAATAACAAAGGTACCCAAGAAGTTTCGTAAAGATTGGTTCATAAATATGGCCTCTAGCCTGAGCCGTATAGAAGTTGTGTACAAAAAACTGATTAGTCCTAATTTTGGTACAAAATGGCCAATGGCAGCCATCTTGAATTTTAGACCGTACCCAGAAACACTCGTTCTCGTCCCAAGGTGATAACAAAGGTACCCAAGACATTTCGTGAAGATCAGTTCATAAATACAGACTCTAGCCCGAGCCGTATTGCCATGTGTACTTACTGTGTGTAAGTCGCAATGAAAAAATCAAAGTTCATCTAATTTGCATAAATTCTGCACGAGAAAAAACCCGTATTATATGTGATGTATCCCATGATACTAAACATTCACACAAAAAATTATTCAAATCAGCGCTTTCATATGGAAGTTCTGTGCAAAAATCTGATTGCACCTAATTTTGTACAAAATGGCTGCCATCAGCCATCTTGAATTTCGGACCGGACCCAAAAACACTCGTTCTGGTCCCACGGTGACACCAAAGGTACCCAAGAAGTTTCGTAAAGATCGGTTCATAAATACGGCCTCTAGCCCGAGCTGTATCCAATTGTTGACGTACAGACAGACGGACAGACGACCAGACGGACGACGGGCCATGACAAAAGCTCAAATTTGGCTTCGCCAAAGTTGAGCTAAAAATTCATGCCCCTATAGGGAGCCCCAATATTGATCAAGGGACTCTATTTGAACAAACTTGATTCAGACCCATACCAAGATGCTGCATACCAAATATCAAAAGATTCTGCCCATTGGTTCTGGAGAAGAGGATTTTTAAAGAATTTTTCTTAAATTGCACGAAGTAAAAATTGACGCCCACATAGTGAGCCCAAATATTGGTTGAGGGACTCGATTTGAACAAACTTGAATCAGACCCATATCAAGATGCTGCATACCAAGCATCAAATGATTCTGCTCCCTGGTTCTGGAGAAGATTTTTTGCTATCAGAGTTATGCCCCATACAGAGTCCCCAAGGGACGTGGGCATTTCATTTGAACAAACCTGAATTGCCATATAGTGATGAACATCCACATGAAGTTTCGTGAAAATCGGACCAGAGGAGAAGTCGTTTGAAAAATGTTCACGACGACGGACGGCAAGTGATAAGTTGAGCTCCCTTTGGTGAGCTAAAAATTCCTCATATTGACTAAGTTATAATTCGGGCTCCCACAGTGAGCCCAAATATGGACCCAGGGACTTGGCTTTAACAAACTTGAATCCCCCCCCCCCCCCCCCCCCCCCCTAAGAAGAATGCTACACACCACATATCAAAACATTCCGACTGCTGGATCTGAAGAAGATTTTTTAAGAAATTCCTCATTTCAAACGAAGTTACAATTCAAGCTCCCACAGTGAGCCCAAATATGGACCTAGGGACATGGCTTGAACAAACTTGAATCTCCCCCCCCCCCCCCCAAGGATGCTGCATACCAAATATAAAAACATTCCGACTGCTGGATCTGAAGAAGATTTTTAAAGAAAACTCCTCATTTTGAACTAAGTTCTCATTCAGGCTCCCACAGTGAGCCCAAATATGGACCTAGGGCCATGGCTTGAACAAACTTGAATCTCACCCCCAAAGGATGCTGCATACCAAATATCAAAACATTCTGACTGCTGGATCTGAAGAAGAAGATTTTTAAAGAAAATTCCTCATCTTGAACTAAGTTATAATTCGGGCTACCACAGTGAGCCCAAATATGAACCCAGTGACTTGGCTTGAACAAACTTGAATCTCACGCCACTAAGCGAAAATGATTCTGCCTGCTGGATCTTGAGAAGATTTTTAAAGAAATTTGCCTGAAATGCACTAAGTTCAAATTGGGCTGTTATACTGAGCCCAGGGGGCCGATTTGAACAAACATGAATCAGATCCACCCCACAATGTTGCATACCAAATATCAAAAGATTCTGCCTGGCGGATTTGGAGAAGAAGATTTTTGAAGAAATTTGCCAGAAATGCACTAAGTTCGAATTCGAGCTTCTATACTGAGCCCAAATATGAATCCAGGGGGCCGATTTGAACAAACTTGAATCCGATCCACCCCACAATGTAGCATACCAAATATCAAAAGATTCTGCCTGCTCGATCTTGAGAAGATGATTTTTTAAGAAATTTGCCTGAAATGCACGAAGTTCGAATTCGGGCTTCTATACTGAGCCCAAATGTGAATCCAGGGGGCCAATTTGAACAAACTTGAATTAGATCCACCCCACAATGTTGCGTACCAAATATCAAAAGATTCTGAATGATGGATCTGGAGAAGAAGATTTTTGAAGAAATTTGCCTGAAATGCACTAAGTTCGAATTTGGGCTTCTATAGTGAGCCCAAATATGAATCCAGGGGCGCCAATTTGAACAAACTTGAATCAGACCCATACCAAGATGCTGCATACCAAGTATCAAAAGATTCTGCCCACTGGTTCTGGAGAAGATTTTTTAATAATTTTTCTATAATTCATATGGTGCTATCAGAGTTATGCCCCATACAGAGCCCCCCAAGGGACGTGGCCATTTCATTTGAACAAACCTGCATTGCCATATAGTAATGAACATCCACATGACGGCCAGTTATAAGTTAAGCTCCCTTCGGTGAGCTAAAAAGAGTAACCAATCGGCATTCAGTCTGAATAATACCAGTTTGTTTTGGAAAAGCTTGTTTGAAAAAGCGCAACCAACCAGTACAGAGTTTTGATAGTACCATCTTGTCACTGTGTCAGTTACCTTTTCAGGAATTTTAGGGATTTGGAAATGACAGGTTGTTTTTATTCCATTTTGGGTATTTTCAAGTGGATAATTATTGGATTTTCTGTACCGGTGTGTGGATAACATTTTCGGAAAAGGAGATAGGCCAACATTTGCTCTCACAATTTTTATTATTTAAATTTTGCTTCCGTGTCGTGAAAAGCTACTAGCAAGCGAGTGTGGTTAAAAATGCACAGAGGCCGGTTTGGATAAAATTGTGGAGGCCGGTATGGGCGAAATTGCGGAGGCCGGTTTGGTTGGAGGCCGGTTCGGGTGTAATTCTTCGGTGGGTGGGTAGGGATGCTAGACATGAAGGTGCAGATTTTTTGTCCGTGTCGATCAGGGGCAGGGACTTCAAACAAATCGAATATCATAAAGTACATACTATTTATTTATTTATTTGTTAGAGTTTAACGACACTTTAACAGCCAGGGTCATATCATGTCGGTGACAATTTTACAGGTGGAGAAAGCCGGAATACCCGGAGAGAACCACAGAGCAGCTGTCAGCTCTACAACATCGTAACTCTGAACCGCGGCACAGGCAGGGTTAGATTGGTTGAAGACATGCACACCATCGACGTGCAGTACGCCTCAGAACATATCGTCATCGTGTCTCCATGTAGAGAATCGGGGTTAAGTGCCTTGCCCAAGGACACAATGCGGGAGCGCGAATCAGTCGCTGAAATGGTCACCCATCCAACTACTAACCGCGCTCGACGTTGTTTAACTTCGGTGATCTGACGAGAACCGGTTACCGCGACGCCGCCGCTGGGGAAAATTATTGGACGGAATCCTTTCCTTGTGCATACCCGTTCCCCCACGCAGGTCTATCGGCGAACCAAAGGAGATCCAGATCCGACCAATGGTTTTTAAGTTACAATGCAAAATGTTTGTACGGACAGACAGAATTTTTTAAGTCGAAAGAATGGAAAAGGGGCCAGAATTCTGGAAAAAAATATTGGACGAAACCTGTTCCTTGTGCATAACCATTCCCAATGCAGGTCTATCAGCATACCAAAGGAGATACAAATCCGACGGATGGCTTTGGAGTTGCAATGCAAAACGTCTGTACAGACAGAGAGACGGATGGAAGGCCCCACTAGATACCCCAAATCCTCATTCGGAGGTCGAGGCGTAGTAAACACATTGTGACTCCATGACTTGACTCTACAATTTTTTACACCAAAGTACAACATGCTTAGAAGACACTGACCGACAGATAAAAGATCCCCTCCTGCCAAGACATAGATCGGAGAAGCTTGTAACTAACGCAATACTTGAAATTTTCCATGAGAGTGAGTATCAAACTAAAACTCCATCACAAGCCCTACAAGTATTTTTTCCCCACGCAAGCGATGGGAGAAAAAAAAACTGAACGAAATGGTCTTTTTCACATAAATTTAATAAAACATATATGTACAAACTGAAAATACCTCAACAAGGTCTTTGCTGGAAACGCGAAACATTTCCTGACATTTTCTAAACGATCACTGTTTAAATATCTGCAATATAACTGATAAAAATAATATGCTTCAAGAAGAACCATTTTATGATAATCAAAAGCAAAATAGTTCAAAGTGTCGAAGATGACTTGAGGAAAGTGTTGAGTATTAATTAGTCTTAACAGAACAATTCCAACGGTGTAAGAAAATAAAAACAATGACCAGGGACTAATACTATAAAACTTTTACAATTGTATTTTTGTGAATTGTATTTTCTATAAGTGAATATAAATGGCGGAAAAGAATAATTAGCGTTTTGAAAGATATGGCAATTTGCCAACTGGCAAATTGCCACATCTTTGAAAATGCTAATGGTTCATTTCAATTAGTTATTTCAATAAATAGAAAATACAATTCTGAAAAATACAACTGTAAACGTTTTATAGTATTGGCCCCAGGAAGAATAAAAGCTTGATTAATGCCCAGGATAAATAAACGCTTGAGCAACTGAACAACCTCAACATGGTATGCAAACTTTTAATCCTCTGTGCTCCGATGTTAAAAAATTCGAATTCAAGAGACAATATTTTCCCCATAATGCAACTTGGAATTCAATCAGTTCAATAGTGTTTGACAGATCTCCATGAGCTCTGTCAAACAAGACTATTTTTTTATTTGTTTATTGGGGTTTACCGACACATCCAACAGCCAGGGTCTTATCGTGTCAGACAATTTTACGAGTGGAGGAACCGACGTACCTGGGTAGAACCGACGAGCAACTGTCAGCCTCCAGCGTTCTAACCCGGCACAAACAGTCACCGACAGTTGAAGGCAACTGCACCATCATCGTGCGGTATGGAGGCCCACCATGCCCCGCCCCCCCCCCCCCCCCCCACCTGAACAATCGGGATTAAGATGGGAGGGTTGATTCAGAAACGATCGGTGTCAGTGTGGATCAAACCTTCGATCTTTTGGTTTAAAATTCGATGCACTAACTAATGAGCCACCATGCTCCCCGTTGAATTGATTAAATTCCTTGTTCAATTATGGGGAAATAATGCAGCGTTTAATTTTGACATCAGTGTACAGTTGATTAAATAGTGAACAGCGATGAACCGTCGGCACAATGAGCAAAAAATCAGAAAAGAGGGTCAGTTTTAATTTAATTCAACAACCTGTCGGCCGTAGTATTAAATTACTACTGCCTCCACCCCTTGAAGGATTAACATGAATTCACGCATTTTACCGAGGATAGTATTGTATAGGATAATTCCATTCAGAAATATGGCGTTGAAAACGTTAATTCCCTTCTATCCATTCATTTATCTACAAAACGCCGTCGCCATTTATAGAATCATTTTATTTTTCGCTTTCTCAAAAGTGATGATGACTCCCACTACTAACAGGCTATTCCACTGGTTTCTTTCGTGTGAAGTGAGTTAACCCATTTTCTAGCGTAATGTTCATATCCAGGCAACGCTATCCACAGAAATTACAATTCAAATCCCCTTATTTTTCAAATTTGCTGCCTTGAAAACATATATTGGGCCCTCAATGGTGCACCAGACTTGGCCCCAAAACGAGTCATAAGCTATGTTTTTGAGGCAAAAATGGAATTTGTTTTTAACCCTTTACCCAATGTAACGGCCCAAACCAGTCAGCGCTATTCACAAAAATCACCAATTAGTTTTTCATTATTTTTTTTATTTTTTGTCTCAAAAACATAGGTTATGACCCCCCCCCCCCCATTGGAACGAGCTCGACGAGCTCGTTCCAATGAGGGGTCATAACCTATGTTTTTGAGACAAAAAATTAAAAAAATTAGTTATTCAAGAATTTTGTTTGCAAGTGTCGTCTGCTTTACAGGTTAAGGAATGGGTTTTTAACTGGTAATTAAATTTGTTTTGAAAGTGACATCCCTTTGTTTCGTTCGTCAACCCTTAACCTGCTGAGTATTATTATATTAAAATATTTTCCATCAAATCTAATCACAGCTGCCCTGAAGCAGCCATGACTAGATATGATGAACAATTCATCTATTTATAGATGTTTAGGGTCAAATATTTCTGAAAGATGGCTGATCTTGGCCGCAACATGGAGATATAGTCAGTTTAGGCAATCGTTTATATCCATGTTGCCCATTTTAGAGGTCTTCGACCCCAATCGTTGATGACCGGGTCCTATTTTACCAGAAAACACAGAGCCTTTTTACCACCGTAAAAAAGCACTGCTTCACTTCCCGGGGAGTGAGGACTTCCTCCCCGGGCATTGGTTCATTGATTTGAAATTACCACCCTACATTAATTTTGTACTCAATCTGTCAAGAGCGTTTCTGAGGTGTACCACACAAGAACACACCTTTTGCGAAGTTAACATTTCTGTTATCCAACATGACTGGCTGTTTAGCATGTATTATCAGTTCTTGTTTATTAGTCTTACAAGTATGCTCCAATGATTATCTCTATCCTTCATGTCCCTGCAGGGAAGTGAGAAGTGAATTATGGCCAAGGATTCTGAAGGCATCTGGTGGGTGGTAGGTGGGTGGGGGTGGGGGGGGGGGGGCGGGGTATCGTAAAAAAAGCACTCGATCGGGTATTTACAACATCATACATAAATTGTAATGAGACGCTCACTAGTTTTGACATATATACCATTCTTTGAGAGGAATAAGGAGCCATCTGCAGATGGGACATTGTTTCACTCACAGGATGATTTTAAGCTTTAGAAATTTATTGGGGTTTTAACAACTTTTGACAGCCAGGGTCACCTTGTGTCGGACAGTTTTATGGTTGGAGGAAGGCAGAGTACCCGGAGAGAACCACCGATCAACGGCGAGCAACTTCAAGTCGCCCCCAGCATACTAACTTCACACAATCAGCATTAGCATTGGTTGAAGACAAGTGCACCACTGTATGGCTTAGTACCCAACTCCACCGTGCCCCCACATGGGCAACTGGGATTAAGTGTCTTGCCCAAGGACACAATGTGGTTGCCGCAGGTGGAATTCGAACCGCGGACCTCTCGGTTTGCAGCCTGCATCTTTACCTACTGAGTCACCATGCTCCCAAGCTTTAGAAATAACCTGGCCGATTGTATAACTTCTGTGTTGATTATCGACCAAACTTCATCATTATACCTGATCCCCCACCTCTCACATTGGCACTGGCATGCACAAAATACATTGGAAACAAATGCTCGACAGGTCTTGAAAACTCTTAAATTATAGATTGTCAGCACTTTCAAGTATTAAACTATCTTAACTACCTAGTACCTGCCCTATACTCCACTGCCGTTGAGTTAACTGGTTGAGGGCTAGATTATTTTTAGAAGACAGAATTTGTTCATTAAAACTTGCTTTATTATAAATTATTGGAGAGTGCCTATAGGCACTCTCCAATAATTTATAATAAAGCAAATTTTAATGAACAAAACTGTATTAGTAGGTGACAGAATATGAAACTGGAGAAAAGAATTTTAAGACTTTAGTATGGTACCCTCACTTTTCTTTAAAGCCATGATAGTGGCTTCCAGCACTCAACCAGTTAAATAAATAAAACAATAACATGAAAGTAATATCGTGAAATGACAATTAATTCCAATGCATGCGTTTTTATTTTTATTTTTTTTTTTATTTTACAAAATTGCAAATCATAGGGAAATAGATTGCTGCTTTTTCTTGGCATGTTTGGTTTTCGTTCTCAGTATTAAATTCTATTGTCTTCAATGGAGTTGCCATTTTAACCAGTCTCAATAAATCCTGACTCCATAAGATTAACTGGTTGAGTGCTACATTTTATTTGACCACAGAGGTCTCTAGGCACTATCCAATCAAATGTAACCGAGCTATGTATCGTTATCAAAATCTGATTCTTGCCCTGGCAAAATCAAACCTCCACAAACAGATTGTAGATTTTATAGTCACAATCTGTGGTATTCTGTAAAGCCCAAATATGGGCTTCCAGCACTCTACCAGTTAACAAGACATTGCCTTAAGTGTTTCTGGGAATCTCAAAGATAAATCTACTGTCAACTCACTGTGGATTCCCTGTCCTGTGCCATACCTTATTAATAATCTTGCTTGAATAAAAGGCAAAGTCCAAATAGACCAACTCCCCCTTCAGTGTGGGGGAAAAAGCAGGAGAAATTGATTGCAGGATGCTTTTAAAATACCCAGTTGGCAACATGGCAAAAATCTTGGTCCATTCAATTTTAACATTTCTTAATTTAAGCCCATGCTCTGGTTCCAGTCCATAAGTATTGTCGGTCTTCAATAAAAACTTTCAGCGCATATCGAAAGAGAACATATTGCTACCAGTCATTTTAGTAACTGCTCAGATAAGCGTTACTCTGTGAAGATCAGCAAAGTTTCATGCAGAGACATTATCAGGCACAATTCAGTTTAACCCTTTACCCAACATAACGGCCAAAACCGGCCAGTGCTGTTCCCAAAAATCGCCAGTTAATTTCCATTATTTTTTTCATTTTCTGTCTCAAAAACTTAGGTTATGACCCCTCATTGGAACGAGCTTGCCGAGCTCGTTCCAATGAGGGGTCACAACCAATGTTTTTGAGACACAAAATTAAACAAGAGGCCCCACGTGGCCTTAATCGCTCACCTGACAAAGTGACTCTAAGAAGTATTTTAGGTCACCTTCACCATGTCATGCCTCATCAACATTAACTGGTTGAGTGATAGATTTTGTTTGAAGTTCAACATTTGTTACCTAAAATTAGTTTTATTTAAAATCGTTGGTGTGTGGCCAATCTCCAATGATTTTTAATAAAGCAAATTTATCTCTGCAGACAAACTGGTTTAGCATGAAGCACAAACAAGGAATGTGAAGAGATAGCCTTGGACATCTCTCCCCAACTGTGGATATCTTCCATGTGCTACATGTATATATTTGCATGCAAGAAAACAAAAATTTTCACAAATTTTCCAAAATATTAGTTTTTTTTATCATCATTGAACAAGCTCAAACAGCTTATTCCAATAGGGGTATGGGAAGATCAGGTATATTTTTGAGACAGAAATGTGAATATATAAATAATGGTGTTTTTTTGTGAATGATGCTGGAGAATTTTGTGTAAAGATATGGTAAATGGTTTGTTCTAGATACAGAATGATGCAAAAGTATTTAAATTTGATTAGGCAAGTTGTTCCTATAATGCATTTAAAAATTGAAGTAACTGTTTTTTTGCTGACAAACTTTTAGATGTGTGTGTGTGTGTTTGTGTGTGTGTGTGTGTGTGTGTGTGTGTTTGTGTGTGTGTGTGTGGGGGGGGGGGGTAAGAGTGTTCTTGCAAACAAAATTCCTGAATAAATGGAAAATTTTATTTTTTGTGTGAAAGACATAGTGCGTGAATGTTGATTGGAACAAGCTTAGAGAGCTCATTTTAATGTGAAGTCATAAAGCTGTGTTTTACGTACGAAATTCTGGAATAACAAAAAAAATTGCTTTTTTGACTCAAAAAGCATGGTGTGCGACCTCTCATTGGAATGAGCTCAAAAAGCTCATCCCAATGGGGTATTTACAAGCGATAAGTACATGTATGTTTAAGAGACAAAAATTAAAATTTGAATAGTGATTTTTGTGAAGAATGCTGACAAGTTTTGGCAGTTATGCTGGTAAAAAGGTAAGATATGGAAAGTGGTTGTTTTTTAGAGGCGACATTTAATTAAGGGGAATTAACCCTTGATTACTGAGGTAACTTCTAAAAGTACTGAAATTTCATGAAGCAATGTGAATAACAGACAACAGTTGCCTAAAAATTTCATGAATAACTAAAATTTTTATTCCTTTGTCTCGAAAACATGGCATATGACCTTTGTTGGAATGAGCTGAATGCGTGTGTTCCAATGAGGGGTCATAAAATTTGAACGGAGATTTGTGTGAATAATGCATTAGTACTGCTAGATTTGGGTAAACGGTTCACCCTGGATACCACCCCTTCTATAGTAGATCTTTTCTGCAAATTTTGTCTAAGATTCTATCAACTTTACAAATAAATACGTTCATGAATCACAATCAGATCCACCCCACAATGTTGCATACCAAATATCAAAAGATTCTGTCTGCTGGATCTGGAGAAGAAGATTTTTTAAGAAATATGCCTGAAATGCACTAAGTTAAAATTTGGGCTCCTACACGGAGCTCAAATATAAACCCAGGGGGCCGATTTGAACAAACTTGAATCAGATCCACCCCACAATGTTGCTTACCAAATATGAAAAGATTCTGAAGCTGGATCTGGAGAAGAAGATTTTTTAAGAAATTTGCCTGAAATGCACTAAGTTCGAATTCGAGCTTCTATAGTGAGCCCAAATATGAAACTAGGAAGCCGATTTGAACAAACTTGAATCAGATCCACCCCACAATGTTGCATACCAAATATCAAAAGATTCTGCCTGCTGGATCTGGAGAAGAAGATTTTTTAATAAATTTGCCCGAAATGCACTAAGTGCGAATTCGGGCTTCTATATTAAGCCCAAATATGAATCCAGGGGGCCGATTTGAACAAACTTGAATCAGATCCACCCCGCAATGTTGCATACCAAATATCAAAAGATTCTGCCTGCTGGATCTGGAGAAGAAGATTTTTGAAGAAATTTGCCAGAAATGCACTAAGTTTGAATTCGAGCTTCTATAGTGAGCCCAAATATGAATCCAGGGGGCCGATTTGAACAAACTTGAATCAGATCCACCCCGCAATGTTGCATACCAAATATCAAAAGATTCTGCCTGCTGGATCTGGAGAAGATGATTTTTTAAGAAATTTGCCTGAAATGCACTAAGTTCGAATTCGAGCTTCTATAGTGAGCCCAAATATGAATCTAGGAAGCCGATTTGAACAAACTTGAATCAGATCCACCCCACAATGTTGCATACCAAATATCAAAAGATTCTGCCTGCTGGATCTGGAGAAGAAGATTTTTTAATAAATTTGCCCGAAATGCACTAAGTGCGAATTCGGGCTTCTATATTAAGCCCAAATATGAATCCAGGGGGCCGATTTGAACAAACTTGAATCAGATCCACCCCGCAATGTTGCATACCAAATATCAAAAGATTCTGCCTGCTGGATCTGGAGAAGAAGATTTTTGAAGAAATTTGCCCGAAATGCAGTAAGTTTGAATTCGAGCTTCTATAGTGAGCCCAAATATGAATCCAGGGGGCCGATTTGAACAAACTTGAATCAGATCCACCCCGCAATGTTGCATACCAAATATCAAAAGATTCTGCCTGCTGGATCTGGAGAAGATGATTTTTTAAGAAATTTGCCTGAAATGCACTAAGTTCGAATTCGAGCTTCTATAGTGAGCCCAAATATGAATCTAAGAAGCCGATTTGAACAAACTTGAATCAGATCCACCCCACAATGTTGCATACCAAATATCAAAAGATTCTGCCTGCTGGATCTGGAGAAGAAGATTTGTTAATAAATTTGCCCGAAATGCACTAAGTGCGAATTCGGGCTTCTATATTAAGCCCAAATATGAATCCAGGGGGCCGATTTGAACAAACTTGAATCAGATCCACCCCGCAATGTTGCATACCAAATATCAAAAGATTCTGCCTGCTGGATCTGGAGAAGAAGATTTTTGAAGAAATTTGCCCGAAATGCAGTAAGTTTGAATTCGAGCTTCTATAGTGAGCCCAAATATGAATCCAGGGGGCCGATTTGAACAAACTTGAATCAGATCCACCCCGCAATGTTGCATACCAAATATCAAAAGATTCTGCCAGCTGGATCTGGAGAAGATGATTTTTTAAGAAATTTGCCTGAAATGCACTAAGTTCGAATTCGAGCTTCTATAGTAAGCTCAAATATGAATCTAGGGAGCCGATTTAAACAAATTTGCATCAGATCCATCCCACAATGTTGCATACCAAATATCAAAAGATTCTGCCTGCTGGATCTGGAGAAGAAAATTTTTTAAGAAATTTGCCTGAAATGCACTAAGTTCGAATTCGAGCTTCTATAGTGAGCCCAAATATGAATCTAGGAAGCCGATTTGAACAAACTTGAATCAGATCCACCCCACAATGTTGCATACCAAATATCAAAAGATTCTGTCTGCTGGATCTGGAGAAGAAGATTTTTTAATAAATTTGCTTGAAATGCACTAAGTTCAAATTTGGGCTCCTATACTGAGCCCAAATATAAACCCAGGGGGCCGATTTGAACAAACTTGAATCAGATCCACCCCGCAATGTTGCTTACCAAATATGAAAAGATTCTGCCTGCTGGATCTGGAGAAGAAGATTTTTTAAGAAATTTGCATGAAATGCACTAAGTTCAAATTCGAGCTTCTATAGTGAGCCCAAATATGAATCTAGGAAGCCGATTTGAACAAACTTGAATCAGATCCACCCCACAATGTTGCATACCAAATATCAAAAGATTCTGCCTTCTGGATCTGGAGAAGAAGATTTTTTAAGAAATTTGCCTAAATGCACTAAGTTCGAAATCGGGCTCCTATACTGAGCCCAAATATGAACCCAGGGGGCCGATTTGAACAAACTTGAATCAGATCCATCCTACAATGTTGCATACCAAATATCAAAAGATTCTGCCTGCTGGATCTGGAGAAGAAGATTTTTTAAGAAATTTGCCTGAAATGCACTAAGTTCGAAATCGGGCTCCTATACTGAGCCCAAATATTAACCCAGGGGGCCGATTTGAACAATCTTGAATCAGATCCACCCCACAATGTTGCTTACCAAATATGAAAAGATTCTGCCTGCTGGATCTGGAGAAGAAGATTTTTTAAGAAATTTGCCTGAAATGCACTAAGTTCGAATTCGGGCTTCTATAGTAAGCCCAAATATGTATCCAGGGGGCCGATTTGAACAAACTTGAATCAGATCTACCCCGCAACGTTGCATACCAAATATCAAAAGATTCTGCCTGCTGGATCTGGAGAAGAAGATTTTTGAAGAAATTTGCCTGAAATGCACTAAATTCGATTTCAAGCTCCTATAGTGAGCCCAAATATGAATCTAGGGAGCCGATTTGAACAAACTTGAATCAGATCCACCCTACAATGTTGCATACCAAATATCAAAAGATTCTGCCTGCTGGATCTGGAGAAGAAGATTTTCAAAGAAATTTGCCTGAAATGCAGTAAGTTCAAATTTGGGCTCCTATACTGAGCCCAAATATAAACCCAGGGGGCCGATTTGAACAAACTTGAATCAGATCCACCCCACAATGTTGCATACCAAATATCAAAAGATTCTGCCTGCTGGATCTGGAGAAGAAGATTTTTTAAGAAATTTGCCTGAAATGCACTAAGTTCGAAATCGGGCTCCTATACTGAGCCCAAATATGAACCCAGGGGGCCGATTTGAACAAACTTGAATCAGATCCACCCTACAATGTTGCATACCAAATATCAAAAGATTCTGCCTGCTGGATCTGGAGAAGAAGATTTTTTAATGTTTTTCCCATTGCCTACAGTGTTAAAAAGTGCTGACTCAGCACTTTTTCAAAGTCCCGAAACTGTACCCTATGATAAAACCGATGGCAATTTTTTTTTACCAATCCTTTCTGTTGGTCCTAAGGAAGCTGCACACCAAATAAAAATTCTCAGTGCCGTGCAGTTTTGGAGATATGGGAGTTTTAAATTTTTTCTATTTTTAGCTCCTGCGGTTCCTACGGGGCTGCGGGAAAATTTTTTTTTGCATAAATCAAGTACTCATGACCCAATAAGCCCTCACATAAAATCTGGTTCAAATCAGCCTCTCGGTTTGGAAAATAGAAATTTTGGGCGGGGCAAAAAATTTTGACCCTCTCATAACAACGCCAAGTATAGCCCCACAAACTTCTCTTGAACAAATCTGAGTCTACACCTCAAAAGGAAGCTGCACACCAAATATCAAGTCTCTGCTACTGCTGGTTCATGAGAAGAAGATTTACAAAGATTTTGGTGCCCCTTGGGGGCGTGGCACCACCCAGGAGGAGGGGCAACTTCATTTGAACAAATCTGAATTGGCATTAGGTAATAAACATTTAGCCAACATTTGAATAAAATTGGGCTAGTGGTTTAGGAGGAGAAGTCGATAATGTAAAGTTAACGCCGGACGACGACGACGACGGACGACGACGGACGACGGACGGAAAGTGATTAGTAAAGCTCCCCTTGAGCTTCGCTCAGGTGAGCTAAAAATTTAGTTAATAAACAGACTATTTTTTTATTGTTTACAAAAGAGCTCGTGAAATAATCCTCCACGCAAACCACTCAAGGATAAAAATCATACTCGAATCCGAGCAGTGAACTATTGTCTTTGTATGCTGTTTATCAACCAGCCACCATAGAACTACATACACTCTGTTTATTTAGTATATGTTTTTCAACATCTACAACAAAAACAACAAAGTAATAACTTAACAGAATTTTTTTAATTAATGGTCAAATTTCTTTGTTCAGTATTCAAGAAAATACTTCAATTTTTTCAAAGTGACTAATAGTTTTTATGTTACAAGAACTGGTTTGATTTTATCAACCTTCAACCTTAACATAACATGCCTTGCAGACAAAAATGGCAATATTCTTTCTTAATTCTGTTTTTTTCTTTTCCCATATAATCGCTTACATATTAAACTGAAGGAACTGAAGACAGTTTGGAAAGAAAAGATTTCAAAAATGATGTTCATTTGCTTGCTGTTTTGGTGAATATCTCAGAATGAATTTGTCAGTTCGAAAGTTTAGACCCACAAAGTAAATCTTCTGTTTCTCAGGCCATTTTTTTGTAAAATTGCATGCAGGTGGGTGGTTTCTTATTTTATTTTTTATTTTTGTCATTATTTCTTCGCCATCAAAAGTTCATATTCTTGGTTTATTTTAGGCCTGATAATCTACAGAATAGCATGGGTGGTGGTGGTGTATTTCGTCTCTTGAATGCAAAAAGGCTTTGCAATGCTGAAGCATTGCAAAGCCTTGTTGTACTTAAGGGACAAATTTATCAGTTTTATTAACTTGGGTAAAATATCAGACATAAAGCATTCATTTTTAATTTTTTAAAAGTTTGCATTGGTTATAAAAAAGAGAGTATGCAGTAGCCAAAAGGACCATGCAGGAGGGCCTGAGAAACAGATTTTTAACTTTTTTAGGCCTTAGCCATGATAATTTTTCACTGAATTATTATATTCTAGTCATGACTAAAAACTGAGAGAGCGCCGAGAAGTTTTTCCAGATATGTATACTAGGCCTCTGGAGGTTATGAGAACTGGGTTAACCGATAAAAGGTCCTGCAGCAGAAATTTGTGAACACAAGCAAATTTTTAGATAATAAAACACGGGATATACAGACGAGTACTTCATGAACTGAAAATTTATCTGTTGCATCAAGTTTCCACTACATGAGAAAGTAAGTATTGTCCCTGGAGTGCATCGAGGTGCCATCTGCAATGCTTTAGCACTGCAGATGGCACCTTTATGCATGCTAGGGACATATTATATGTATGGATGCTTAGATCATCTCGTGTGTACACTAACTTTGTTATTCCATAAAACTGGAGTCAATGGACACAAAGGTTTATGCGACCTTTGCTCTACCCTACTAATGCCTATCGATTGTTTAATTTGGGCATGATGGCAACCACAGACCCAATATAATGCAGACAAGTGGGAGAAAAGAATGTCATTATTCTCACTTTACCAGCCCGTTCCTTCTGCTTTTCATATTTCTTGCTAAGAAACATTAGTTCAAAGTGTCTTTGTTATGGGTCTTCTACGCCCGTTGTTCCTGGTCTTTCCCCTTGAGTTAATATTTACTCATGCAGATTTCACCATTGACCGGTATTGCAACCGGTATTGCTACTTTTGAGTTTAATGTAACCCTTTACCCAACGTAATGGCTAAAACCAGCCAGCACTTTTCACAAAATTCAACATTCAATTTTTATTACTTTTTAATTTTTTGTCACAAAAAATAGCTTATGACCCCTCATTGGAATGAGCTCAATGAGCTCGTGCCAATGAGGGGTTATGAGCTATGTTTTTGATGCAAAAAAATAAAAAAAATTAGTGCTTCAAGAATTTTATGTGCTAGTGTGGTCCACTTTTCATGTTAGGTAAAGTGTTAAAAGGCCTGACTAAAAATGCATTCAAGCATTTGCTGAAACCAGCTCTTGTATTGTAAGAGGTAAGTATGTCACAGATGTGTGTCAAAAATTATTCAAATAAACAATGTTTCTAATTCTGTGGAAAAATCAACTTTCTAGGATTTCTTCATTTTTTTGAATGCATTAAGCAATTCAATGGGCAGTGGGAATACTATGGTGGATTTCTTCTCTGCCGAGATGCTGTTCAGTGTTTGTAGGTATTGCAGCTGCAGGGCAGCAGGGGATTCAACTATGATATCAGCAGCTTCTTTCAGTGCTCTGGATGCCTGCTGTTCTCCTTCTGCAGCAATAACCTGGGGAATAAGAGAAAAAAATAAATAATTGCGACATATTCAAATTTCATAAGCTTATTTTATAAATATATAGAGGCATAAATGAAAAAAAGTCATTTTCTAACAATGGCTCATTGACCCAGTTCCAATGACTGCCATATTTGTACAATTTTATTGACAAAGTGTAAAGATATTCCAGGTCATGTTAGCCTTGTATTGTTTAATTTGTTCCCTCCATAAGGGTTAAATTAACTCAATTCTGTTCACACAAATTCTAGCAGAGGTGCAGCGGGAATCTACATGGATTCACACTGGCTTTGTTGCATGAATCTTTAACCCTTTACCTAACATGAAAAGCAGACGACACTTGCAACAAGCCAAGAGCAATACCGGGTCTGGACCTGCGTCGCTGCATGCAAATGAATCGGCAAACAGGAAGTGGCTGCACGGCAGATCTGAAAATTGCATACACGATACAACTGATCATTATCAGGCTCCAGATGAAATATAAAATCAATCCCTTGCATAGAAGCCGAGAAAAGTTTGACGAAAAATTTCAATGTTCAGTGGGTACAGTAAAATTTCAAAGTATCGGCAAACAGGAAGTTGCTGCACAGCAGATCTGAAAATTGCTTACATCATACAACTCATCATTATGAAGCAGCAGACCAAATATAAAATCAATCCCTTGCATAGGAGCCAAGAAAACGTTGATGGAAAATTTCAATGTTCAGTGGGTACAGTAAAATTTCAAAGTATCGGCAAACAGGAAGTGGCTACACGGCAGATCTGAAAATTGCTTACATGATACAACTCATCATTATGAAGCAGCAGACCAAATATAAAATCAATCCCTTGCATTGAAGCCAAGAAAACCTTGACGGAAAATTTCCATGTTCAGTGGGTACAGTAAAATTTCAAAGTATTGGCAAACAGGAAGTAGCCGCACGGCAGATCTGAAAATTGCTTACACGATACAACTCATCATTATGAAGCAGCAGACCAAATATAAAATCAATCCCTTGCATAGAAGCCGAGAAAACCTTGACGGAAAATTTCAATGTTCAGTGGGTACAGTAAAATTTCAAAGTATCGGCAAACAGGAAGTGGCTGCACGGCAGATCTGAAAATTGCTTACACGATACAACTCATCATTATGAAGCAGCAGACCAAATATAAAATCATTCCCTTTCATAGAAGCCAAGAAAACTTTGATGGAAAAAGTGTTTCGGACGGACTGACGGACTGACAGAATGACGGACTGATGGACAGAGTCGAGCGGTTACTAGACCTGCTCTGCGCTGGCGACGTAGGTAAAAAGAATTCTTGAATAACTAATGTTTTTCATTTTTTGTCTCAAAAACATAGGTTATGACCCCCTCATTGGAAGAGCTCGTTCCAACAAAGGGTCCTAACCTATGTTTTTGAGACAAAAAAATGAAAATTAATTGGCGATTTTCGAGAATAGTGCTGGCCGGTTTTGGCGTTATGTTGGGTAAAGGGTTAAGTGAATTAATTCTCGGATTTGGGGCAAAATATAAGCTCTGTATAGTTTACAGCATTAAATCATTCTTATTGGTTCTCGTCCTAACATGATAGGTATGGTGGTTTCTTAAGTTACTTAATGTCAAGCCAAAATCTTACTTAAACTAAATTACGCGTGATGTTTAACCCTTTACCCAACATAACGGCTGAAATCGGCCAGTGCTATTCTCAAAAATAGCCAATTAATTTTCATTATTTTTTCATTTTTTGTCTCAAAAACATAGGTTATGATCCCTAGTTAGAACGAGCATGTCGAGCTCATTCCAACAAGGGGTCATAACCTATGTTTTTGAGACAAAAATAAAAAAAAATTAGTTATTCGGGATTTTTTTTTGCAAGTGTCGTCTGCTTCTCATGTTAGGTAAAGGGTTAATAGGAAATGCCACTAATATGAATACATTAGATTTTCGTTCTTTCAGTACATCATCATCGTAGGTGTCGCAGCTGCAGGGCAGCCGGGGATTCAACTATGATTTCAGCAGCTTCTTTGAGTGCTCTGGATGCTTGCTGTACATCATCATACATAGTTTCGCCAGCAAAAAAAAAAAAAAATCAGATAAGACACTGTCAACGAGGATTACTTACACTGATGAACCCTTTCATTTTCAAACTCATTTAGCCATTGCATTGTTTGAGTTCAATGAAAGGCCTAAAGTTGTAAATTATATTGCAGGCATCGGGGAAACTTGATATATTGCCAGAACAGCATAAAACGTCACAAAAAAATTTTAAACACCATATAATTTTGACACAATTACATTATTTGGGTACAGCCTTTATACCGTTGCTATTTGGAGGAATTTAAACGCCTGAATCGAAAAGAGCAATGATTGCTTGACCTGAGGAAAATTTCTGGATTGCAATTTTTGCCATCTCAGATGATGCATTACCAAATTTTCACTTTTTATCAACAGTACTGTTTTTGTGAGTGACATGACACAAACATGTGATGATTATGATACACTAACCTATCGCAATGACCTCGAAAGACAATGAAAACACCCCCAAAAGTTAAGATCTACTGACTTGAACATATGGCAAAAAAATCAAATGAAAGGGGTATATTGGGCCAAACAAAATAAATTGATCGATTCTCAGGCATTTTTTTTTTTCAAATCAGTTGTTTTTCTTGCATCTAGCATGCATGGATTGTGTGCCTTCCCAATGTTTTCACACACAGAAAATACAGAAAGTACATAATTTTACACATAAACTCATCTCATTTTAAAAATGAAATAATGATTTTGCATCATCAGTTATTCTCTTCAGATTTCAGAGTCCCTTCTGTGTAAATACTGAAGCCCAGTCCCAGTCTCTGAATCACCCAATTTTATAGAAATATTGGAAGGAAAACACTGAAAGCCAATAAAAATGTCCAATGAGGGGGGTTCAATTTCAATGAGGGATTGCCTAGGAATCAAAACACCTTTTTTGGATTAAGCTGCTCCAGTTGTAGCGGGGTAATTCTTTATCCCAGGCACACATAGTAAAAAAAAATGGTATTTTAATTATAGTTTTAACAATATTTCAGATAATTTCAATGAGCCCATATCATGTGACCCCTCACTGGAACGAGCTCGTTCCAATGAGTAGTCAAATGAAATGGCTTTGTAGACATTTTTTAGAAACTTGATATTTTTTCAACTGTTCAATTTGTAAATCACACAGGTTGATGCAGCCAGTTCATAAGGTCAAGGCTTAACAGATTGGCATAATCAAACAGGTTGTTAAATACATACTGAAGTGGGGCAACATGCAACCTTTTCACAATCTGGGAAGCAAAATTACCAAAATTATGTACTAGGTGGGAATTTGCCTCAGAGTCCTGAGCATCACTACATCATTGTTGGTCACCAAAACTAACTGGTGGACTGCTAATTTAATTTTGGTAACCATAATCTGTACACATATACAAGCCAGAAAATAAGCTTACTGTCATCTGCAAAATGAGGTCCCCAAAGGGTGAATATAGTGGTGCTACACTAAATTCTCCCTCAGGGGACCTCAGTTTGCATCAAGGTCGCAGGTTTGAACAGAAAGTGGAACCCACAGGGTAAATTGGCCTACTGTTTGGGATAGCAGCAGAATATTCACCCTCTTGGGACCTCATTCTGCATTTGACAGATTGCTTACTTTCAGGCTTGCATTCATACTCTCCAATAAACTTTTGCAAAATAAATTTACCTGAAAAAAATAACAACCGAGTTTCCAAAGGAATTTGAAGCACATCAATACATCAGTAGAATAAAACTAGTTAATTACCTTAGCTCTGGCCTCTCTTGAAGCTTCAGCTTCTGCTGCCATAGCTCTCTGCATCTGTACTGTTAAGCGGACATCTTTACTGTAAAATAAGAGTGTTTGTTAGTATGAATAAAAAATTTATCATCAGAAAATAAAATAAGTATATACTGAACAGTTTACCAACATTACTGAGGACAAAAGATGAAAATACGAAATGAGTTCAGCCACACTTAGTTATTCTAATATTTCATGATGAATGCATTAGTACTCAAACGATTAGTCGACTAGTCGATGTTGACTCTGGGCAAACCAGTAGTCGACTCTCAATTGTGCAGTCGACTAGTCGGAGGAGTTCAAACTTTTAGGTAAATAGAATCCCTTCTGTGCCACTGTCAGACAGTTTGAACAGCAATATTGGGCAATCAATGTATACATCTATTGCCATCTAATAGTAGTGACAGTAGTTTGTTTTAACTGGTACTAGTAGAGTGCTGAATTATTTTGGGCTATCAGGATATGTTATTAATTTGCCTTGTTGCAATTTATGGGAGAGTGCCTATAGGCACTCTCCCATAAATCGCAACAAGGCAAATTAAATAAGACTATATACTTTCACTCTTAGCATAATTAGAAGCACATTAACAGAATAATGTTCCAGTAAGTTGCTGTATATGAATGCCCAAGTGAAGCCAAATTTGGACCTTCAGCACTCTACCAGAACACCAACACTGTTATAAGGAGACAAGTTATCACCAATGACTAGTCGAAGTCGACTTGACTTTTGGATATTGACTAGTCGACTTTGGAATTCACCAGTCGTTTGAGCACTAGAATGCATAGAAACTAACCAACATCTTCAACCCTTGAAACAAAACATCAGTTGACAGTAGATGAACTGTGAAAGAGTGAGTTTCCTGAACAAAAATAGTAAGATTTTAATTTTTTGTGGCTTAAAGAGGAAAATTTGACTTCAATAGTGAGACTGTAAAAATCACAATTTCAGGCTTCTTTAACACTTTACCCAACGTAACGGCCAAAACCGGCCAGCGCTATTCTCAAAAATCGCCAATTAATTTTCAAAATATTTTCATTTTTTGTCTCAAAAACATAGGTTATGACCCCTCGTTGGAACGAGCTCGTCGAGCTCGTTCCAACGAGGGGTCATAACCTATGTTTTTGAGACAAAAAATGAAAAAAATTAGGTATTCAAGAATTTTTTTTGCAAGTGTCGTCTGCTTTTCATGTTAGGTAAAGGGTTAACACTGATTTATTGGAGAAAAATAGTGAGTCTCGCTCTAAAATAGTGAGACATAAAATGTCGGGCTAACAGAGAAGAAAATATATTTGTTAAGGCCCCACAAAGTAGATCTTCTGTTTCTCAGGCCATTTTTTGTAAAACTGCATGTGGCCGGGTGTTTTTTTTATTCTATTTTTGTCATTATTTCTTTGCCGTCAAAAGTTTATGTCCTTGGTTTGTATTTTATGTTTTAGGTCTCATAATCTACAGAATAGCCTGGGTGGTGGTGTATTTCGTCCCTTGAGTGCAAGAAGGCTTTGCAATACTAAAGCATTGCAAAGCCTTGTTGCTCTCGAGGACAAATTTATTAACTCGGGTCAAATTATATCAGCCATAAACCATTCAATTTTTATTTTTTTAAGTTTGCATTGGTTATAAAAAGAGAGCATGCGGCTACCAAAAGGACCATGCAGGAGGGCCTGAGAAACAGCTTTTTTACTTTTTTAGGCCTAATGGTAAGGGAGATAATCTGATCAACACATTGAATAAAACAACCATAAAGCAACTTGAAAAAAAAACAACATGAAATCTGGATCACGTTTGTACATTGACTACATTATACAGACTTACACATGCTAGTTAGTGATGAACCGATAATTGGAGCATCGGCTGATTATGACAACCGGCAGGTAAAAACTGGCAGTTTCCGGATATTCTATATTCAACACTGACTATTAAAAATCCCTTTAATATTTGGTCATTTCAATAAAGTTTCCCCATTATAAACGTGTGTAGTGCATAGCAGAAAATTTGGTGATTTGCAGAGCAGAGATATTATGGAATTTACAAATGCTATCGGTACGAGATCGCCACCATCTCCCGAAGATTGTAGAGTTTATGTAAACATTAGAAAAACAAATCAAGGGAGGCAACACGTTGAAAAAAGAACACTGAATAATACATTCTGATAAACGTGTAAACCATGCATCATACGACTTCACAACACACATTAACATCAAAATTATTATTCAATTAAGACATAAAGTATGTGTGCTCAGTATATTCCTGGTTGATACAGACAAGTTTATTGTATTCTTACACAAAACCGTATTAACACTATTTACCAAAATAAAACGCAATTTTCACGAGAACAATATCATGTGATTCTATCGTTAATAACGATCTTTTCCACACACCCCAACCAAAATGCAAATATTATATTGCTTAATATTGCACAGCAGTAAATATGCATATTCTGAGAACTTATGTGGTATTAAGCTTTCGTAATTGATGATTTATCAACAACATTTCTATAGTATAACAGGAACCAACAGATTTTCTTCCCTGTCCTACTTCAGCCATCGGAATCGGCATAATCGGCAGAGAAATCACTGGTAATAGGTTGATAGCAAGTTTCGATAATCGGTTCATCACTAATGCTAATAAAATAATGAACAAACTAACGAGGTTAAACAAGATAAATGTTTTTTCACTGGAGTATCCACTTTTTGCTCGAGTACATGAAAATAATCTAACTCCTGTTAACCTTTTACTTAATGAATCGACCACATCCACCTGTACAATCTGAAAAATAAGCAGTTGAAAAACAAGAGGCCCCCAAGGGGCCTTAATTGCTCACCTGACAAAGTGGTTCAAAGAACTATTTTGGATCCCATTCAGTTAGTCATGGTTTATCAACACTACAGAGGAAAGAAGTCATGAAATTATTCATAACTCTAGTGTCCATGTCAGATGATTATTATCCTGGGTCTTCCAGACTGCTTCCAATTCTATCAGCTGTAGACTAGCACTGCCAAATTTCCAAGGATTGTTTTGTCACTGCCCTCCGATCAATTAGAGCATGAATATTAACCCAGGGACACAATTTGAACAAACTTAAATCTCACACACACATCCTAACACCCCCCCCCCCCCCACACCCCCAGATGATGTATACCAAATATGAAAGCATTCGAATGGCTGAACTGAAGATTTTCAATGAAATTTCATCATATTGCACTAAGTTAAAATTCAGGCTCTGGAGCCCAAATATTAATCCAGGGATGCAATTTGAACCAACTTAAATCTGACCGCCCCCACCCCCCTCCCCCCCCCCCCCCCCCACACTAGATATTGTATACCAAATATCAAAAGATTCTAACTGATGGTTCTAGAGAAGATTTTTAAAGAAATTCCTTCATATTACATATTTTTCTCAGATTAACTGACCCCCGGGAACGGGGAGTGGGGCTGGTGGTATTAATTTTTGGGGATTGCAAAAAATCCACTAAATCTTTCAAAATATATTTTGCAGCCAAACATTTTGTTGCATCTAACTGAATCCCCCACCCCTTCCCCACATTCCCCAGGAAGGGACGGGAGGACATTGGGTAAAAACATTTTCGCATAAAACCACTCTAATTCATCTAGGAACTCAATTTTGAAAACAATCGAAAACAATTTTTCCGAATTTTGGTCCAAAAGTTCCAAGATCCAAAATTTCAGGCCACAATAAAAAAAAAAAAAAATGGGCCTCAAAATTGAACAAAACAATTAAAAAATCGAAAAACAATTTCCCCAATTTTGGTCCAAAATTTCGGAGTCCGAACCAGGCCCAAAATTTTCAGGCAAAATTTTTTTTTTTTTCATCCTAAAATTGAACAAAACGCGTAAAAAAGCAAAAAAAATTTGAGATTTTTTATACCAAATGTTAAAGGATTCTGACTGGTGGATCTGAAGAAGATTTTTACAGAAATTTCCTCATATTGCACTAAGTTAAAATTCAGGCTCTCATAGGGAGCCCAAATATTAAGTGAGGAACTTGTTTTGAACAAACTTGCATCTGCCCCCACCCCCCTAACGATGATGTATACCAAATATGAGAGGATTCTGACTGGTGGACCTGAAGAAGATGATTTTTAAAAGAAATTCCCTCATATTGCACTAAGTTAAAATTCAGGTTCCCATAGGGAGCCCAAATATTAACTGAGGAACTCGATTTGAACAAACTAGAATTGGTTAAATTCCTAGTTGGATCATGGGAAATGTTTCGTATTTTGACATCAGGGTGCTAGAGGGTTACGCATGACAGTGCTGTTCTATTTTACAGAGTCACCACAAATTTAAAAGAACAGAACTACTCACACTTCTACTCGTTTCACTTTGACTCCCCATGGATCTGTTGCTTCATCAAGATTTGACTGAAAATAAAAACATACAGATCATATCAGTAACTTTCAAATCTTCAATGGTAGAAACTCTTGGTTATGTATGAAAGAATCAAATATTGAAAACATTGATGACTGATTGTTTTATTCCAAGTGACATTCTACAATTCAACAATCTCATTTCAATGGCTACTGAGGGATATCAGCCATTTTTGAAGACAAAATTAAAATTTCTGAATGATTGCAAAATACATCCTGCTGCTTTTCCCAGGAAATTTTTCTCAGTAGAGGAATGACATGATTCAGTATCATCACCAATCCTTTCCATCCAAAACTTGGATAGAAATCAACGCCGAGCCACAAGGCTACATTTGTTGGGGGGAAAATAGAGAAAAATATTCCGAGCCTTTATGATTTAGCCTTATAGCTTAACCCTTTAACCAACATAACAGCCAACACTTTTCTCAAAAATCGCCAATTAATTTTCATTATTTTTTTCATTTTTTGTCTCAAAAACATAGGTTATGACCCCTCTTTGGAACGACCTCGTTGAGCTCGTTCCAATGAGGGGGTCATAACCTATGTTTTCAAGACAAATGAAAGTGTCAATGACACTGTAGCTCAACTTGTCAAGACAAAGACATGCACATGTATAGTATGTGACACAGCAATGACAAATATCTAGGTAATGACCTGATAACAAAGGTACATATAAAGTATTGTAATGGTCTGTACATAAATACTGACCGTTGCCTGTAACAAATGTATAGGTAAAGTATTGTAAAGGTGGGTGACAGTCAGATGCTAAACTAGAAAAAAATCTTTGCATCCCAGAGTGGGTCTGACTGAACCCCAAAATATTTGTTCTCATAGCACAGTGATAACAAAGGCACCCCAAAACACACTCGTTCTTGTCCCAAGGTGAAAACAAAGGTACCCAAGAAGTTTTGTGAAGATCAGTTCATAAATACGAGCTGTATAAAACTTGTGACAAAAAACTGATTGGACCTAATTTTGGTACAAAATGGCCACTGGCAGCCATCTTGAATTTTGGACCATACCCAGAAACACTCATTCTCGTCCCAAGGTGATAACGAAGGTACCCAAGAAGTTTTGTGAAGATCGGTTCATAAATACAGCCTCTACCCTGAGCCGTATTGACATGTGTGCTCACATTGTGTAAGTAGCACTGAATAAATCAAAGTTCATCTAATTTGCATAATTTCTGCACGAAAAAAAACCCCTTACAATATGTGATGTATTCCATGTTACTAAACATTCATACAAAAATTTATTCAAATCAGAACTTTCATACAGAAGTTCTGTAGAAAAGACTGATTGCACTAATTTTGGTACAAAATGGCTGCTGGTGGCCATCTTGAATTTCGGACCACACCCCAAAACACTCGCTCTCATTCCACGGTGATAACAGAGGTACCCAAGAAGTTTCGTAAAGATTGGTTCATAAATATGGCCTCTCGTCTGAGCTGTATAGAAGTTGTGTACAAAAAACTGATTAGACCTAATTTCGGTACAAAATGGCCACTGGCAGCCATCTTGAATTTTAGACCGCACCCAGAAACACTCGTTCTCGTCCCAAGTTGATAACAAAGGTACCCAAGAAGTTTTGTGAAGATCGGTTCATAAATACAGCCTCTAGCCCGAGCCGTATTGACATGTGCACTTAAGAGTATAAGTAGCACTGAATAAATCAAAGTTCATCTAATTTGCATAATTTCTGCACGAGAAAAAAACCCGTACTATATGTGATGTATTCCATGTTACTAAACATTCATACAAAAATTTATTCAAATCAGAACTTTCATACAGAAGTTCTGTACAAAAGACTGATTGCACTAATTTTGGTACAAAATGGCTGCTGGTGGCCATCTTGAAATTCGGACCACACCCAAAAACACTCGTTCTCATCCCATGGTAATAACAAAGGTACCCAAGAAGTTTCGTAAAGATCGGTTCATAAATACGGCATCTAGCCTGAGCCGTATAGAAGTTGTGTACAAAAATCTGATTAGACCTAATTTCGATACAAAATGGCCACTTGCAGCCATCTTGAATTTTGGACGGCACCCAGAAACACTCGTTCTCGTCCCAAGGTGATAACAAAGGTACCCAAGACGTTTCGTGAAGATCGGTTCATAAATACAGACTCTAGTCTGAGCCGTATTGACATGTGTACTTACTGTGTGTAAGCAGCACTGAATAAATCAAAGATCATCTAATTTGCATAATTTCTCCACGAGAAAAAAACCTGTATTATATGTGATGTATCCCATGGTACTAAACATTCACACAAAAAATTATTCAAATCAGCGCTTTCATATGGAAGTTCTGTGCAAAAATCTGATTGCACCAAATTTCGTACAAAATGGCTGCCATCGGCCATCCTGAATTTCGGACCGGACCCCAAAACACTCGTTCTCGTCCCACGGTGATAACAAAGGTACCCAAGAAGTTTCGTAAAGATCGGTTCATAAATACGGCCTCTAGCCCGAGCCGTATTGGCATTTGCCCTTATAGTGCTGAAAGTAACACCAAAAAACATCAAAGTTAGTCTAATTTGCATAATTTACGCACGAGAAAAAAACCTGAATTATATGTGATGTATCCCATGGTACTAAACATTCATACAAAAATTATTCAAATCAGAGCTTTCATATGGAAGTTCTGTACAAAAAACAGATTTCTGCATCGTCGGTACAAAATGGCAGCTGGCAGCCATCTTGAATTTCGGACCGCACCCAAAAACACTCGTTCTCGTCCCACAGTGATAACAAAGGTACCCAAGAAGTTTCGTAAAGATCGGTTCATAAATACGACCTCTAGCCCGAGCCATATCCAATTGTTGACGGACAGACGGCCAGACGGACAACGGGCCATGGCATAAGCTCAAATTTGGCTTCGCCAAAGTTGAGCTAAAAATTAAATATTAAATCTTGTTATTTGGTCACAACCAGCTCAATTTGGTCGGCAACCCCGAGGCACCACAAATTAGCATTAAAGACTCAAAATCGTAGTCTTCGACCAATCGTCCATTGGTCGATTCGTTGGCAATTTCCGTTCACAACGAATCGTCCAGATTCTACGACGAATGTGCAATCACGACGAATCGACCAGTAACCGTCTCCACAGACTCTTCCACACCCGACAACTCCGGCTGGGGAGTCGGCAGTCTGATGGGACTGTCTGTGGGAGTTGGAGGGGAAGTGGCGGCCGCCTCTGGCTCTTTCTTTTCCTCACCGTTCTCTTTCTTTTTCTCCAAAAATGCCTCCAAGCGTCGGGCATCCCTCCGCTTGATGGACGAGCTCTTTCTTCTGTTTTTTCTTCTACTCTTCTCTTTTCAGGGCATCGAAACCCCCTTGGTGAGGACCAGTGTGAGAGGGGTCCTCTCACTAAAGGTACTACCTCTACCCTTGGGGGGGGGGGGGGTGGTGTGGTGTTCTCACTTGCAGTGGAGAATTCCAAGGTCAGGTAGATGCTCTCGCCCTTCTCCTGGATAGTCCAGGTGATGGGACAAGAGACGCCCAGAGCTGATTTGGTTTTCTGTAGTCTTGCCGGTAGATCCAGTGCTCCCATGTTTGTTTTAATTCAGGTGTTCACACTCTGAAGTCAGAGGTGCGAATGTGAATGATGGCATATCACTTTCAAGCATTTTTATGGACATTTGCAATCAATCAAAGTGCAGCTCTGTGATTGGTGTAACCATTATATTTATTGGATTGACTTTCAGTGGCAAGAATTTAAATTAACTTCATGCTACAGTTCAGAAATGCCAGAGTACATGAATATTTTAACCCTTTACCCAATGAATTGCATGTGAAACAAAACTATATCATGTGACCCCTCATTGGAACGAGCTCGTTCCAATGAGAGATCACATGATATGGTTCTGTTGAAATTTTAAAAAATATTTAAAATAATAAATTTTGATATCGTCTGCATTGGGTAAAGGGTTAAAGAGTTTAACCCTTTCAATCCAGTCCACATAAACTTTTGTAAAATATTTGCTCCCATGAAACTCAATTTTGGGTTGAATCAAATCCTAAATTGAATCAGACAGAGGATTTTGAATCTCGAATGAATATCTTACCACTCTTCAAATTGCAGATACTGCACCTTCTTGTTTACAACTGTGCATATTTTCAGTCTCCACTGAAGCATTGTATTCAAAGGCCACTCGTCTGTTTGGTAATGTCAGCCAAAAAGCAGAATATTCCAAAACGGAATCAACAGAATCAAGCTTGGGAAGTGGAACCTTCTTGCACTGTTCTTCTATCATCAGTTCTCCTATACATGAGGCCTAATGACAGAAGAGTTCACGAGAAGACATTTGGTAGGATTTTCAGCATCTCAATGGCTGGTGTAACTGGACATCGAATCGAATCATTGGGATGATTCTGAATCAAACTGAATTTTGAAACTTTGCAGAGCCCAAGTAAAAGAAAATTGGTTATTGGCATTCAAACAATATAATGAAGAGCGAATCATTAAGGACGTTCAATACTGACTTATTGAGGCTGTTGCAAGCCAGAGAATAAGCAGACTGTCATCTGAATGAAAGTGTCAATCACTCTGTAGCTAAACTTGTGTGTTGTGTTTGACGAAAAGGATAATGTTCAATGTTTATGAAAGGATTATGAAATAAGACAAGTATTGTGATAATTGGGAATATGTTCATTTCTGTTCCCTGTATGCTATGTTTTTGATAAAAATAATATGAGGTGTACACTGTACTAAAGGGCGGAGGGGTGGGTTAATATGACCTCACAGTTAATGTATGTGGCCCTCACAGTTAACGTATATCAACAAAAGTTACCAAGTTACAGTGAAATTATTCCAAAACGAGTCATCCTATCAAGTTAGATTAAAATCCCTTCATAAATATGGCCTGTAAACTGTGCTAAAGGTTTTTGCGCTTCGGGCCCCTGTAGCTGTCAGTTTCCCAATTGCGTCCAAAGGGGACGTTCTCATCTAGACATTATATGAAGTCAACCTACCAAGTTACAATGAAATCCCTTAATAAATATGACCTGTAGACTGTGCTAAAGGTTTTGGGCTCTGGCAGCCATCATGGTTGAAAGATCGCAACTAAAAGGGGAATTCTCATCTGGGCATCATCTGGAGTGATCCTGCAAAGTTACAATGAAATCCCTTCATAAATATGACCTGTAGACTGTGCTCAAGGTTTTTTGGGCTTCGGGCCCCTGAAGCCGTCACAGTTGACCAATCACGACCAAAAGGGGATGTCTAGGCATTATATGGAGTCAAACTTACGGGTTACAATGAAGTCCTTCCATAAATATGACCAACAGACTATGCTAAAGGTTTTGGGGTTTTGGATTCGGGCAGCCATAAAGGCTGAATGATCGCGACCAAAAGGGGACGTTCTCATATAGACATTATTTAGAGTCATCCTACCAAGGTACAATGAAATCCCTTCATAAATATCACCTGTAGACTGTGCTAAAGATTTTCGGGCTTTGGGCCCCTGTAGCCAACACAGTTGCCTAATGGTATCCAACCTACCAAGTTACAATGAAATCCCTTCATAAATATGATCTGAAGACTGTGCTAAAGGTTTTTGGGCTTCAGGCTTGGACAGCCATCATGGTTGAATGATCGCAACCAAAAGGGGACATTCTCATCTGGACATCATCTGGAGTGATCCTATGAAGTTACAATGAATCCCTTCATAAATATGACCTGTAGACTGTGTTCAAGATTTTCGGGCTTCAGGCACCTGTAGCCATCACAGTTGACCAACCATGACCAAAAGGGGATATCGTCATCTAGGCACTATATGGAGTCAACCTAACAAGTTACATACAATGAAATCCTTCCATAAATACGACCTACAGACATGCTAAAGGTTTTTGGGCTCGGGCAGCCATCAAGGCTGAATGATCGTGACCAAAAGGGGACGTTCTCATCTGGGCACTATTTGGAGTCATCCTACCAAGCTACAATGAAATCCCTTCATAATTATGACCTGTAGACTGTTCTAAAGGTTTTCGGGCTTTGGGCCCCTGAAGCCGTCACAGTTGCCCAATCGTGTCCAAAAGGGGACGTTCTCATCTAGACATTATATGAAGTCAACCTACCAAGTTACAATGAAATCCCTTCATAAATATGACCTGTAGACTGTGCTAAAGGTTTTCGGGCTTCGGGCTCGGGCAGCCATCATGTTTGAATGATCGCAACCAAAGGGGACAATCTCATCTGGGCATCATCTGGAGTAATCCTGCGAAGATATAATGAAATCCCTTCATAAATATGACCTGTAGACTGTGCTCAAGGTTTTCGAGCTTCAGGCACCTGTAGCCATCACAGTTGACCAATCACGACCAAAAGGGGATGTCATCATCTAGGCATTATATGGAGTCAACCTAACAGGTTACAATGAAATCCTTCTATAAATATAACCTTTTGCCTATGCTAAAGGTTTTTGGGCTCGGGCACCCATCAAGGCTGAATGATCACAACCAAAATGGGATGTTCTCATCTAGACATTAATTGGAGTCATCCTACCAAGTTACCTTCATAAATATGACCTGCAGACTGTGCTAAAGGTTTTCGGGTTTCACAGTTGCCCAATCAAAAGGGGACTTTCTCATCTAGACATTGTATGAAGTCAACCCATCAAGTTACAATGAAATTCCTCAATAAATATGACCTGTAGACTGTGCTAAAGGTTTTCGGCTCGGGCAGTCATCACGGTTGGCAGATCATGCCCAAATGGGGAAATTCTCATCTAGACATCATATGGAGTCATCCTACCAAGTTACAATGAAATCCCTCCACATTAAACATGACCTGCAGACTGTGCTAAAAGTTTATGGGTTTCAGGCTTGGGCAGCCATCACGGTTGACAGATCATGCCCAAAAGGGGACGATCTCACCTAGGCATTATACAGAGAAATCTTACCAAGTTACAATGAAATCCCTTCATAAATACGACCTGTAGACTGTGCTAATGGTTTTCGGGTTTTGGTCTCTGGCAGCCATACCGGTTGCCTGATCGCGACCAAAAGCGGACGTTCTCATCTAGACATGACCCCAAACCTGCATATGAAATTTCGTGACGATCAGACAAAAACTGCGGGGTGTAGCCCGTGCTAAAGGAAAATGTGAACAGACGTCACAGACTCAGACTCACAGACTTCTGCACACAGGATGGCAATAGCTTATCTTGATGTCAAGTTAAGCTAAAAATGAGGTCCCCAGAGGGTGAATTTAGTGATGCTACCCTGCACAGCAGGGTAGCATCACTAAATATACCCTCTGTGAACCTCAATCTGAATCAGTGTCTCAAAACTAAACAGAAAGAGGTATCCAAAGGATAAACTGATTCACTGTATGGGATATCATCTGCTAATTAACCCTCTGGGGACCTCATTCTGCAAATGACAGATTGCTTATTTTCAGGCCTGGGCTGTTGGTTTAAATTCTTCCTGTGCTTCACGACACATATAAAATGGATTTGCTCAATTACTAATGCAACCTCCATTCAGGCAACCAGGTTAACTCTATTTTTAAAAAAAATGTCAACAAAACCATATCATGTGGCACAGGATATGGTGTTGTTATTTTTGAAAAATTGAAAGAAATAATTAAAATGATAAATTTTGATACCATGTGCATGGGCAAAATGGTCAATATCAAAGTGCAATTTGTCTGGGGACTTGTACTGCATGTGAATGATTATCTGACTAGAATCCATCAGAATAGGCTTTTCCACACAAACAAGTATGGAGATGAGAGTTACACATGACTAAAATTGCTGAAATTCTGTGATTTCAGTGAGAAAATTTGTAAAAGTTAAGTCATTTGAAAATAAAAGGACGCTTAGTTAAAACTGTAATTGTAAGAAATTTTACAATTTGATAATTTTACATGAAGGTGATCAGCAAACATTATTCATTTTTGGACAGACACTTAGTTAAAACTGTAATTGTAAGAAATTTTACAAATTGATAATTTTACATGAAGGTGATCAGCAAACATTATTCATTTCTGGACATGAATTAGCCGATTTTAAATAACTCGCCGGAATTTTTCACCACAAGACTTTTTGTGTACATAACAGTCATCCAGTAACAAACAAATCACAAATGCTTGAAGGTTTCTAATACAATTGTTGGTCATTCCTCAGGCCATCTTTCAGTGCCTCAGTAATAGCCTGCAAAACAATTGCACAATTCTCTAACTGTTTGAGCGTACATTTTCAACATACATTTGCATAATTTATTCATGTCTAATGGGATGGACTGTCAGGCTAAGTATTGTCCTTTCTAGTTTGCAGTTAAGTCTTGTATATATTTGCTAATCTGAGCATTCAGTTTCAGGAAACAGTCACTTGTATCAAATATAAAAACTGTGTGAAAAAATGATACATTTTATTTATATTTAAATTAAATAAAGACAATGTTTAACATCCATTTACAGATATTCAATTGTGATACATTCTACACTTTAACCTGCACAGTCTTGACAGATGCAATGTGACATTCTATTGTCTGTGATGATCAAAAACTGCTCTCCTTCTAGAGCAAGACATTAATACAGATCACAACAAGGTTGGAGTAGGGGTACTGGAGCCAGTCACCTGATTTGGAGTGTGAAACACATGAAATACAGAAAAAAACTCCAACAAGGGTCGTTGATTCCTGTTCCCATACTCTACCCGAATTATGTTCTGTATTTATACCACAATTCAACTTGTATTAAGTGAATGAAACAGTTACTTTTCTAAAGAAACATATCACCTTCAGCCATCTTGTTTACATTCTTGCTTAACCCTTAAATGCCTGAAGATTTTCAGACATTCGTGCTACACTTTTGACAGTCTATATGCTGTGGCTTTGGGGTTGCTTTTAAGCCTACAAAGGCAGACAAGACCTGTCAAAAAACAACTGCCAAGGTACGGAGAATGTGCCTTTCACGTCTTCCAAAAGACTCAATGTTGGGCACCTGATCTTTTGTGGTAAAAATTGAACAAAATTGGAATTAGGCCTTTAAGGGTTAACACCGTTTTGTGATGAAGTATTTCATTCACGTCATAATGTCACTCAGATGTGTAACAACCAATCAGATGTGTTCTGACATGATATTCCTATGCAGAGGGTGGATTCCATGTGTGGTGTACCAAGCACATTTCTCCTCAATGTTTGTATTGTTTCGGGTAACGTTGAACATAGACAGCAATCGTGGTATAATTCACAATCTTCACTGATTTACATTATCTAAATAACAAGACTGAACACAAAGCTTAACCTTTTACCAAATTTAACTGCCATCTCCAGCAGTGGTATTCATATAAAATGGCATTACCATTACATTAATTTTTTCACTTTTGGCCTCAAAAACATTTCTCATGACCCTCATTGGAACGAGATCGTTCCAAAGAATGGGTCACGTGCTATGAATATATACTACTCAAAGTTTGCTAAGCACCACATATTTGACACATCATTGTGAAATGTTCTTGTGACACATTTGCGATATTTTTGGTGGATATGATTGAGGAATGTATTGAGATGGTCCCCAGTGTTTACATTAGCTCTCTTGACAGGCAGACTTTTCGTGACAGTCATGGAAAGCATGTACCCCTTGATTTCCATGATGTTTTCGTGTACTGTCGACATTTACATGAGATGTGTAGGGTATTCAGTCTTCATTTCAACACAAACCCTTGTGATTTAATGATTGAATATGGCAAATGCAAATGTAAGATGATATTTGTCTGAAGCAGAAATGTGGCGGGCTGTAGGGATTGGGGAACAAGGGGCTACCATCGTCAGATTGGTGAAGCCCTTGGTGTGCATCATACGGTGATCACCAGAGCCTGGGCAAGATTTCAGCAGTATGGCACACCAGTCAGACGACATGGTGGTGGCAGAGACAGGGCAACATCTGCAGCTGAAGACCGGTTTTTGATCATTTAGGCCCGTAGGAACCACTTTGACACAGCAACCCAGCTTCGCAGTGACCTTCAGAATGCATCCGGGGTAAATGTGTAGACGCAGACTATCCGGGCAAGGTTGCACGAAGGTGGTTTCTGATCGAGAAGACCATGTATTTGCATTCAGCTGTCCAAGAACCACCACCAGGTACGATATGAATGGGCCATGGATCATGTTGGATGGACCAAAGAAGATTGGCGACCTGTCCTTTTTACAGATGAGTCAAGGTACTGCCTAGACAACACAGATAGGCATACTATGGTATGGGGAAGACCAGGAGGGCGATTCCATGCAGCCAAAATTGCTGAGCATGACCGCTATGGTGGAGGGTCAATAATGGTCTGGGGCGGCATCAGCTGGGATGGACGTACAGAGCTCTGTGTCCTTGACCATGGTACACTGACTGAACAGCGGTATATTGATGAGATCCTGGATGCCCATGTCAGGTTGTATGCAGGTGCAGTGGGTGATAGATTCATTCTGATGGATGATAATGCCAGTCCTTAAAATTTAGAAAACACCACGTGTGCTATGTATCGCGCTTGTGGTTTGAAGGCTGCCCGCGCTTTCCGAATGACGAGACTTAGTCAAAAAACCTAATAATTTTTCACCACAATTACTACTGAATACTTCGTATTTTGAACCGTACCGACGATGGTGGCATTACTCGTAGCTATAGCGGCTCGCAAAAAATGATACTAACACGTCCCACTCATGAAATATTTTCCCGATATTCGCAGACATATGGTGGACATAATCTTCTATTTACCTTACGACGAATGACTTTACCCTGGCAGAAAAAGATTGTAGGCGGCACATGACAAACATCACGTGATCGATGTCAATAATTTGAACTGAGAGCCGAAACGAACCTGGAAATGCCCGACCTACGGTAACTACTTTACTCGTCAAGACTTCCCTACGACACCAACTCACCTAGCAAATCAATACCAACGCCCTAGACCACTCTGCCGGTGGCCGAGTGGTCTAGGGCATTGGTATTGATTTGCTAGGCGAGTTGGTCAGTTGGTCCCGTATGGAAGTCTTTCGGCACTGGGCACGGGCTCGAATCCCAGTGGAGCCATTTAAAAAATCAACAGAACACACAAGACTTCCCTACGGCACCAACTCACCAAGCAAATCAACACCAACGCCCTGGACCACTCTGCCGATGGCCGAGTGGTCTAGGGCGTTGGTATTGATTTGCTAGGCGAGTTGGTGCCGTAGGGAAGTCTTTCGGCAGTGGGCAAGGGCTCGAATCCCAGTCGAGCCATTTCAAAAATCAACATAACACATAAGACTTCCCTACGGCACTAACTCGCCTAGCAAATCAATACCAATGCCCTAGACCACTCTGCCGGTGGCCGAGTGGTCTAGGGCGTTGGTATTGATTTGCTAGGCGAGTTAGTGCCGTGGGGAAGTCTGCCGGCACGGGCTCGAATCCCAGTCGAGCCATTTCAAAAATCTATAAATAGCGTCCTGTGATAATAAATCTTCCGTTCCGGTGAATTTGAAAAAGACAAGTGTCGCTGATTTGCCTCGGGGAACAAACCAAGTAGATTTAATCACCCTGATGCATTCCGGAGGCGGAAGCATTCGTCAATATATAGGCCTAACTTGTGTTGGTTTGTAAAGGGACAGAAGGTAGTATCTTCGCACAAGTATAAGATCGAGTGATTTGACATTTCGAGTTAAACTAAATAAACTGCACAAACTCGTGCGTAATAAAATGTTACGACAAATTACATGGTTCAAACACTTTAATTTGTTAAAATGATGATGGTTTATTATCCGGGTATTTCCCTGCGGATGTTCAACCTAGCAAAATGAATATGGTAACGGTTTCTTTCTGAAACTTTCAACGTTCTTGTTGGGGGTATGCGGCTTATTCGGACCTCGGCTCATTCGGACTTTGGCTTATTCGGAGACGGACCCTGGCCTTTTCGGACCCGGGCTTTTTCGGACTTCCAGCTTATTCGCCTCCTCTAGTGGAATTAGATGAAAAACCAACTCGTATACAATTTTTTTTATTGATTTTATTACGTAACATCAATTTATGACAAATAACATCAGAGATTTTGCAGATTCTTTCAACAGTCAACTCGCGGAGATGTCTTTGGCTGAGTATTAGAGAAAGGGTGGTGGTGAGGAGATATAAGCCGGAGGTCCGAAAAAGCCAACAACATTCACTGATTCAGCATAAATATTATTTATTCCCATATTTCCACGAACTTATATGAGAGGGACGTCGTTCAACATAAATATTCGTTCCCATTTTTATTTTATTTTATATTCTGATTTTAGAGAAAGGGTGGTGGTGGTGGGGGGGGGGGGGGGGAATAAGATGGAGGTTCGAGAAAGCCAACGTCATTGAGCATAAATATTTTTTCCCATTGTCTTCAATCAGCATTTGTCCCTTTAATATACCGGACCGCTTGATTTTATCAATGTGTTTTGCGCAGGTCTTGCACCATACCCCCGTGACTACCTCACGGCCCTTGATTTTCCCTGTGCGGTATCCTATAAGTGAACCAACGTTCCATTTCTTGAAGGTTTCAACCCCCACAGTTTTTCCCTTTGACTGATAATCAGAGACAGACTCGTCCGTGTCCATGTTTTCGAGAAGTAATGACAAAGACAATGAATGAGTGGAGAATCGGTCGCCGAATGTCACGTGATCCCCTGCGATAAGAGATCTGAGATCAAAGAGTGCACTGCCGACACATGCTCCACATCAAACAACAGACAGGAAGCCGCGTACATGGCATCGTGAGCTGTTGTCACAGAAGTCGAACTCAACGGCTTTGATGACGTTACGTTTTTGCAATATAAATTATCTGTTGTTAAGTTGTTAACCAGTAACCGGCCAATATCTCAATGAACTACCTAAAATTGTACAAGCGCTACTTTTTTAACCCTGCGCGCACTTTATATAACGCACGATAATTTTAATTTGCCCGCGCACTACGCGCGCCGCGCGATCGCGCACGCTAAATTTTAAGGACTGGATAATGCCAATCCTCATGTTGCCCATGCTGTCCGGGAGTACCGACAGAGGGAGGGGATTGAGTGTATGGACTGGCTAGCATGACCCCCTAACCTCAATCCAATCGAATATGTCTGGAATGAGTTGCAGCTTGCAATTTCAGTCCGTCAAGTCCAACCAAGACGTGTCTAGGAGCTTGATGCCATGCAGGTCCAAGAATGGAACAACATCCCACAAAGAACCATCTGGAACCTGATTGGGAGCATGAGAAGGCGTTGTCAAGCTGTAATTAACAATAATTGGTCTCATACTCGATATTGAACGCATATCAGTTCGCTCCATCAACTTTTTGGCAAATTTGAAAAATTTCCTCTTTTTCCAATAATATCCATTTCCATGGTTATCGTATTCAAAAACTAAAAAATAATATCAAACACAAACAAAATCTTAATTTCTGTGCTTAAATCATTAAAGATATAATTAAATAAAAAAACATATACACTTTTCATAACAATATTTCAACTAAAATGTAAAACAGGTAGTTGGATATACTTTGTACTTAGCAAACTTTGAGTGGTATATATGATTTTGATGGAAATAAAGAGGAATTTAGTTATTCAAAAATTGTTTATCAAGTGACATTTTCTGTTAGTATTAGGTAAAGGGTTAAGACAATAAATTAATACAAGTCTGATATCGTAACTTCTTTTCAGAAACACCACTTCATAATATACCTTCTTCGGACAAACACATTTTCATACTTTTATACAGATGACGTGAGCAGGAAGATAGAAAATCTGGCCAGGCAGTCTCCCAACAGAATATAATTGATTCTTTTCTAATTCTTGTCAAAATTGTTTTTACCATTGTATTCAGTTGAATAAAATTTACTCAACTCTTTCAACACAGTATGGATAAATTCTTGCTTAAAGTAGAAGTTTGTGGTCTGTGAAGAGACAGCACCTATCTGGACAGGGTGATCAGTGATAATTTAATCCAACATCCCTATGGGCTGTAGGATTAAATTATTACTTAACCTCCCAACATATACAAGTCTGACATATCAATTTTGCAGATAAGACGATGCTATTCCGAGCATTAGTGTCGAAAGTGTTAACTTACAAGATCTCCAGATAAGATGTTGGTGTACATGTAATGAATATCCCTGTCTTGTCCTTTTTCCAGTGCATATTTTACCCAGCAACATCTTTGTACAATATATATTTTAAAATCTTCAAAGGTAACCAATTTACTAAGCAGTTTCAGTAAGGTCCACGGTTCGATCCATGTCAGGGGTAACTGCCTTGTGTCTATGGACAAGGCACTTCACATGGGGGCATTGTGGTGCTGTGTACTAACATGTACTGCACATTGATGGTGTACTTCAACAAATGCTAATCCTGCTTGTGTGGCATCAGTACTATGGGGAGTCCGACAATTGCTTGCCATTGCTTGGTTGTACTCTCCTGGTACTCTGGCTTCCTCCAAGCATGAAACTGTTTGCCATGAGGTGACCCTGGCTGTCTAAAGGGTCGTTAAACCCAATAAATAAATAAATCTACATGTCCACACCCCATGTTTTAAATGAATTGATTACATGAAAGTGTGAATGGTACTTCATGAATACTCTTTCTTTTTATTGACCGATTACAAATACAAGCCAAGTCCTGGACGTGTTGACCTCACATATGCAATAACCAGTTTCAGTGTGATGGCATTATGTTAGATCAACTGTTTTCATCAGAAGGGCTTGACACAAGTTGAAAAGTTAAATATTTATATTTGGTAACATTTTTTGTCGGCTGTGTATAAAAAAAAGTAATCAAATATTTTATCAACTTTTATGAAAAAATAATAGGATTTTCATGCAGGCGATAGACAATCAACATGTTTTTTCAAAGTTTAATCCTCTTTACACCGATGATAAAAGAACGAAATTTCAAGCAACAAATTTTTCCCATGATGCAAATTGGAATTTAACCATTTCAGTCTTGTTTGACAGAGCTCAATGTGCCCTGTCAAATAAGACTGAATTGGTTAAATAAATAGTTGCATTATCGTGAACCTTTGTAGCTTGCAATTTTAACATTAGTTTGCCGAGGCTCAAAGCATATAGTATTTGCATACCTCCAAATTATTTTATGTGCCTTTTTGTTAAAAATAAATGTTAATGCCTAAATCTGGCACTTGGTACCTTTCTCAAAGAAGGAAAGAAAAAACTATTTTTCATCCTTATGAGTCTGGACAATTTTGTCCAATTTTCAAGAAATCATAAAAAGTGTGATGATTGTCAAGAGAATCAATTGTTCGTGAAATATTGACTACTGATTACAGCAAATGGTGTTTTACTGAAAATCAATGCTAATGTGTCCAACATCTGTCTACAGCATAAAAAACTGTCTATTCAAGTACCTGCTAAGACCATAAAGCAGGTTCAAGACACAACCAACCAACCAAGTCTCCAAAGCTTAATGAATGGGATTTTAAAAAGGGGCAATCAAGGACCTAAAGACCAATAACATACAAAACAAATGACTATTTACAGCGTAATGTTAAATACTGCATAACTGGTGATTGTTCATAAAATAATCTAATAATCCTCTCAGTACAAAAGTTCTTTATAAAAAAAAATTCCACATAACAAAACTTTGTTCACTGGTGGTGAAACCCTTCAAAATCCTTACTCCTGAGCAACTTTCAAAAAGGTTAAAATCGATGGAATTCATTGGTGCATTAATGCAAAGAAGTTCTAAGTTAATATGATAAAATGAGAACTAAATGAATTTACTTTTTCAAAAGCTACGTGAAATCGACTGTTATGTTATTTTTTTTATTTCTGAAGTTTGCTAAGCATATCATGAACCAAACACTTAAATAATAAGGACCCACAAAGTAGATCCTCTGTTTCTCAGGCCATTTTTTGTAAAATTGCATGTGGGCGGGCGTTTTTTTATTTTTGTAATTATTTCTTTGCCACCAAATGTTCATGTTCTTGGTTTGTTTTATGTTTTAGGTCCTATAATCTACAGACGGGCATGGGTGGTGCTGTATTTCGTCCCTTGAGTACAAGAAGGCTTTGCAATGCTTTAGCAGTGCAGAGCAATGTTGTACTCATGGGACAAATTTATCAATTTTATTAATTGGGTAAAATATCGGACAGAAATAATTTTAATTTTATTTTTTAAAGTTTGCATTTGTTAAAACCTAAGAGCATGCGGCATCCAAATGAACCAGACGGGAGGGCCTGAGAAACAGATTTTCAACTTTTTTTTGCCCAATGAAAGTACTTTTAAAACTGTTGTGTAACCTAACATAATGACCATAATTGACCATTGCCATTCACAAAAATCACCCTTTTAATTATATTATTCTTTTCAATTTTTAGCCCAAATTAATTTTCCTCTTCAAGTCATATACATCTACGTATGACCAATCTGCTCAGAAATGTCAAAATTGTGCAGTTTATCAATTTGACAGGCCTGTTGTGACACGCTTATAAATTTTTACCAACCAGATTAAACGTTTAAAAATGGGTTTCTGAGTTCTGTTTTTCCTTCCCATAATGCTTTAACTTCTCCAATACATGCTGATCAAGTCAACAACTAAAAAGTTAGAAGCTAGGTTTTATTGATCATAATCATACTGTCATTACAAAAACTTTTTGCAGGAAACTAATAAACAATTTAATATACACTGCAGATGAAAGATAACGGGATCCAATCAATGTTAATGAATAGACTAAAATGATCTGTAAAAGCATGATTAATGTTGGACAGATCTGCAGAAGGCATGAAATAAATAATTTCATTTTAAAAAACTGTCTGAAAACCATGAATTTTTTTTAATTCTTCCAAACATTCATAGAACGGAGTGACTGGCTAACAAAGTTTCACCACCTGCACAAATTCCTGAAAACCAGGAAAGACCTTGTTCATTAATTTGCCCATTAAAAAAATTCTTCTGTACTGACAGAATTATTCCAAACTGAAAACCATGCTCTTCAACAATACACATCAATAACCCTTTACCCATAACGACTATAACCAACAAGTACCACTCAAAAATCGCCAATCAAATTTTATTATTGTTTTCAATTTTTGCCTCAAAAACATACAGGGCTCCTGCAGGCAAGGACTGATAAAATTCAAGGCTGTTTCTCGACATACTTCAGCATTTTTCAAGGCTCTACAACAGCCAAATTCAAGGATTTGCAAGACCTGCCTTCACTAGTCCTAACTAGTACCCTCCCATCATTACCGCTTCCTCCTCCCACCTCCCTGAAAGGGAAGTGGGAGAACAGGGTAATGACCGGTGGGTCCTAGTTAGGACTCTGCTTTCACAAACTTTGGTATATTAAACTATACAGTTATGATTACGTGCTTTGTTGGCATTCATATTTCGTGAATATTCAAGGCTTTTCAGGGCCTTCTGACAGATTTTCTGGGATTCAAGGCCTTGAATGACCCTTAGTTAAATTCAAGTCTGTTCTTTGAATCCAAGACCATGGAGGAACACTGACATAACTTTATGACTCTTCTTTAGAAATGAGATCAATGAACTCATTCCAATGGGGGTCATAAGCTGTTTTTGAAGCAAAAAAATGAAAACTTTCAGTTACTCCAGAAATGTTTTGGCAAGTATCATATTCTATTCGTATTGGGAAAAGGGTTAAATAGGATCAGTGTGTACTGTAAATGCTTAAGATCCTTTTCTTGCAGTCATCATGGAACAAAACCAAAAAAAATAATAAAAACACATAACACTGTTCTTTGAAATTCTATCTGTAGGAATATGTTCACTCGATCAATTTTTTAGCTTTAAAATATCTTCTGAGGTATAGCACCTGCCACGTTGCAAGTCCCAACAAACAGCACATTGAAAATATACTGAAATACATCACTCTGGAATGTGTGGATTCTGAAAAGATACAAAATAAATTGGATTAGAGAATGTAATCACCACTGAAATGATATGTTTTCAGATTATTTACAGCATCTAAAACTGCAGTGTGTCAGAACACCAGATAAGATGCTGAGGAGGTAAATGTTTTGAATTTTTGTAAAAAATACTTTGGATATGATGTCTGAGCATACACATATACTTTAATTTTGATAAACCATTTTGGCAATCTATTAAATGTTTTACAAAAATGCTATTGTTTTCAAAAAATAACATCCCACTTCTGTAATCACAGGCAGTGATGGCAGAACTAAAATGGAAGTCTGTGGGGACATGGGTTCCACAAATTATTTTTTTTCTTTTTTTGCCTTATTTATTTATTTATTTATTGGTGTTTAAGGTCACATACTTATGCACAATGGCTAATCGTGACCGTGACAGTTTTACGGGTGGAGGAAGCCGGAGTACCCGGAGAGAACCACCGAGCAACGACGAGCAGCTGTCAGCTCTCTTTTTTTGCCTTAAAAAAGAATAGTTTATGAGCCCCATCAAAAAGATCTGGATGAGAACTTTCCTATGAGGTCATAAGCTATGTTTTTGAGGCGTTGTCTGCTATTCGAGTTGGGAATAGGGCTAATTAATATGTAATTAATAAGTGTTGATTAAAAACCTCCATGGGTAATTTTTTATACATCAAAAGCGGGCCTTCAGATTAGGCTAATTTGAGGATACTGGACACACCTGATTGACCATGCTTCGGACTGGTGCAAGAAAATTTGAAATTTCAGACCCTGGAAATGCCATTTCAGGGCTCCACTGGAGGAATGGGGGGAATCAGTTAGGACAAAAAATCGAACAGTGAATTTATTTTATTTTTTTTGTTTAGAAATGATCCTTGTTAAATTACAGGCCTTGCAACAAATAAAACAGAAAAATATGTCTGTTATTATATTTATGTCACTCAAATCTACATTTTATTTGATTTATTCATTACAATCTGAGCTTTTGTGGTCAATTTCTTGAGTGTAGGAACAAAATTAGGTGATGTATGCTCATCATTTTTTAAATTTCACCTTTGTTTAAGTTGTGTTTTCTGATGAATAAAATATTCGAAAGGGAATTAAACAATATGTTCTTATTTATTTAGTTTAAATATTCACTCATTCTTTCATTCAAATCTCTAACTGATGTAAAGACACACAGTGAATAAGCAAAAAATATTGTTTAAGAAGAGGAACATGAATTCACATTTTTCTGTGAGATGCTGAAAATACAAACAACATATTTTCGAATATTTGCTAACACTGCTTTTCATTCCATCATGATTTGCAGTTGGGGCATCTATTCCCCAAAAGTTCTAAATAATTTGAAACAGGTGAAGACATAATGCTTCATTGACAATGAGAAATATGCCAACTCCCAAATCTAAACGTTCCCTCAATGAAGTCATAGCATGTGTAAAAACAAGAGGCCCCAAGGGGCCTGAGGGCGCTCACCTGACATGGTAGCCTAAATATCAACCCAGAGAATTGATTTCAACAAGTTGTATCTGCTCCTCCTAAGAAAAGCTTATACCAAATATCCAAAGATTCTGACCAGTGGATCTAAAAAAAAAGATTTTTAAAGAATATTCCTCATATTGAACTAAGTTATAATTCGGGCTCCCACAGGGACTTGGCTTTAACAAACTTGAATCTCACCCCCCTAAGGATGCTGCACACCAAATATCAAAACATTCCGAATGCTGGATCTGAAGAAGATTTTTAAAGAAAATTCCTCATTTTGAACTAAGTTATCATGCGGGCTACCACAGTGAGCCCAAATATGAACCCAGGGACTTGGCTTGAACAAACTTGAATCTCACCCCCCTAAGCATGGTGCATACCCAATATCAAAAGATTCTGCCTGCTAGATCTTGAGAAGAAGATTTTCAAAGAAATTTGCCTGAAATGCACTAAGTTCAAATTTGGGCTCCTATACTAAGCCCAAATATAAACCCAAGGGGCCGATTTGAACAAACTTGAATCAGATCCACCCCACAATGTTGCGTACCAAATATTAAAAGATTCTACCTGCTGGATCTGGAGAAGAGAATTTTTGAAGAAATTTGCCTGAAATGCACTAAGTTAGTATTCGGGCTTCTACAGTGAGCCCAAATATGAATCCAGGGGGCTGATTTGAACAAACTGGAATCAGATCCACCCCACAATGTTGCATACCAAATATCAAAAGATTCTGCCTGCTGGATCTGGAGAAGAAGATTTTTCAAGAAATTTGCCAGAAATGCACTAAGTTCGAATTCAAGCTTCTATAGTGAGCCCAAATATGAATCTAGGGAGACGATTTGAACAAACTTGAATGAGATCCAGCACACAATGTTGCATACCAAATATCAAAAGATTCTGCCTGCTGGATCTGGAGAAGAAGATTTTTGAAGAAATTTGCCTGAAATGCACGAAGTTCGAATTCAGGCTTCTATAGTGAGCCCAAATATGAATCCAGGAAGCGGATTTGAACAAACTTAAAGCAGATCCACCCTACAATGTTGCATACCAAATATGAAAAGATTCTGCCGGCTGGATCTGGAGAAGAAGATTTTTTAATCTTTTTCCCATTGCCTACAGTGTTAAAAAGTGCTGACTCAGCACTTTTTCAAAGTCCTGAAAAAAGTACCTTGTGATCAAACATTTTAACTATTCTATTCTACTGGATAAAAGTAAGCTTTATACAAAATAACAATTCTCTGTGCCGTGTAGTTTTGGAGATATAGCAGTTTTAAGGTTTTTCCTATTTTTAGCTCCCGGGGTTCCCATGGGGCAAGGAGAAAAATTTTTTTGGCATCAATCAACTACTTATGACCCATTATCATTTCATATCAAATCTGGTTCAAATCGACCTCACGGTTCAGAAAGTTAAAAAATTTATAGTAATTTATATATTTTTTATACTTACCAATGACCCAGACATAGCTGGTGCTAACTCTTAAAATATAGGGCCAAACACAAATTTTGCCCCCCAATCCCCAAAATTTGCATCTAAAACTAAAGAAAACATGTCCTGAAAGGCCCTCCACACTTCGCCCCTACTGCGCATGCGCAGTGTCAAGGACGTTCCGAAATTGGCGCCATTTATCATTCTAATAACCAGTGCCTGGTAAGCGCTATGTACTCAGCGGGGAGGCAAGAGTTCCCAACTCCTGGGAGGGTCATCCCCGTCTGGGTCATTGGTAAGTATAAAAAATATATAAATTACTATAAATTTTTTAACATTTTTATACTGTACCAATGACCCAGACATAGCTGAATAGTAAAAAGGCTGGAGGGCCAAGGACATAGAGCAAAATGGAATACGCTCAATAAAATAAAATAGAGTCATCCCCTGTAGGGAAAAGAAGTAATAGGCCTTACATGTATCTTTCTTATTTATGATAAATTAGAAAGATACAACACCTTCCAAAATTGAGCTTCATACATCCATGTACTCTATTAATATCCAATATAATCCTTATACTAATAATTTTTAAAGTAAGCCAATAATAAAGTAAGTCTAGAGAATAGAGACTCTTATACTCCTAAAAGTGTCTGAGAATTGCATAATCATGTCCGTTGACATATGCAATATTCAAAAGCTATACTTTAAAAACTAAGACTTGAATGAATTTTATAAACTTAAACTTCTCACTAAACAACCATCCCAATAACAGCTCAGAATTACTAACTCCGGAGGAGGTATCCCCTTGTTTTCATAGTAAAACAGGTGACCCAAGGGAACACCCTCCCCCCCCCCCCTTTTTCTTGCCCTGGGTCAAATAGCCCAGAGCGAAGAGGGCAGCCGAACGGAGACACTGCCGAAACAGACAGCCTACCTAGCTATAGTAGCAACTGTTAAGTGAATGACATTCTGAGCAGTAGATAATAGACCTAACAAAAGAGGCCTCAAGAAATTGACTCGATATTTCTAAGATAAAATTCATGAATGTGGATGGCTGAGCGCAATGAGCGGCCTTCAAAAATCTATAATAGCGACACTATTAATGTAAGCCCAAGAAGTAGAAGAACTCTTACTTCATGAGCCGAAATCTTAAGCACAACTGCTAAGTCAATGATATACCATAAGCAGTACCGATAGTTAATAGAATCCATTAACAATAAAATGGAGCGTAACGTCCTTCTACTAGACATCAAAGACAGAAGAAGCTTACGCCCTTGTAATAAACAGATATCTGTTTATAAATACATAAACTGTACCCGGAAAGAGTAAAGGCCTATGCCCATACGAAGACGGAAGGACCTTAAAATAATAGGTTCCGGATAATAGGAGCCTAACTCTTATGCAACAATCCAACCTAAATAGTAACGGAAGTATTGATTCCGAAACTATGAAAGTGAAAATCATCCATCGATAGTGCATGAAACTCACTGACTCTACAGTAAAAGAGAATCCAACAGAATTACTGTCTAAAAGGTCAGAATTTGAAAACTACTGTTTCCAGAGGCTCAAATGATTACTTAGCTAAATAAGAACCGAAGTTAAAATCCGTATAGGAATTTAATCTAAAGATTCTAAGTCTATTTATCAAAAAGTTACTAACTGACTTAGATAAAGAGACAAAAGACTCAATTGTAAACTATCGTAGAGTGCATAGGTATGAGGTAACATAAACCTATAACCTAAATAATAACAGGCTGCAGTAGATCTTGTGAAACAAGTATACTAAAAAATAGCAATGAGTAGTATGGAGGGATCAACAATATGAACATAATGATCCCTACACCACGACGGAAGAGCCTCCACTTTAGTCGCATAGAATAGCGAAGAAGAGGATCTCCTATAGTAAGAAATCGCGTCCAAAGCTCGTCCAGTACAGTGCTTACAATGCAATACGGACCACACAACGGAATACATGAAGGTTGCGACCTTGCTGGTTGTGATAAAGATGACACGATTTACCCAGTGAAAAAAGATCCTCACATAGAGGAAGATTTCACGTTAAGACCCACAGTAGACAAGAGAGTAAATTACTCATGATCTCTGTGAAGATAGAGATGCTATCAACAGAAATGTATTGTGGTTGTTTATCTTAGCAATACCTGCTAAAACAACAGTGCCGGAGGATACGCGTATCCTATCATTCCGTCCTATAGATCAATAGAGCGTTAACACTATTAGCTCAGAGATCTGGACAAGCCAACACATACGTCTGCAATTGATTAGCAAGCTGTGTCATAAATAAATCATCATTGGGCGCTCCCATAGATAGCAAATCTGATTGAATACTTGTTTGTTGAGAGTCCATTCTGACAGCAACAAGCGACCCGTAAGAGAACGGGAGTCCGATAAAACAATCAGACGACCCGGAATATGACGGACCAAAACTGAACTTGGTGTACTATAACCAACAGACGGATTCTTTCCATTAAATTGAATAACGGAAACGAAAGAGTGCCTCCCTGGTTCCGGAGATACGCCACTACTGTCGAATTAAAGGACAGGAATTTGGGCATGCATTTCTGAATAATGTTCATGCAATGACATAAAGCAAGCCTAAAAAACATTATTCCGCGGAAGTTAAACTGATAGCTAAAAGACTGCGGAACCCAAAGACCCTGGCACTTCGAATCCGTAGGGATCAGTATATATCCCAATCTGTTTGACTGGCAACCGTCATAACAGCCACACTCGGGTCCGGCAACTGCGGCGGCACTCTCTGAGTCAACCACCGAATGTTTGCCCCAGTCTGAATCTCTTGTAACACTAGATAGACAAGAGAACGTATAAATCGAGCAATTCATGGATTGCCGGAAAGTTGCCGTCGAAGAGAAGCTCCTCCGAGAACGAAGCGACTCTGAGAGAGTTCTTAACCTTACTATCCACGCGTGTGGATGTAGCTAGGGCTGCGTCACGTCTAACCAACTCCAATCAGCCACTGAAGGGCGGAGTTATACGTGAACAAACTACTGCCCTCAAAAGAAATTACATTGAGAATAATATCCCGTAAATCTTTTCTTGAAGACGTAATGATAACGCCTCAGTAAGGCGGATTACGTATAATAAAGCGTCTAAGTTAAGTCTACTATACATAATGTCGTTCCCAACATTGAAATTGGAAAAGACATAAACGGCGAAAAAGAATATATGCAGTCTTTAATCACACCGTCTAGACGCATATGAACTCTCGGTATGCCCTGCTCTGCCAAAATAAACTATTTGTAAAAATGATAAAATGGCAGAAATGAGCAACGCGGACAAGAAACTAAACTATCATGCTTAGTAGCAGGCTTGTATATATATATATATATAGCGTCGCTATAAGTCTCTTATCCAAATTCGCAGCAATGAAGTCCGAAATAATAATCACTGGAAGAAATGCCAGAAGATATGAAAGGCATCTTCCGATACTACTAAAGGGAAAACTCGAAATCTTTCGAATCCCTTTCGCCATCCTGTCGGACCCTATAAAGTGTTCGGTCGTCCGTAGCTGATGCAACCGCGGACCGCACCGACCCAGCGCCGTCGGATAATTCCTGATTCGACCAAGAAACTGTCAATTGCTGGGATGCTGCGAAACAACTGTGCTAACTCGGATAGCACGTCCGTCACTGAGGCCTGAGGAGAAGCGGTCTTACGATGCATTGCCGCTGGAAGCTCCGTGATCGTTACCCCGTGCATACTTCCAATATGCGAACGAACGGAGTGTATAGGCCTCGTGTCCCTTGGCTACCGGATGGCGCGACCTATTCGCCGTGGAATCACTGAATGCCGAAACTGATCGGATACTCGAGGTCACGTAGCCAATGTGCGGTCGTGTGCCCTGCTGTGAGGATGAGGAAGCATTAAAGACAGTCTCTCGGACTGTCAATATAACGGAGCGTCCCGAGCAACGGACATATGCTCCGAATGTAAAATATCTGAACCACAACATGCGGTCCCCTATGTTGTTGGGCGAGAGAGGAACCTCTCTCGCTCACAGCCCGGACGGACCTGGACAAGCCAGGAACCGGACTAACAGGCTTCCTCCGATCTGTCCTCAATCTGCCGTCACTGGGTGAGTACTAAAGTAATTAAAGTGCTCGCATCACCCAAATCTCCTTCCTAGACCGCAATGGACGAACCCGGCAGCCGAACCATTCGATGAATGTACGCTACACCGGGTGAGCTAGCGAATGTCACTCCGTAAGCGATAGACATATTCCATGAGCACTTATTGCCGCTAACTCTTCATTAACTATGACGACAGAGGCACACTTTTGAAAGACATCTCCATAACTCTTCGAACAAGAAACCAGAAATGCTTGGATAGCAAGCATAAAATAATAATATATATAGCGTCGTTCAATAATTCGAAAGTTTGTGTGACATTATTGGACTATGACGGAACTGAGGGACGATGTCCCTGAACCGAACCAAAAATTTCTAAGTCCACCGACGCTATCAGTTTCTTATCCGGCATCGCAGCATATGTTGTTCCGAAAGGGAAAGCTTGAAATCCTCCGAATCCCTTTCGGTATCCCGTCGGACCGGATGAAACTTTCGGACGTCCGTACCCGCTTCCGCGGAGCGTCCCGACCCAGCATCGTCGGATAAAATATATGCGACAGATTCAGTTGATGCTGGGATGCTGCGATAAACTGTGCTATTAAGGAAAGCACGTCCGTTCCCGAGGCCTGTGCAGTAGCGGACTTACGATGCATTGCCGCCAGAAGCTCCGTGTACGTTGACTCCCGCACACTTCCTATGCGAACGTCCGGAGTCTGCAGGCCTGGAGTCCCCGGCTACCGACCCAGCGCTGTCGGATAATTCTCGATCCGACACCGTTTCTGTCGGCTGCTGGGATGCTGCGATAAGCTGTGCTATGTGCACAAGAATGTCCGGCGTCGAGACCTGCGGAGGCGCAGTCTATCGCTGCTTCGCCGAGGGCAGCTCCGCATCAGATGGCTCCCGCATACTTTTCCTATGCGAACGTCCGGAGTCCATCGGTCTCGAATCCCTGGCTGCCGGATGGTGTGACCTGGTCGCCGAAGAATCCTTGATCGGCGAAGCTGGTAATATATCGGCGGTCACGCAGCCAAGGTGCGGTCGTGTGCGCTGACGAGAAGAGGAAGCCTTAGCAGTCTCAGCGGACTGCCTATACAACGGAGCGTCCCGAGCGACGGACGTATGCTCCGCTAGCGACACATTTTGTACCACAACATCTGGGGCCAGATGTTGTTGAACGAGAGAGGGGCCTCTCTCGCTTGCCGTCCGGATGGACCGGAACGAGCTATGAACCGGACTAAAAGGCTTCCTCCGTTCTCCCTCCGATCCGCCGTCACTGGGTGTGCATTAAGTTAATTTTATAGTGCTCGCATCACCCCAAAATTCCTTCTAGACCGCAACGGACGAACCCGGCTGCCGAACCATTCGGTGAATGGACGCTACACCGGGCGAGCTAGCGGACGTCAAAGGCCGTCGAACCTACTAGGGTCCTCTTAGGCAATTGGCGTATTACATGAGCACTTTTCCGCTAGCCCTTCATTAATTGTGACGACGGAGGCACACTGTTGGAAGACATCACAGATACATCACCCTAATCTTGATCGTCTGAAATAGAAATTGATAAAGTAGAGTGACCCTGCGGGGAAAGGACCGGAGTGTCCAAATCCCCAACAACATACCGTGACATACGCTTCCCATATTGTCATCGAAATCATACGATACAGAACAGGAGTTAATGCGAGGACACTGACCACATATAGAATGATAATAAAGTCAGAGGAAGACTTCCTCTTAAAACAATTGATCAATATCCTTTCAATGTGAAAAGAAAACAAGTCCTGGTACTCGCACTAACCCCTGGCAATCAAAATACATAATAATAATATGATCCATTAATATAGAAAAAATAACTGAAATCAAAATATTTTGAAAAAATATTTTTTCAGAACAGCCCAAGTTTCTGAAAAGTAACGTTGAGCCCCAATGGATCCTAAGCCTAAGTGTGGAAAAAAATTTTTAAAATATTTTAAACAATTTATTCAACACTTACGAACAATAATAATGTATCTAGTTATGATTAAAATAACATAAAGATATTATTTTTTAGAAATCCCCCCCTCACACAGAGGGCTGTTGTAAATGTAAACAACGAGTGTAAAAACACTAAAATAAGACTCCAGGCACCCAGGCCCGAAATCAGTTACCAAAAATACACTATCTGATGCAAAACAGAGACTTCCAGGGAAGAAACTGCAGAACATCAGATGGTAGATGCAGAACACAACGCCTAACCACCCGTAGGTGAAGACGTAAACATGGGGAAAGAACAGAATTCATTCTGTTATTCAGCTAAAACTCCCAAGAAATTTTAGTAATAATAATTACAGAAACTATGCCAAAAGCATGGGAGAATAGCAAGGGGGAACTTAAAGGACAGGGAGAGAGGAAAACACTTGAAAAAACAGTGTAACTAAATAATCAGAATGACAACAAAATGGCTGCTGCCTTGAAAATAGGTAACTTAACATAATTTCATTAAAAAATTTTAAGTTACAGCCCTGATAATATTCTGTCACACATTCTTTTCCTCTCCTCCTTCTCTATCCTCCTTAGAATCACCATTTCACTAATATTTATGTGTCTGGCATCATTTAAACTGAGATTTAAAAGCACAAAGATCAGTCAGATGTTAACTGATGAAGGGCCAAACTTAGAATGATAAATGGCGCCAATTTCGGAACGTCCTTGACACTGCGCATGCGCAGTAGGGGCGAAGTGTGGAGGACCTTTCAGGACATGTTTTCTTTAGTTTTAGATGCAAATTTTGGGGATTGGGGGGCAAAATTTGTGTTTGGCCCTATATTTTAAGAGTTAGCACCAGCTATGTCTGGGTCATTGGTACAGTATAAAAATATAGAAATTTTAGGCGTGGCCAAAATTTTTGCCCCTCCCATAACGAAGGCAAATAATGTCCGACAAACTTCTCTTGAACAAACTTGATTCTAAACCTCAAAAGGACTCTGTATACCACATATCAAGTCTCTGCTACTGGTGGTTCATTAGAAGATTTTCAAAAAAATTGGCCATTTTTTCCCCACACCTCTGCTCAATATGAGCCGAAACCTAATTTGGATAAAAATCAAAATGCCCCTATATAACCACTACTTACATGAATTTTAATTAAAATGTGGCCAGTGGTTTAGGAGAAAGAGGCTTTCAGTCAGGTGAGCTAACAAGGAAAAAGGATAATCAAAGTTTCAATGAAAAATCTATTTCAATTTGATTTTACCAAAAAATCACCTCCAAATTTCCTGAAATGTTTTTTCTGAGGTTGACCACTAATTGTGTCTGCCTGATTGTAGCGGGTCCGGCACCAAAAACGCATGCATTCTGTATTTTGAACTAGAAATACACTTGCATTTCCAGTTAAAAAATTGCGATCAGTTTCAAAGTTATCATTTAATAATATCTTTCCCACTTTGAGCATTTTTGGGGGATGAAATGTTACACCAAGTATAAGACTTTACAGATATTTTAGGAACATCTACATAAAAAATTAGGGATGCCATTTAATTAAGGGACTTGCTTCGAAAAAGCTGAAATCTAAGTAAGCTGTATAGCAAGTATCAGAAAATTCTGACTGGTGAATCTGAAAAAGAAGATATTTTTGATGGATATTCCTCATATTGCATTAAGTTAAGATTTTGGCTTCCATGGGAATCCTAAATATTACCCAGGTACTTGATTTGAGCTAATTTGAATTTGAGTCCCCTGAGAATGCTGTATACCAAAAATCAAAAAAAGACTGGGTTGATCTAAAGATTTTTTGAGAATATTCCTCATATTGCACCAAGTTCAAATTTGGGCTCAAATAAGAAGGCAAAATATGGACCCACGGACTTGATTTGAACAAACTTGAATCTGGCCCTCATGAGGATGCTGTATGCCCAATATCAAAAGTTCTGACTGGGGGTTCTGAAGAAGATGATTTTTAAAGAATGATCCTCATATCTGAGTAAGTTAAAATTCAGGCTCTCATTGGAAGCCCAAATATAAACTTGATTTGAACAAATTTGATTCTGACCCTCATCAGGATAATGTTTTAAAATACCAAAAGATTCAGACTGATGGTTCTGAAGAAGATTTTTAAAGAATATTCATCATATTGCTCTAAGTTTATTTATTTATTGGTGTTTAAGGTCACATACTTATGCACAATGGCTAATCGTGAGTTTTATGGGTGGAGGAAGCCGCCGGAGTACCTGGAGAGAACCACCAAGCATCGATGAGCAACTGTCGGCTCCTCAACATTCTAATTTTGTTCAAGCTCCACTCAAGCAGGGTTACAGCAGTTGAAGACATGTGCACCAACGATGTGCAGTACGCCATAGCAGATGGCGTCATCGTGCCCCCATGTAGGCAATAGGGATAAAATGCCTTGCCCAAGGACACAACGTGGGTCATCCCCGGATGGAGATCAAACTCGAGACCTCTAGCAGGCATCCCAGTCTACTACTGAGAGACCACACTCCCTGCCCTAAGTCAAAATTTGGGTTCACGTAAGAAGACATGATTTGAATCAACTTGAATCTGACCCTCATAAGGGTGTTGTATACCAAATATGTTGATAACACTTCTTCCTACCATGGAAGAGAGAGAGCGAACTATACAGTTGAACATGCTGAAATTTTCCAAAATTTTCATATTTTAACCCTTTACCAAACACACGTTATCAAAATTTGCTATTTTAATTTTTTTTTTTCAATGTTTCAAATAAATTCCACAAAACCACATCATGTGATCCCACACTGGAACGAGCTTGTCACATGACAACGCTCTGTTTAAATTTTTTTAAATATTCTTTTTCGACTGCTCAGTTTGTATATTATGCAGGCAGATGTGGTGGATTCATTTGGTAAAGGCGCAATTGATAAATTTGGGAAAATTACATTTCACCAAAAATAAGAATACACATTTAAAATGTCCATTTTCATCCCTGTCATACCATTTGTATCTCTCATTTCTTCTTCTCTCGCTCTCATGTATGCAAAATCATCAACAATTGATTTTGACAAGTCTTCAAGTCTTCTGAGCTCCACTTCAAGTGGTTTTAATTTTTCTGCTTTGGCCAACTGAAAGTGCAAAAAATAGATGTTCAGTAAATATTTTTCTTCCTAAACTATTGAGTGGAGTTTCCTTTCCAGTAACTGAAATATCTTTCTTCCAAAACTATTGAGTGGAGTTTCCTTGCAGACAATAATTCAAATTCTCAAATTCTCTGAAATAAGCACAAAAAGACAAGCACTACTTCAGCAAGTAGCCAACTAGGTTCAACCCACTGACAATTCCACTAGATGAAACTTTGTTGAGCCTTGCAAGCCTCATCATTGAAATTTAGTTAAAATTTGCATGAAAAATTCACTCCATACAGCTCCCTAGTATTTTTTTCTGTAAATCACTCTCATAGAGCTCTGTCAAACAAGATATAATAGAATAAATGCCTGTATTAGATGTAGTGGGGCCAAAAAGGTTGATAAATAAGGGGAATTTGGTGCGTGTCACAGTAATTTTTTCGACATATTACTAAAATTTATATACAATTAACAGGAGTTTACTCTACAACCCATATGCAATTAACAGATCAAATTTGTACTGAAGGTATGGTAAATGGTTTTGTGTTTGAAAATTATATTCAATTAACAGGGATATACAATTAAAAGATATCCAATTAAGTGGGCACCACTGTATCAACATTTCTTAATCTCACAAAGATGTTATATAAAGTGGAAGACATAAATAAAGACAAGACTTCTGAAGAAGCTGTTTACAGTTTTACACGGTAAATCAATGAAAATGTTACTTCAGGTACCGCTACTTTATAAATGAAAGTGCCAACGACAGTGTAGCTTAACTTGACTATATACAGTGTTTGACGAAAAGGATAATGTTCAATGTTTATGAAAGGATTATGAAATAAGACAAGAATTGTGATAATTAAGAATGTGTTAATTTCTGTTCTGTATTTCCTATGTTTTCAATAAGAATAATTTGAGGTGTTGACTGTACTGAAGAATTGAGGTCTGGGTTAATGTGGCCCTCACAGTTAATGTATGTCAACCAAAGTAAAATCATTCCAAACGAGTCATCCTACCAAGTTACAATGAAATTCCTTCATAAATATAACACACAGATTTTGCTAAAGGAATCTAGATCACATGGCAGTTTGGCGGCCATGGTTGACCGATCATGACAAAAATAGGAGTCTCATCTAGATATCATACCAAGTTATCCTAGCAAGTTACAATGAAATCCATTCATAAAAACATGCAATTGTGAAAATTCCTGTCATGAAGACTCCAAATGGGAATTTGTTTGGAAGAAGAAATACACAAAGAATAAGAAATGTTACCTTCATATTCAGCCAAGAACATTAATACAGAAGCTACTACAATATAATCTTGTGTATTTGCTACCTGGACAGTCTACATTCAGTGGCTTTGCAATTGTGTCTAGGCAAAACTTGGCAGCCTATATAGGCAGACAAGACTTGCCTAGAAACAACTGACAAGGTTCCTGGGATGTAACTTGCAAATGTATCTAAAAACTGCCTGTTGAGCCACCCATTTTGTTGCAGTTATTTATTGGTGTTTTAAGGTCACATACTTATGCACAATGGCTAATCGTGACCGTGACAGTTTTACGGGTGGAGGAAGCCGGAGTACCCGGAGAGAACCACCGAGCAACGACGAGCAGCTGTCAGCTCTCCAACATCGTAACTCTGAACTCTGCATCGCAGCACAGGCAGGGTTAGATTGGTTGAAGACATGCGCACCATCGACGTGCAGTACGCCTCAGTACACAGCGTCATCGTGCCCCCATGTAGGCAATCGGGGTGAAGTGTCTTGCCCAAGGACACAACACGGTTGCCGCAGGTGGGATTCGAACAGAGGACCTCTCGGCTTGCAGCCTGCACCTCTACCAACTGAGCCACCGCGCCCCCGTTTTGTTGCAGTAAAAAGTGATTAAACTCATAAGGCCTTCAAGAGTCAAAAGAAGAATTAAATTTTTATTTGAATGAGGATTGAGATTGGGAAATTTTTGCTTGGAATTGGGAAAAATCATGCCAAAATGCCATTGAGAAATGCCAATATTCAGAGCCTGTAGACATCCAGAATGATCCCTGTTAACACTTTGACTTACAAGTGGTATCTAGTAAAGTATTGACTGTCTATACAGGCAGCCAAGACATCACTGGAAACCACCAACAAGGTTCTGTAACTTCCATCAACAAACAAAAGCAAGTATGTTGGAACATGTGTTCTATGTGCACATGTAAAACAAGTAACTAACCAAAATTGAACTAAGATCTTAAGGGTTAACCCTTTACCTAAAGTATCGACCGCATCCACCCGCGTAATTTACAAATTAGGCAGTTGAAAAAAAATGATAAATTTTAAGTAATTTGTATATTTTTTATATTTACCAATGGCCCAGGCTAGCTGGTGCTAACTCAAAAATTAATCCAGGGCCAAACACAAATTTTGCCCCCAATCCCCAAAATTTGCATGCAAAACCCAAAAAATCAAGTCCTGTCTGGTCCTCCAACCATCATTCTTTCTACAAATTGCCTCTTAAATGTTATAAACAGTGGGGAGGTATGAGTACCCACTCATGGGAGGCCCATACCCGTCTGGGCCATTGGTAAGTATAAAAAATATACAAATTACTTAAAATTTATCATTTTTTTACACAACAACCAATGGTTCAGACTAGCTGAATTGTAAAAAGGCTGGAGGGCCTAGGACTTAAAGGAAAATCCAATCTCTCAATTACTTCAGTAAAGGATAGCTCCTACAAGAGAATAGGAGAAGATAGGAATATATGTCTTTCTCCTTTACGAGAAAAGAGAAAGGCATAACACCAACAATGTAAGTGAGTATTACATTATATATAATTTCTCCATTTAATGCCAGCATAACCCATTATGCTAATTCGGTAAAGGAAAACCAATGTATAAAGATAGACCAGAGAATGAGACTCTTTATAGTCATTTAAAAGTGTCTGAGGATTGTATATTAACGCCCGTTTGACATGTGACATATACAAATGCTTCCCAGTGAGCTACACTTTAAAACCATACATAAATGAGACATAGTTATTGCTTCACACCGAGCTACACATTAAAATCATCCCAGCACAGACTAAGGACTACTGACACCCGAGGAGGTCTTCCCTTGCTTTTCACTTTCAAGCCAGATGATCATAAGGGACCCAGAGCTCCCCCCCCCCCCCCCTTCCCCTTGTTCTGATGTAAAAATCCTCAGAACGAAGAGGGCAGATGAACAGCGTCAATGCTGGAATGGACTGCCTAAAGACCTATAGATGTAAACATTAATGGACGACATTCTAAGCAACAGAAAGAGGACCCAAACATGTAAGGTCACCGAAGATGGACTCTAAATTTCTCAGGTAAAACTTGGTAATGGTATTACCCAAACTACGGTAGTGAGATTCTTCAACAGATAAAGCATGAAGTTCAGAGACTCTTCTAGCAGATGCAAAGGCTAAGAGAAACGCTGTTTTATAGGTCAAGAATTTGAACTCTACAACGTTCAACGGCTCAAAAGGAGCTTCTTTGAGCATCAGCAGAACTCAAGCCAAATTCCACTTGGGAATTAATCTGAGGGTTCTAGGTCTATCGATAGAGAAATTTCTAACTTACTTGGATAATGAAGTATTTGATCCAATAGCCAAGTCATCATAATGATCGTAAGTATCTGATAACAAAGACCTATAGCCCTTAATAGGGACGGACTGCCGTTTGAGATCGTCTTAAAAGTAGACCAGGAAATCGGCAATATTTGGTATGGATGGATCATATACGTCTATCGACTGATCCTTACACCAACGGAAGAAAACCCTCCACTTCGCTGCGTAGTTCAACGAAGAGGAGGACCTCCTGCAGTTGGAACTTGCATCCACTGCGCATCCTGTAAACCGTTTTCCGTGCAAAAAGGACCGCACAACGGAAATGCGTGAAGGCTGAGACCTTCCAGGTTGTGATGCAGTGTGCATGACTTTCCCTGATAAAGAAGGTCCCCTCGTGGAGGGAAGCTTCCAGGTAATGTCCCATAACAGACACCTGAGAAGATTGATCCATGGTTTCTGTGACGACAGAGGTGCTACTAGCAGAATTTTGCAACAAGACTGTTTGATCTTTAACAGAATCTGCTGAATCAACAGAGTTGGAGGATATGCGTATCCTATCATTCCGTCCCATGAAATTGACAGAGGACATGGTGACACGGATGTTGGTAACTGACTGTTCAGGTGTGTCGCAAAACTATCTATCATGGGACGATCCCACTGGTAGCAAATCTGCCTGAGTATTCGCTTGGTGAGAGTCCATTCCGATGGCAACAGGCGACCTTTCCGAGAGAGCAAGTCTACTAGTACGTTCAGACGACCTGGTATATGACGGACAGAGAGATGAACGCCATCATTCATGACATATCGGAGAATCCTCTACGTTAATTCGCATAATGGAATCGAATGAGTGCTGCCTTGTTCCTGAGGTAAGCAACTACTGTCGAACTGTCCGACAGAATTTGAACGTGGATGTTCGCTATTAGGCAAATCCAATGTTGAAGTGCTAGCTATATTGACATCATCTCTTTGATGTTTATGTGCTTCTCTAGGAACCGAGAGTCTCCAAGACCTTGACACTTCAAGTCTGTGGGACTTAGGGTCACGCCCCAGTCTGTCTGACTCGTGTCCGTCATAATCGTGAAAGCCGGATCCGGCAGTTGCAGTGGAACTTCCTGAGTAACCACTGAAGATCTGCCCAAATCAGAAGGTTGTTGAGACGCCGACTTATGCTTTCTTAGTAGCCTGTTCAAAGACTAATGAAAGCTTGTCGTCAAAAATAGTATGGCCGGATACCGGAGCGACCCGGAGAGAGCTTTTCACCTTGTCATCTATAGGTGATGACGACACAAGGGCAGCATCACGTCTGATTAACTCCAGATTAGCCACTGTTAGGGCAGAGTTATACATGGTATACATAATTGCCCTGGAATGAACTCTAAGAGAGGTACCAATGTCCACAAATTCGATCCCATTGAGACGTTGCGCCATAGCTCTGGTAAGGTGATCTGCGTAAGACATTGCATCCAAATACACTCTACTTAATGAAATTGCACTTCAATTGTGTCTGAGCAAAGAGTGAATGATGCAGGCAAGGATACATCTAGATCCCCGGCCTGCTCATCCAAACGCAGAGGAGCTCTCTGAACATTTTCTCTGACCGTTTTAAATGAACGTGGTCCAAGAAACGGTATGTTTATGGAAGATGAAGTTAAGAAACCGCCTTTTTTCCTTGCACTCGAGAGGTGAATACGGCGGCGTCTACATGGCCGAAGGCCTGCGTCACCTGCCTAGACTGAACCGGAAAAGAAAGAACTTCTTCCTTTGTCCATATAAAGTCTGCGTCCAATGACGCCAGCAGTTTCTCTCTTGTTCTCGCAGCATTCTGATTCATGGTAGTATTGATGGATGTACTATGTGCTGTTCTGAAAGGGAAGGGTAGGGTAATCCTCTTCCTTATCCCTTTCACCATCTGAGAGAATCAGTTGCGAATCTTGGTCCATTGCATCTGTGTGAACAGACAACTGGACTGACCCAGCACCGTCCGACAGCTCAGGTTCTGAGGGAGGCTGCACCTGCACTTGCTGAATCTAAGGGAGGCTGCACCTGCACCTGCTGGGATGCTGCGATCAGCTGCGCAATCTGCGACAACAAGTCTGCCATCGAGGCTTGGGGAGCAGCGGTCTTCCGTTTCTTAGCTGCTTGCTGCTCCTGGGACAGTATATCAGAGAGGGATCTCTTCTCCAAATGTCCCAATGATCAAGGCCTTGTCTCCCTAGGTACCGCATGGTCCGACTTAACGGGCAAAGAGTAGTCCTTTCTTCGTACAGCAAGCTGGCTATCTGAAGTTGGGTAGCTAGAATGCGGTCATATGTGTTTTAATAACGTAGCGGAGGAAGCCAAGACTGAAGCCGACCTCGGCTGAAGACTCGACGGAGCGTCCATAGGGGTGGGCGGACGTATGCTCCGTCTTGTGCAAGTTTCCAACCAGAAAACTTCATTTTGCCTTGTGAAACGTAGCGGAGGAAGCCATGACTGAAGCCGACCCCGGCTGCAGACTAAACAGAGTGTCCCGAGCGGTGGGCAGACATATGCTCCTACTTATGCAAGTTTCTCATAACAACATTTGGTCCCAAATGTTAGGTTAGAGAGGGGCCTCTCCTGCGCATAGTCTATTAGACCTCGCCGAGTACAATAAACCTGCTGACTTCCTCCCTATTTCCGTCGTCGCTGGGTGAGCTTATTTATATTAAAGTGCCTGCTCTACCCACATCTGTCCAGTGTCACAGCTTCCACGGATGGAGTAACCACTTCACTGTTCGGGCTAGCTGCTTGCAAGAGATTAAAACCCTTAACACTTGCAATCATGAGCACTGGAGCTAGCTCTTTTTGCTCAACGGGGCGCAACGACAGTAGCACACCTGGATGGGTGTCAGAATATCATCACCATGTTCATGTTCTTCTGAAATAGAAACTGATAAAATAGGCCGATGAAATCGTCAGATGTGTACCCATATGCGCAACCAGTAGAAAGCTTATGACGAAGGGCCACCACGGATGCCGACATCATGTACACCATACAAGGTATGGGTACATATAGAAATGGATTGGAGGAGTGTCTAATTTGATGGATAAAGGGTTAATATCTCCGGATCAAATTATCAGATTTACATAAAAAACTATACAGCACAGCACACCAGTAACCTGAATAAATATATAAAGTAACATGACAATCGGATTGATATTTTTTGAGTTATCTCATGCCAAAGGGATTGGAGGAATTTTCAATTTGAAGGATAAAGGTTTAATATCTTGGGATCAAATTATCAGATTAACACCAAAAACTATACAGCTCAGCACGTCAGTAACCTGAACACAATTGTAAAGTAACTTGACAATCCAAGCAATATTTTTCAAGTTATCAAATGCCAAAGGGATTGGAGGAAATTTCAATTTGAAGGATAAAGGGTTAATATCTCAGGATTAAAATAACAGATTAACACCAAAAACTATACAGCTCGGTACAACAGTAACCTGAACACAAATATAAAGTAACTTGACAATCCAAGCAATATTTTTCAAGTTATCGAATGCCAAAGGGATTGGAGGAATTTTCAATTTGAAGGATAAAGGGTTAATATCTCACCATTAAATTACCAGATTTACACCAAAAACTATACACCTCGGCACATCAGTAACCTGAACACAAATATAAAGTAACTTGACAATCCAAGCAATATTTTTCAAGTTATCGAATGCCAAAGGGATTGGAGGAATGTTCAATTTGAAGGATAAAGGGTTAATATCTCAGGATCAAAATAACAGATTTACACCAAAAACTATACAGCTTGGCACATCAGTAACCTGAACACAAATATAAAGTAACTTGACAATCCAAGTAATATTTTTCAAGTCATCGAATGCCAAAGGGATTGGAGAAATTTTCAATTTGAAGGATAAAGGGTTAATATCTCGGGATCAAATCATCAGATTTACACTAAAAACTATACAGCTCGGCACATCAGTAACCTGAACACAAATATAAAGTAACTAGACAATCCAAGCAATATTTTTCAAGTTATCGAATGCCAAAAGGATTGGAGGAATTTTAAATTTGAAGGATAAAGGGTTAATATCTCACGATCAAATTATCCGATTTACACCAAGAAGTATAAAGGTTGGCACATCAGTAACCTGAACACAAATATAAAGTAACTTGACAATCCAAGCAATATTTTTCAAGTTATCGAATGCCAAAGGGATTGGAGGAATTTTCAATTTGAAGGATAAAGGGTCAATATCTCTGGATCAAATTATCAGATTTACACCAAAAACTATACAGCTCAGCAAATCAGTAACCTGAACACAAATATAAAGTAACTAGACAATCCAAGCAATAATTTTCAAGTTATCGAATGCCAAAGGGATTGGAGGAATTTTCAATTTGAAGGATAAAGGGTTAATATCTCAGGATCAAATTATCCGATTTACACCAAAAACTATACAGCTCGGCACATCAGTAACCTGAACACAAATATAAAGTAACTTGACAATCCAAGCAATATTTTTCAAGTTATCGAATGCCAAAGAAATGGATACGGACGCCGGATGGACAGACGGGACGGACGGATGGACAGATGGACGAACAACGGATGGTCACCCCGGATGCCGGCATTATGTGTACCATACATAGTATGGGTACACATAAAAATGAATTATAATGCAGCGAGAGGCTTGGCCTCAGAACCTCACCGCCAACAACGTACCTCAACACCTGTCTCCAACATCAGTCATCCCAGTGAACACAAGAATGACAAGAGTCTGCAGGAGTGCATCGACTAAAGTCGATATCAGTCCTCCAAACTCCACCACAAAATATATAATAATTAAGATACATGAATAATAGCAATCAAAATTAAATTCAAAATATATTTTGGAAATTTTTTTTGGAAAAAACGCCTAAGTTCCCAAAGGGAACATTAACTGCCCAAAGGCATTCCGATAGAGCCTAAGTGTGGACAAAATTCAAATTTATTGAGCTACACTACCAGAATAATAATCCATGTATCCTACAGCAATTCTATCGGTAATAGAATATAAAATACTCCCTATATATGAGGACGTTGTCAATGTAAACAACGTCAATGAAAAAACGGAAACAAGACATCAGGCACACACAAAGGCCCAAAGTCAGAAACCAATTTAAAGAAGGGTTCATGGAAGGATAGGGAAGGAATACTTAACAAACAATGGAATAATCATTATCAAAAATGATGACGTCAGGTGAATGTCCCGAAATTGGGAAACATGAAATAATTTTATAATTATTATAAAGTTACAGCCCTGAACGTCTAAAACCACCGTTGAACACTTCCATCATCCAATAACAGCTCTTGGATCCACCAATTCTTGCAATGATTTGTGTCTGGCATCCTCAAAAAAGGAGATTTTAAAGCACAGATGACAGTTCATTGTTGCTGACCTTAGGGCCAAACAAAGAATGATGTTTGCGCCAATTCCAGTAACTTCCTGACGGCTGTGTATGCGCGGAGAGTAAAAGTATGGAGGACCAGATAGGACTTTTAATTTTCGGTTTTGCAAGCAAATTTTGGGTATCGGGGGGGTTCAAAATTTGTGTTTGGCCCTTGATAACTTTGCACCAGCTAGTCTGGGCCATTGGGTTATAGTATAAAAATACACAAAAAAAGTTGTTCAGTTAATTTTTCCACCTGAATTTGGTCAACTGTAAAGCACATGAATTAAATGTATTTAATTAGTTTAACAATCTGAACATAATCACCAGTATCAGTGACTATCAGTCATAGGTACTGATAACTTTGTTCAGATTCTTAACAAGTCTACAATATATCGGTATATCACGGTATTTTTTTCAATATCGACAGCAGTATTGAAATTTGAATACCGTGCAGCCCTATCTTAAATTATAAATTATTTAAGAATTGGAATTGGATTCTCACAGCAACAGTCCATGTCAATCAAAACAGATTGTTGTGAATTGGGACTGATTTTAAGACCTGAACACTCTGGAAAATATTCCTTCTCCTTACAGCAGGCCTGGAAATAAAGACCTTACATCGTAACCTATTGGATAAAAGTGTTGTAATGCCTTTACACTTTCTCTGTTTTTACAACACAAGTCATGTTGTTTACGTTTTCACAAAATTTCCGTCAAAATAAATAAGAACAACTTACGCACAATCTCGCTTTGGCGAGATCACGCATTAGTTGTTGCTATTTATTTTGATGAAACTTCTGTAATGATGCAAATGGCATGCCACTCTGGTCATATGTGGATACAATACGTAACCTTTGAGTCAAGCTTGTTTTGAAAGAATGCCATATCTGACTGGCAAAACTTGCAAGATTAGGAAGTTAATTTATGCTGTGTTGTTTTATTGTAACCGATATTTTACAAATGATGTAACCTCAACAATTGTTCACATGCTATTTCCGGGCCTGATACAGGAACTTCACAAAAAAACAGAAATGGTCTTAAAAAATAGTGTTGAATAATACAAGGTCATTTACATACATCATCATAACTTTTTGCCTCTACACCATGCTTCATATTTAAATACACTTCCCGATCATTTCCAACTCCACCTGCTGAAAAACATAAATAACTTCATAAGTAAACTAGAATGAACATATCCATGGGACATTAATGCCACCACCCACATGCCTCAAAGCCCCAAAATATTTATATAGTTTTGCACAATCATAGGCCTTAATTATTAGGCTGAGGAAAAATAATTAATTTGTTCAGGTAACCCAACCATGCCTATTATTTTTTTTTGAATCATCATCGTAAAACTATCAGTATATGATAAAAAAAGACCAGCAAGTGCATTTCTATATTAACCGAGCATGAGGTCGCATGTCTTGTGCATTTTCAGCAATTTTGCATTTGTAAAAGGAGTAATTTTTCGGCAGTCATCATGATCAAATTTCCAGAAAAAAAAAACAAATGTTCTGAAACAATATTCTTAACCCTCAACTCACCGAGTATATTTCATGATATTTTTCTTTAAATCTAGTCATGTCTGCTGTCAAGCAGCCATGACTAGATTTGAAGAAAAATTCATCTCAATTTAAATCAAGAAATCACCCATGAAAAGATCCATTCAACATGCGGGGAGAAAATTTGATTAAATGTGCCCAAATTATACTTCTTTCAGTGACAAGACAGATTCTATCCTTGGCAGGAATATCTGCCAGCAGCATGCAAGGAGTTAACATAACTGAAACATGGCCATTGATATTTTATGAACATAAATCATTGTTCAGTGTTGTTTTCTTTATCGGCTGTCACTCATTTTCGAAGGTCAACAAAGAAAAGACTCCATATTGTGTTATACGTCCCTATTATAACATCAGAACTGATATGTCCTTTGTTGTTATGCCCCCCCCCTCCCCCCCATTATAATATCAGAATTGACATGTCCTTCATTTATAATAATTATAAATAATAAATATTTTCTATAATTATTTTTTAATTACAATAAGCAGACTTTGGCTTGTGGGATCATTTATTTGCACTGAGTGACATCTGCATGTACTCATCAACATGTTTACAGACAGTGTTACACAGAATGTATTTTAAACTCAGTGATTGTTTGTTTGCGCCACACTTGTTTACAAAAAATAACACAGAATCATCTAGAAACTTAACAAGGTGATTTATTCAACCAATCAGCAACTGGTAGAATAAAAGAACATCATAGAAATTTCTCATTTTGGAACTTTCTATTTGAAGACAATATAAGAACCTCTGTCCAACAAACTTTGGACACCCTCTTCATCTCACCCATCATACTCAGAAGTGACTTGTTTATACATTCAGCATTCATTGAGCATTTGAGATCATAATTACAGGACAGTGCATTATTATAGTCAGAAGCTGAGTTTATTATATACATGTATATTCTATGGAATATTTTTGTGATCTGAGCATCTTTGTGTTTAGGAAAAGTGTTTCCAAATTTTTGAAGAGAATTCACACTAGCTGTGAACCAGAATTTACTTTAGTGAAAAGTCATAATTCTACTGCATTATTTTCAAACTACCTGCTTATTGGATATTAATACCATTTGAATTTCACTGAATGCTTTAATGGAATTAATTGGAGACTTCTGAATTTCTGAGTGAACATTTCATTACAGTTTACTGGATAATAGTTCTGCAGACACATTCTTGGACATTACAATTCCAGTTGGAAAGTTTGTAGTTAGTTAAATTGGAGTTATTGTTGTTGATTCCCAGGTTTCTTTCTATACCAGCAACAGAAAGAATTCTGAGAATCAACAACTATAAGTGTTGCCATTATTGTTATTACACACTGTAACAGTATTCATGCATAATGTTTACACACCACTTGTCACTTCAGTCACCTGTCAAGAATTAGGGATACAACATGCCTACAAAAGCTCCATACTCCTCAAAACCATACAAATAAGCGAAGTGACCAGCTTCTGTTTTGATTAAACAACTCAATTTTTACAAAAGCCAGTTTCGTTTTCCTTTAGCTGTCATGTTTCATTCACAATTTCAAGGAATGATCTATTCACAATGACACAAGCACATGTATTTTAAAAATATATAATTATTGGGCAAAAATTCTTCCAAAAAGACGATGGTATGTATTATTCCCAATTCTTCTCTATGATATGATTTGTAACAAAATTTCTCACTTATCAGTGCCTAGAAAACACTGACATGCCATATATTTTTGCCCTCTTAACATCATACATGCATATTCCTGGGTCACGCCATATAAGCCAGATGATAGTGTGTTACTTGACCATGACCCTAAATTAATTTGGCCTGCTATTGGGACAAATTATTTATTTTTCCTTGGACTTAACTACAGCATTACTCACAGGAAAATCTGAAAATAGAACTGGGCTTTGCTTTTTTATGTAAGTGTCATCAGCTTTTAATTGCCACCAAATTACCCACCATCCCAACCCACCACCCCCGACCCCACCCACTCAAATAACATAGTTTTTGCACAATCTGGGGCATAACTACCCTTTCACTGGAAACAAAAATGTTTGCTTTTTCTTGAATGAAAAACACTGAAATTTTAATTCTTTACACCAAAAGACACAAAAATTACCGTGGGAAAACCAAAATAATGTTGTTTCACTATCAAGAGCAATAACTGGTCAATTACCGATACTGGGAATGTGAAAATCACATTACTGACTTCTATTTGTGATCGTAAGAAAATTATTGTGCAAAAAATACAAAATAAAGTTTTTGCACAATGGAGGGTGATAAGTTATCATTTGGAATGGGTATCAATGTATGTACTGAAAGATAGATATGGGTAACACATAATACCCCCTTCATATAAATGTGTGGAAGCAAAAAAAAATCTAGAATGGCGAAGACCAATTATCAGTACCGTGTCAGAAGAAGAACATGAGTGGATTCAACCAACATAAACGCCAGTGAACGCATACAAAACATTCACACACACAATATATTTTAACAAAACAATTTAACATTAATCTCTAAAAACCTCCAACATGTTACCAGTCGATTCTTAAGCACATGAATGATTTGATGCAGTAGCTGAAATGTTATGCAAATGCATATTAGATAATGGCATATTAAAATTAAAATAATGTTCAAATGACATGTCGTGCAATATATTTACATAACATTACAAGCTCTTCTGACCAGTGCTATTCATAAATTTGCCATTCATATTTTGTTGTTTTTCCAAATTTTGCATCCAAAACACAGCTTAGGACTAGTGATGAACCGATGATTGGAATCGGCAATCGGAACTGGTCGGTTAAGAGGCATCGGCCGATTATGACAACCAGAAGTTAAGAACCGACAGTTTCCGGTTATTCTATTTTTTAACACTGACTATTAAAAATCCCTTTGATATCTGGCCATTTCAATAAAGTTTCCCCATTAAAAACATGTGTAGTGCCTCTCAGAATATTTAGAGATTTGCAGAGCCGAGATATTACGGAATTTACCATCTGCAATCGGTATGACATCGCCACTATTCCCAGCTGATCAAAGTCACTGGTCTTCAATCATGGTGCTGTACAACGCTGCATTGGGTACATGCATAAATAAAATGTGTTCAGTCGGTAGTTTGTAGTACTTCATGATGCAAGCATCATAATACAATAAGATATAAAAACTGGAGAAAAACACTTTTTTTAATGGTAGATGACTGTTACGCAACATTTAAGTCCCATGACTGTCACAAACACGTTTTCAGTTTGTCAAGTTCATTTTTTAATTCAGTTACCTCCCTTGATGTGTCTCTCCAATGTTGATTGCAGATAGCATGTAAACACTGAATAAACAAAATCAAGGGAGATAACAAGTTGAACAATGAACATTAAATAATATATCCTCACAATGCGGCCATACAACTTCACAACACACATTAACATCAAAGTTATTATTCAATTAAGTCAAAGTATGTGTGCTCAGTATCTTCCTGGTTAATACAGACAAGCTTATTGTATTCTTACACAAAACAGTATTAACACTATTTACCATAATAACACACAATCATCACAAGAGAACAATATCATGTGATTGTATCATTTAAAATCCATCTTCCCCCACCCCAACTCCCCAAAATGCAAATATTATTTTGGCGAATACTGCCCAGCACTAATCATGAATACTCTGAGAACTTAGGTGGTATTAAGCTTTTGTAATTGGTGATTTATCAACAAAATTCTGCAGTATAACAGACACCAACAGGTTTTCTTCTTGGTCCTAATTCAACCATTGGAATCGGCATTGAAATCGGCAGAGAAATAATCGGTAATCGGTTCATAGCAAGTTTTGATAATTGGCTCATCACTACTTATGACCCTTCATTGGACCAAGCTCATCGAGATTGGTCCAATGAAGAGTCATAAGCTATGTTTTTTTATTTTTTAGGGGAAAAATATATTGGAAATTTTGAGCTAATCAAAAATTTTTTGCAGGTATCGTCATCTGGTCATTCTAGTTGAAGGGTTAAAAGAGCTTTAAGATGTTTAACATTATAAAAAAACTTGTGTTTGTTTTTCTTCATCATATTTAAATGCAAAATAATAAACCCACAAAAGGATTGTTCACTTCCATGAGATGAGAAGAGTACATACATGTAACAGACAGAATTCTATTCCTGTTACAGAATTGCATACACCTGGGATGTATCAGCTCTTGATAATGAAATGATCATGCCAGGTGCAAGAAGCACTCTATGGCAACTGTATACATCATACCTATCATTTTGGACTCGAAACAAACATCAAACATATCATATTCTTCGGTGGTAAAAGCAAATTTTCCTTTTTTAGCATCTTCTTTCTTGGACAATATGTGGCCTTTTGAATCTGTTACCTGTAAAAAAATATTGAGAACAAATTTGTAATACAATGGATAGTTTGTTGATGAGTTATATACTCCAGAAATATTCCAATACAGTGGAAACATGTTAACTGAATAGCCACTTTGGAAGTGGGAATTATTCAATTAACAAAGTTATTCAATTAACATGAAGTTGGTCATTTTCCTGTATTCAGACGATGATATGAATATTTACTCTATCATATCTTGTTTGACAAGCTCATGTCATGTCATATCAATGGGGAGGAAACACTGCGAGATTGACATTTACTGTTGCCATTTGAGCTGTGTTGACTGTATATCAAATCAAGCCAACACAAAAACGTGTTAGGTGGGGCAATCCCCATACCACTAGGAAAGCTGCTTGTCCTGTACATTGCTCGGTACCTGTCACATCACGTCACATGTCCACATGAACTCCTTTGAAAGGCATTTAGTTTCAAAAAGTGCCTTTTGTTACAGTTTCAATATTTCATCAAGTTTTTCCTGTTTGCTTAAATAACAACCAAAACCGGAACTGAGACTTGACTTATATTACATGCGACACCAAAACCAAAGCAAAATTCACAACCTAAACAGCTCTATGGCAACTATCAGTCAACTGGAACACTTTCTAGAACTTCAACACTATTTCTTCTGTAATAAGATGACAAGATCATTGTTTTCTACCTGGAATTGTAATTTTCATGGGAAAGCCACAAGAGGGCTAAAATTGAATTTTTTTTAAGAAACTTGTGTGTGAAAACTTGCCATACTCACAACGTACAAAAGCTGAAAATAAGGCATAAGAAGGCCTCAGATTCGCTCTCGATGTAGTTATTTAACTAGAGTTGTGCAGAATTGAAATTTCATGTTTAGCATCAGAATTTTTCAGAGAAAATACTGCAATATCTGTATCTTTAAGGAGTAGCTGAAGGGATGTTTCCGGTAATAGACATCCCCAAACATAACGAAACTGCTCTATTGATGGACGACTGAATGGAGAGAAGTGGTCATGGATGAAGCCATGAATGGGGGTAATCTCATTTTTCAATGAAACATGGAAATTGTATCACAAGAAAAAACATCTTAGGGTTTTAAAAAGTGACTAGAAGTCCTTTCTGTTCAAGCAGAGTGGGATGAGCGTTTTACGTGTGTATATCCATTCTATTTTGCAATTACGCCTTTGTTTCACAGTATTAGGCGCTTCTGGGTCGGAGTTAAGTACCTGTATAATGTGGAAACCGAGATCCTCAATGGTGTGGTGGTGTTGGTTAAAGTGAAACGCTATTAGCGTGTCTCTTATGTGTTGGATATCGGCTAAATGTTCGCGTAAACAGACATAAACATTTCTTTTGGTTTCTCCAACATACTGTTCTTCATTGAGTTTCTGGTGCTCAGTTGGGCGGTCCGTCGTTTCCGCCATTCGAATGGTGGTGTTGCTTGTGCTGGAACCCAAGCTAAGGTCACTGAAGGAGCAACCGGCCGGTACATCTGAAGCCATGCCAGTTCACCCTGTTTAACAGGTGGAATAACATCCATGGTGTTTCTGTTAGTATCTCCCTGATTCGTTGAGCTTGCCGAAGCAGACGTTAAGATCTCCCATACTGCAATGCTGAGTATATCAGTGTCATTTGTAACTCGTTCAGTTGCCATCTGGTTTAATTGTATTTGTTGAAAGTGTCATTTACGGTTTAAATGTTTGGTGTAGTACTCTTTCCTCTTGAAGGTTAAGTTACCGTCATTGCAAGAGTAGAACCCAATTCTTAAATGTTGGGACTCTTTGTGTCGACGCAGTCCCTCTTTAGTCGCATCAATTGAAATGCAGATAGTACAGGTTTCAACCATGGTGAATGGTATGACTTGTAATTGACTCTCTCTCGGTCCGAATCATTGTTACGTAGTCTCAACTGTGACGCATTTGTGTCTACGTTGTGCGTATTCTCGAACGGGCAGGTGGCGTGAAGAACAGAAAGCTATAAAAATTATTAAGCATTAAAAAGTGACTATAAGTCCTTTCTATTCAAGCCAAGTGGTATGAGCGTTTTCAGTGTGTATATCCATTCTATTTTGTGCTTACACCCTTGTTTCACAGTATTAGGCGTTTCTGGGTCAGAGTTAAGTACCTGTATAATGTGGAAACCAAGATCCTCAATGGTGTGGTGGTGTTGGTTAAAGTGGAACGCTATTGGTGTGTCTCTTATGTGTTGGATATCGGCTAAATGTTTGCGCAAACGGACATAAACATTTCTTTTGGTTTCTCCAACATACTGTTCTTCATTGAGTTTCTGGTGCTCGTTTGGGCGGTCCGACGTTTCCGCCATTAGAATGGTGGTGTTGCTTGTGCTGAAACCCAAGCTAAGGTCACTGAAGGAGCTTCTGGCTGGTACATCTGAAGCCATGTCTATCTTGTAGAGTCTAATTGATAAGTATAGGAAAAGTCACTTTAAAGTGCGAGAGGACTCCAAAGCTGGATATTCCGTATGCATTTGATAACTGAATATAATGATTAGTTAACTGGCTAACCGGTTTCGCTCGATTTGAGCTTTGTCAGAGACTTCTGTCTTGTGTGGTAGCTCTCACATATTCATATACACACAAGACAAAAGTCTCTGACGAAGCTCAAATTGAGCGAAACTGGTTAGACAGTCAACTAATCATTATATTCAGTTATCAAATGTATACGGAATATCCAGCTTCGGAGTCCTCTCGCACTTTCGAGTGACTTTTCCAACATCTTAGGGTTGTTGTTAAGATTATGGCAGAAATGTTAAACCACATAAATCATACATGTACATGTACTTCATTCATTCATTTATTTATTTATTTATTGGGGCTTAACACTTTCAACAGCCAGGATCACCTCAGGTTGGATTTAATTAACAACTTTCAATGATTTATTTCACCAAAAATACAATTTATGTCATTACTTGTTCCAAAACAGGTCCACGTTGTCACACTGACTCACATCAATTATATGAGACAGAGTAAAGCATGCAAGTTACGTGCTGACATACTTGTTCACATGCATGTATCCGTAGCTGAAAATCGTCATTCTTAACCCTTTAACCAATGCGGTTGAAAGATGATACTTGCAAAATAAATTCAATTATTAAAAATTTTCAATTTTTGTCCCAAAAACATAGCTTATGATCCCTCATTGGGATGAGGTCAGCAAGCTCGTCCCAATGAAAGGTCATAAGCTATGTTTTTGAGACAAAAATTGACGCTGGCCGGTTTTCCCATTATGTTGGGTAAAGAGTTAATATGCTGTAAATCATCAACGTTACGGCAATTATTCAGCTACCTATTAGGGTAAGTGATTAATCAGTTAACCAAGGTTAATCCATGTGATTAATCGATCAAGAAAACCCTTTAACCGTTTCAGCTCTATTAGAAATGCAATGTTTATAAACACAGGAAAGTGTGATTCTATACCACTTCTACTATAAGGCCATGTTAGTTAATTTTCAGTTTTGCATTATTCCACATTATCAGAACAAAATGCAGAATGGGGTTATTATTAATTATATCCTCATGGGGAAATGACATATATCCTTTTCCACAAGATGCAAATTTTAAAATTTTGCACTTGACTTTTGTTTTCTTACATTTATCTCATTATTAATTTTGTTTTATAATTATGTTTTTTCACCATTTTCTAAATTAATTGTTTATATAAAACACCAGGGGTTGTATATCCTAGTGATCTACAGCTAAATAAAAGGGTCATGAAAATTCATCATTGTCCTTCATAATGGTCCTTTTCTCTATTTTGTCCAGTACTGTTCGTAAAATAAAACACACAGAAACAACAAATACATTTTAATTTGGAATGAGGGTATATTTACTGAAAATGATCAAAATACTGGGGCATCAAGACTCACTTGATTTCCCAGTAACATGTTCAACTAATTTATTCAATCACGTGGTTTCTTTTCTCACAAACGATTTGGTTTAAAACAGCACTGACAACACATTGTTGACATGTTTCTCTTCAAAGCAGTCTGAGTGCAGATTATAGTATCGAATGTGTGGGGGTCATACTGATACTGATGACCATATAATATATAGTTTCTGCAAATGGGGTTATCAACTGATCAGTATAACACGACATGAGGATGAAAACCTTGGAACGATTCCGAATGACTTGCAATGTGCAAATCAATTTTCGGAAATTGGTTCGTTCTCCGTGGCTATTCATTTGCAAACAGCGATGCGAAACCAAATAAAAAATACCTTGGATGAGGCAGTAACAAGTCTTGTGTCGTACTGACATCAGTGTAACAAACATAATGAAAGTGACAATGACACTGTAGCTCAACCTGTTTAAGACATGCACAAGTAGAGTATGTGACACAGCAATGACACACATCTAGGTAATGACCTGATAACAATGGTACATGTAAAGTATTGTAAAGGCTTGTATATAAATACTGACTGTAGCATGTAACAAATGTACAGGTAAAGTATTGTAAAGGTGGGTGACAGTTAGATGCTAAACTAGAAAAGAAATCTCCATGGGGTTAATGTTACAATGGGGATCCTTGTATGGTGCACCATAAGCCAAATGTTAGTAATTGTTTTGGCCTGTTTGATTCAAACCCTTCTAAGGTTGATTCATACTAATTAATAAATATTTGTCCAGTCCTTCTTAAAATATAGGTATCTGAATTTTTTATCTTTAGCTCACAGGGTTCCCCCGGGTGAGGAGGTTTTATTTTTCTCATTGGAAATAGAAAATCGGGTTGTGCCAATGTTTACCCTCCCCAAACAACACCAAATATTAACACAGGAACTTGGCTTCAACACATTTGAATATACATGTCCTAGGGATGCTGAATTCAAGAAACATTATTTTATCTGGTGTTTTTGGAAAAGATTTTAATTATCTCCCCTTTTGAGTCCCCCGAGTGGGTCTAACTGAACCCCAAAATATTTGTTTTCATACTACATTGATAACAAAGGCACTCAATAAATCTATAGCAAACATTACTGACATAAAAAATCTTCTTTACAGGTTCTGTACAAAAAATGTAATACATACAATTGTTGTAAATATGACTGCCGACAGGCATTTTGAAGTTTGGGCGGAGCCCAAAAACACCCGCTACCATCCCATGATGATAACAAATGTAGTCTTAGAAGTTCTGTACAAAAAACTGATTGCACCTAGTTTCTGTATAAAATGGCGGCTGGCAGCCATCTTAAATTTTGAACTGCACCCAAAAACACTCACTTACTGTGTATAAGTAGCAGTGAATAAATCAAAGTTCATCTAATTTGCATAATTTCTGCACGAGAGAAAAAAACTGCATTATATATGATGTATTCCATGTTACTAAACATTCATTCAAAAATTTATTCAAATCAGAACATTCATACAGCAGTTCTGCACAAAAAACTGATTGTACCTAATTTGGTACAAAATGGCCACTGCCAGCCATCTTGAATTTTGGACCGCACCCGAAAACACTCGTTCTCGTCCCAAGGTGATAACAAAGGTACCCAAGAAGTTTCATGAAGATCGGTTCATAAAGAACAGCCCAAAGCCCGAGCCGTATTGACATGTGTACTCACTGTGTACAAGTAGCCCTGAACAAATCAAAGTTCATCTAATTTGCATAATTTCTACATGAGAAAAAAACCTGTATTATATGTAATGTATTCCACATTCCACACAAAAATTTATTCAAACCAGAACTTTCATACAGAAGTTCGGTACAAAATACTGATTGCACTAATTTCGGTACAAAATGGCTGCTGGTGGCAATCTTGAAGTTTGGACCACATCCAAAAACACTTGTTCTCGTCCCAGGCTGATAGCAAAGGTACCCAAGAAGTTTTGTAAAGATCAGTTGATAAATACGGCCTCTAGTCCGAGCCGTATTGAATTGTTGAGGGACTGACAACGGGCCATGACAAAACCTCAAATTTGACTAGGTCAAAGTTGAGCTAAAAATGGGTGTAACTGGCTTAAGTAAAAACTGTAAGGCTTTGAAATAACCAACAAACGATGGACATTGTCACACCAAGGTACACTGTTAGGCTTTGGGTTATTGTTTGCGCCAAAATATAAGTAACTCGTATTATAGACAAGAGCAGCGCAAAGTGTGGCATATGCCCCCGAACGGTGTCATAAAAGGGAAGTTAAGTCTCTTGGGGGGGGGGGGGGGGGGGGATAACCAAAATCATTCGGAATCTTCCTCTAACTACAGTGAAGGGCGGAGGAAGGGTGGAAACTCAGGACTGAGTGCACCATACTTGTACTTATGGCAGAAAGTCAACAGAAGAATTCATTTCAAATTTGGGGATGTCAGGAGCAAGTGCGATTTGGTTGGGGGGGATGGGGAGTAGGCATTTGGCTCCCTAGAAATCCCATGGCACCTCCACTGAATCCCACTAACTTGATTTTCAGTGTGTGTCAGGTTTATTGACCAATTATTTTGAAATAGTAAATTACATTCTCTTCTCAGTACTTCTTTCTTTTAGAAATTTCACTTCTCCTTGCGGACATCCCGGGGGGCCATGCTTGTGAAGAGTGGAGATAAGTGGAGGTGGGGACCTAGGACTGAGGGCACTGTACCTGTACTGATGGCAGGAATTCAAAACAAATCTTCTCAAATTTGTGGGTGGGAGGAGCAAGTGGGATTCCAGGTTTGGGGGGGGGGGGGAGGGACTAGAAATCTCATGGCTCCGCCACTGGATCACACTAACTTGTTTTTCAGAGTTTGAAAGTTCTGTAGAATTTTGAAATAGTATATTAAATTCTCTTCTCAGCATTTCTTTAGAAATTTCACTTCTCCCTGAAGAGCTCTAATATGAGGTGTACACTGTTCTAATGGGCAAAAGGGTGGGTTAATATGACCTCAATCATTTGGGGGAGGCGGGGAGATAACCAAAATCATTTGGAATCTTCCTCTAACTACCAATAATGCATAACCAAATAAAAGTGTCAATGACACTGTAGCTCAACTTGTCTGTGTTTTGTTTGATGAAAAGGATAATGTTCAATGTTTATGAAAGGATTATGAAATAAGACAAGAATTGTGATAATTGGGAATGTGTTCATTTCTGTTCCCTGTATGCTATGTTTTTCATAAAAATAATATGAGGTGCACACTGTACTAATGGGCGAAAGGGTGGGTTAATATGACCTCAATCATTTGGGGGGGGGGGGGGGGTAACCAAAATCATTTGGAATCTTCCTCTAACTACCAATAATGCATAACCAAATAAAAGTGTCAATGACACTGTAGCTCAACTTGTCTGTGTTTTGTTTGATGAAAAGGATAATGTTCAATGTTTATGAAAGGATTATGAAATAAGACAAGAATTGTGATAATTGTGAATGTGTTCATTTCTGTTCCCTGTATGCTATGTTTTTAATAAAAATAATATGAGGTGTACACTGTTCTAATGGGCAAAAGGGTGGGTTAATATGACCTCAATCATTTGGGGGAGGGGGGGGGGGATAACCAAAATCATTTGGAATCTTCCTCTAACTACCAATAATGCATAACCAAATAAAAGTGTCAATGACACTGTAGCTCAACTTGTCTGTGTTTTGTTTGATGAAAAGGATAATGTTCAATGTTTATGAAAGGATTATTGAAATAAGACAAGAATTGTGATAATTGGGAATGTGTTCATTTCTGTTCCCTGTATGCTATGTTTTTCATAAAAATAATATGAGGTGTACACTGTACTAATGGGCGAAAGGGTGGGTTAATATGACCTCACAGTTAATGTATGTGGCCCTCACAGTTAACTTATGTCAACAAAAGTTACCAAGTTACAGTGAAATTATTCCAAAATGAGTCATCCTATCAAGTTACATGTTTGTTGGTGGTTAACGTCACATATTTATGCACCATGGCTAATCGTGACACAACATGGAGATGAAGTCAAGTTTAGTCCATCGTTGATCAACATGTTGCCCATTTTAGAGGACTTTCACCCCAAGCATTGGTGACTGGGTCCTATTTTACTAGTAAAGCGGAACTGGTTTACCACAGTAAACAAGTGATGCTTACTTCCCGGGGTTCCCACGGGGATATCAAGTTACATTGAAGTCCTTTCATAAATATGGTCTGTAGACTGTGCTAAAGGTTTTCAGGCTTCAGGCCTGTGTAGCCATGATGGTTGACCGATTGCTACTAAAAAGGGACGTCCTCATCTCGACATTATACCGAGTCATTCGCCTAAGTTAAAATGAAATCTCTTCACAAATACAACTTGTCGACTGTACTAAAGTTTTCCGGGTTTTGGGCTCGGGAAGCAATCAGGGTTGAATGATCGCGACAAAAAGGGGACGCTGTAATCTGGAGTGATCCTACGAAGTTACAATGAAATCCCTTCATAAATATGACCTGTAGACTGTGCTCAAGATTATTGGGCTTCGGGCACCTGTAGCATCACAGTTGACCAACCATGACCAAAAGGGAATGTCATCATCCAAGCATTATATGGAGTCAACCTAACAAGTTACAATGAAATCCTTGTAGCCGTCAGTTTCCCAATTGCGTCGAAAAGAGGACGTTCTCATCTGGACATTATATGACGTCAACCTACCAAGTTACTATGAAATCACTTCATACATGTAAATATGACCTGTAGACTGTGCTAAAGGTTTTTGAGCTTTGGGCTCAGGCAGCCATCATGGTTGAATGATCGCAACCAAAAGGGGACATTCTCATCTGGGCATCATTTGGAGTGATCCGACAAAGTTACAATGAAATCCCTTCATAAATATGACCTGTAGACTGTGCTCAAGGTTTTTGGGCATTGGGCGCCTGTAGCCATCACAGTTGACCAATCACGACCAAAAGGGGATGTCATCATGTAGGCATTATATCGAGTCAACCTAACAAGTTACAATGAAATTCTTCCATAAATACGACCTATAGACTATGCTAAAGGTTTTTGGGCTCGTGCAGCCATAAAGGCTGAATGATCGCGGCCAAAGGGGACGCTCTCATCTAGACACTATTTGGAGTCATCCTATCAAGCTACTATGAAATCCATTCATAGATATGACCTGTAGACTGTGCTAAAGGTTTTTTGGCTTCGGGCCCCAGTAGCTGTCACAGCTGCCCAATCGTGTCCAAAAGGGGACGTTCTCATCTAGACATTATATGAAGTCAACCTACCAAGTTACAATGAAATCCCTTCATAAATATGACCTGTAGACTGTGCTAAAGGTTTTCGGGCTTGGGCTGCCATCATGGTTGAATGATCGCAACCAAAAGGGGAATTTTCATCTGGGCATCATCTGGAGTGATCCTACAAAGTTACAATGAAATCTATTCATAAATATGACCTGTAGACTGTGCTCGATGTTTTTGGGCATGAGGCACCTGTAGCCGTCACAGTTGACCAATCACGACCAAAAGGGGATGTCATCATCTAGGCATTATATGGAGTCAACCTAACAAGTTACAATGAAATCCTTACATAAATACGACCTATGGACTATGCGAAATGTTTTTGGGCTCGAGCAGCCATCAAGGCTGAATGATCGCGACCAAAAGGGACGCTCTCATCTAGACACTATTTGGAGTCATCCTACCAAGCTACTATGAAATCCCTTCATAAATATGAGTTGTAGACTGTGCTAAAGGTTTTCGGGCTTTGGGTCCCTGTAGCCGTCACAGTTGCCCAATCACGTCCAAAAGGGGACATTCTCATCTAGACATTATATGAAGTCAACCTACCAAGTTACAATGAAATCCCCCCATAAATATGACCTGTAGACTGTGCTAAAGGTTTTCGGGTTTTGGGCTTGGGCAGTTGTGATGGTTGATAGATCACGTCCAAATGGGGAAATCCTCATGTAGACATCATATGGAGTCATCGTATCAAGTTACAATGAAATCTGTCCATATTAAACATGACCTGCAGACTGTGCTAAAAGTTTTTGGGTTTCGGGCTTGGGCAGCCATCACGGTTGACAGATCATGCGCAAACGGGGACGTTCTCATCTAGGCTTTATACAGAGGCATTCTATGAAGTTGCAATGAAATCCCTTCATAAATACGACCTGTAGACTGTGCTAATGTTTTTCGGGTTTTGGGCTCGGGCAGCCATACCAGATGATCGATCACGACCAAAAAGGGGACGTTCTCATGTAGACATGACCTAAAACCTACATATGAAATTTCGTGACGATCAGTATCATCAGACAAGAACTACCGGGTATAGCCTGTACTTGATGGTTGAATAAACAAGAGGCCCCAAGGGGCCTTAATCGCTCACTGGGCAAAGTGATTCAAACAAAGTGGTTCAAAGAACTATCTGGGGTCACATTCAGTTAGACATGGTTCATCAACACTACAAGGGAATGAAGTCATGAGAGACAAATTTTATGGAACTAGGGACATGGCTTGAACAAACTTGAATCTTACCCCCCCTAAGGATGCTGCATACCAAATATCAAAAGCATTCATCTGCTGGATCTGAAGAAGAAGATTTTTAAAGAAAATTCCTCATTTTGAACAAAGTTATCATTCGGGCTCCCACAGTGAGCCCAAATATGAACCCAGGAATGATCTGTAGACTGTGCTAAAGGTTTTCGGGTTTTGGGCTTGGGCAGTTGTCACGGTTGACAGATCGCGACCAAATGGGGAAGTTCTCATCTAGAGATCATAAGGACTCATCCTACCAAGTTACAATGAAATCCCTCCATATTAAACATGACCAGCAGACTGTGCTCAAAGTTTTTGGGTTTCGGGCTTGAGCAGCCATCAGGTTTGATAGATCATGCCCAAAAGGGGACATTCTCATCTTGGCATTATACAGAGGCATCTTACCAAGTTACAATGAAATCCCTTCATAAATACGACCTGTATACTGTGCTAATGGTTTTTGGGTTTTGGAGTCGGGCAGCCATACCGGTTGCCCAATCGCGACCAAAAGGGGACGTTCTCATCTAGACATGACCCCAAACCTGCATATGAAATTTTGTGACGATCAGACAAGAACTACGGGGTGTATCCCGTGCTAAAGGAAAATGTGAACAGACTCACAGACTAACAGACTTTCACACGCATGATGGCAATAGCCGTCTTGACTATGTCAAGTTAAGCTAAAAACAGATTTCCAACATAAAGAAGCGAAATTGAAAAAATAATTCTGTAAAAAACAAACCTCTACTGTCGAAATTAGGAGAGATATTGGTGAAAAAATTGAATCAAGTAACTAACAAAAGTGATTGGAAAGTTAAAAAATTTATAGTAATTTATATATTTTTTATACTTACCAATGACCCAGACTTAGCTGGTGCTAATCTCCTTAATTCAGGGCCAAACACAAATTTTGCCCCCCCAATCCCCAAAATTTGCATCAAAAACCGAAAAATACATGTCCTATATGGCCCTCCATACATCGACTCCTCTGCGCATGCGCAGTGTCGAGGAAGTCCCGAAATTGGCGCCAATTATCATTCTTACAACCAGTGCCTGGTAGGCGTTATGTACTCAGCGGGGAGGTATGAGTTCCCAACTCCTGGGAGGGCCATCCCCGTCTGGGTCATTGGTAAGTATAAAAAATATATAAATTACTATAAATTTTTTAACATTTTTATACTGTACCAATGACCCAGACTTAGCTGAATAGTAAATAGGCTGGAGGGCCTAGGACATAAAGGAAAATCCAATAAGCTCAATTATGTATAAAAGAATATCCTCTCCAGGAGAAAAGAAGAGATAGGCTTTACATGTATCTTTCCTATTTATAATAAAGAAGAAAGACACAACACCGATCAGTAATTGAGCATAATAATCAATGATCTCTATTAACATCCAGTATAACCCTTTATACTAATATTTTTAAAGGTAAGCCAATAAATAAAGGAAGTCCAGAGAAATGAGACTCTTTATATTCATTAAAAGTGTCCGAGGATTGTATATTAACGCTCGTTTGACACATGACATATACAAATGCTTCACACCGAGCTACACTTTAAAAATATTACATGGATGATTAAACATTATCTTACACTTTAAAACCATCCCGGTACCGACTCAGAATTACTGACTCTGGGGGAGGTATTCCCTTGCTTTTCACTATAAAGCAGGTGACCTAAGGGAACACCCGCCCCCCCCCCTTCCCCTTGCCCTGGGTCAAATACCCCAGAGCGAAGAGGGCAGCAGGACAGAGTCACTGCCGGAACAGAAAGCCTACATAACTATAGTTGCAACTGTTTAGTGGACGATATTCTGAGCAACTGATAACGGACCTAAACAATGGAGGTCTCCAGAAATGGACTCAATATTTCTGAGATAAAAATTAGTGAATGTGGAAGGTTGAGACCAATATGCAACCTTCATTAGATCAGTAATAGCAATACAATTAGCATAGGCCCAAGAAGTAGAAAGAGCTCTTACTTCATGAGCTGAGATCTTGAGTGCCGACTGCTGAGAGGAAGATAATTCTTCATAAGCAGTTCGAATAGTTAATTGAATCCATCTAGCAATAGAATGAACCATAATATCCTTTCTATTAGGCATCAAAGACAGAAAGAAACGCTTACGTCCCTTTCTGATGAACTCAGATCTACGTCTGTAAATACGTATTGCTCTAACAGGACACAGTAGAGGCCTACGCCCATCAGATGATGGAAGGGCCTTAATAATAATAGGTTCAGGATACTTATTAGGAGCCTGATTCTTAGCCAAAAATCCAACATTAGTGGTAAAGGTAATAGTATTACCGACACTACGGTAGTGAGAATCCTCCACAGATAGTGCATGAAGCTCACTAACTCTTCTAGCAGAAGAGAAAGCTAAGAGAAAAGCTGTCTTATATGTTAAGAATTTGAAGTCAACTGTGTCAAGAGGCTCAAAAGGCGCTTCTTTTAGCTTAAGAAGAACCCAGGCCAAATTCCACTTCGGAATTAATCTAAGGGTTCTAGGTCTATTTATCGAAAAATTTCTAACTAACTTAGATAAAGAGACATTAGTTCCAATCCTCAAGCTATCATGATGTGCATAGGTATCAGATAGCATAGACCTATAACCCTTAATGGTGATAGGCTGCAGATTAATCTCATCAAACAAGTATACTAGAAAGTTTGCTATGTCTGGAATGGAGGGATCATAAATATCTACTGAATGATCCTCACACCACTGACAAAAGACCCTCCACTTAGCAGCATAGTTTAGCGAAGAGGAGGTCCTCCTGCAGTTAGAAATCGCGTCCACTGCTCGTCCTGTAAAATGTTTTCCGTGCAAGAAGGACCGCACAATGGAAATACGTGAAGGTTTAGACCTTGCGGATTGTGATGGAGGATGCGCGATTTCCCTTGCGAAAGAAGATCTTCCCGTTGAGGAAGCTTCCTCGGCATGTCCCACAACAGACACCTGAGTAGATTTATCCACGGTCTCTGTGGAGACAGAGATGCTACCAACAGAATCTTGCATTGCGATTGTTTTATCTTGAGCAATATCTGCTGAATCAACGGCACTGGAGGATATGCATATCCTATCATTCCGTCCCAAGAGATCGAGAGAGCGTCTACTGCAAACGCTCGAGGATCCGGACAAGGTGACACATACGTCTGCAACTGGTTGTTGAGATGTGTCGCAAATAAATCTATCATTGGCCGTTCCCATTGGTAGCAAATCTGATTGAATACTTGCTTGTTAAGAGTCCATTCTGACGGCAACAGGCGACCCCTCCGTGAAAGGGAGTCTGCTAAGACGTTCAGACGACCCGGAATATGACGGATGGAGAGAAGAATCTGATGTTCTAATACAAACAGAAGAATTCTTTCCGTTAGATTGAGCAACGGAATGGAATGAGTGCCACCTTGGTTCCGAATATACGCAACTACTGTCGTATTGTCGGACATAATTTGCACGTGTGCATTCTGAATAACATCTATCCAATGACGTAGAGCAAGCCAAATCGACATCATCTCTTTGATGTTGATGTGCTTGCTTAGAAACTGCGGATCCCAAAGACCCTGGCACTTCAAATCCGATGGGCTCAGTGTCGCGCCCCAGCCTGTTTGACTGGCATCCGTCATAATCGTAAAACTCGGATCTGGCAACTGCAGTGGAACTCCCTGAGTTAACCACTGTATGTCTGCCCAAGTCTGAATCTCTTGTTTCACTTGGCTTGACAAGAGTATGTCCGTTTCGAGCGAATGAATCTTCACTCTCCAATTCTGAGTCAGATAGACCTGGAGAGGACGGGTGCGTAGCCGCCCCATCGGAATGAGATCCGAGGCAGCTCCGCACAGACCTATTAGTCTCATGAATTCCCTCGCTGACACTTTGTCTGAGTGAAGACAATAGCGAGCATAACAACTGACTAATTTCGCTCTGGTTAACGGCAGACGAACGAGATTGTTGTGCGTCTCGAAGCTCATTCCCAGGTGGGTAAATGACTTGGACGGCACCAGATCCGACTTCTCTTCGTTTACTATGAAACCGAGACGTCGGAGCAATAGAAGCAGATTGTGCATGTCGTTCTGAAGCGTTAACTCGTTGCCGTATCTCTGAAGAATATCGTCCAGGTAAGCCGACGTTACCGCCGACGAATGAGCTCGGAAATGAGTCATTACCGAGTTCATTACTCGAGTGAATGCCCAGGGCGCTAGATTCAGACCAAAGCACATCGCTCGGAACTGATAAACAACACCTAGGACAGCGAAGCGAAGATACTTTCTGAACGCCGGATGTACCATGACGTGAAAGTATGCATCCTTGAGGTCTATGCTCGCAGCATAGTCGTTCACTCGAATGCTCGCTCTGACCGATCGAATGGTCTCCATATAAAACTTTGGAGCCACGATCAGCTTGTTTATCCAGCTTAAGTCGATCACTGGACGGAACGAGCCGTCTGGCTTTGGAACCAGAAAAAGATGGCTGTAGAAACCTGGAGATTCCTGGTTTTCTACGACCTCTATCGCGTTCTTCGTTAAAAGAGACTGGACTTCTGATAGAAGTGCGGTTCTTTTCTGACAATTTGACGGAAGCTGAGTCCATCTTGGACTTCCAGTTAATGGAGGCTTGCCTTTGAAGGACAGTTTTAGTCCTTCCGAAATAACCCCTAGCACCCAAGGGTCCTCCGTAATTGATTCCCAATTGCTTGAGAAACTCGACAGTCTTCCGCCCACTGGAACGCGACAGAGGTCTAGACCATCACTTCCTGGATCCGCGAGGCTTGCGGTAGGAGAAACCACGTCCTCTGCGACCCGCACCTCGCGCCGTCGGCCTAGGGGCGTCTGACCGGTTATTTCGGCCAGCATAACGGCCCCTAGTCGAGTCGCTACTCTGCCGGTCTCTAGAGTAAGACCTAGAGGATGCATAGGAACCTCTATAGGAACTTCCCCTGGACGAACTCGTCCCGGAAGTGCCTGGCCTACTCCTGTCTGCTGGTTCCGATTTCTTGGAAGCAGACTTAAAAAGCAGAGAGTCCGAAGCTTTCTTTGTTAATTTATCATATATATCAGAAAGCTTGCCACTGAAGAGAAACTCTCCAGAGACCGGAGCGACTCTAAGAGAGTTTTTCACCTTACTGTCCACGCGTGTGGAAGTAGCCAAGGCCGCGTCACGTCGAGCTAACTCCAGATTTGCCACTGAAAGGGCGGAGTTATAAGTGGAAAACGCTATGGCCCTGGACAGAACTCTTAAAGACGTTTGTACGTCTTGAAATTCAGGTCCTTCAAAGCGTAAAGACAACGCTCTAGTAAGGTGATCTGCGTAGGAAAGAGCGTCTAAACTAGCTCTGTTAGACGATATCGTCGTTTCCATCGTAGACGACGGAAGTGACATAGACGACGGCATGGATATATCAAGGTCTTCAGCCTGGTCGTCTAAACGCAGAGGAACTCTCTGGATGCCCTGACCTGCCGTATCAAACTTGTTCCTTTGATTAATAAACGGCAGCTGTAGAGCAGAAGCCGGTAGGAAGGCTGACCTGCCCGTCTTGTTGGCAAGTTTATCAATAGCGTCATTCAATAACTCAAAAATCCGAGAGACATTCTTGGATTGTGATGGAAATTCCGGGACAATGTCCCTAAACCGATTAAAAAACTCGGTGTCCAGTGGCGCTATTACCCTCCTATCCGGCTGCGCAGCATTTTGGTCTGGCGGAACAACTTCTGGAAGATAACACCGGATGAATTCTACGGCTATTTTATGTTGTTCCGAAAGGGAAATATCCAATTCATCAGAATCCCTTTCGCCATCCTGCCGGACCTCATGTAAATCATGTAAATCTCGGTCGTCCGCACCGGATCCAGCGGCGGAACCTACTGACCCAGCATCTTCTGACATTTCATGTTCCGACAGAGGCTCTGACGGTTGCTGGGATGCTGCGATTAACTTTGCTATCTGTGATAGCACATCCGTTACAGAGGCCTGGGGAGCGGCGGTCTTACTGGTTTTAGCCGCCGGAAGCTCCCTGGACGTTGCATCTTGCATACATCTTTTATGTGAACGTCCGGACGAAGAAGGCCTCGAGTCCCTGGCTACCGGATGGCGTGACCTGGTCGCCGAGGAATCCCTGGTCGGCGAAGCTGACTGTAATTCACTGGTCACGTAGCCAAGGTGCGGTCGAGTGTGCTGCTGAGAGGATATGGAAGCCTTATAGGTAGCCTCGGCGGACTGCCTATATACCGGAGCCCTCCGAGCGGTGGACGTATGCTCCGACTGCGTAACATTACGGACTACAACATCTGGTCCCAGATGCTGTTGTATGAGAGAGGGACCTCTCTCGCTTGCAGCCCGTGTCGAACTGGACAAGCTAAACACCGGACTGTCAGGCTTCCTCCGATCCATCCTCCTTTCCGTCGTCACTGGGTGTGCACGTGGATGTTTTATAGTGCTCGCAACACCCGACTCTCTGTGCTGGACCGCAACGGATGAACCCGAGTGCTGCCCCATTCGGTGAATGGACGCAACCCCGGTCGAGCTAGCGGACGTCAACCCCTTCGGGCTCCTTTCAGGGAATTGACGAATCTCCATGAGCACTTTTGCCGCTAGCTCTTCGCTTGTATGTGACGACGGAGGCACACTTCTGGATGACATCACGGAAACATCACCCTGTTCTTGTTCCTCTGAAAAAGAGAGTGAAACACTAGAGTGACTCTGAGGAGAAAGAACCGGAATGGACCTTTCTCCAGGAACAACATACCGTGACACACGTTTCCAACGTTTTTCATCCCATTTGAAACACACAGAACAAAGATCAGTGCGAGTACAGAGAGAACAATTAATACAGAGATCATGAGAATCATAGGAAGACTTCCTCCTATTACAATTTGAACAATAATCATTCATAGTGAAATGTAAACAATCAAAGTACTCGCACTAATCCTTGAAAATAAAGATACATAATACAACAATCCATTATATTCATTAATAAATAATGATTTGAAAGAAAAAAATTTTTTTTTTTTAAAAAAAAAAAAAATTTTTCAGAAGAGCCCAAGTTCCCAAAGCAGTGACCGTTGGGAATGGCGAGCGATCGCGCCAGCGCACCATCGCGCACCCCTTTTTCGTATACCGCGAGTAATTAGTCGCGCACGTTTATCTTCCGGTCGTGTTCAAAGCCTTCGTCGGAGACAGGAGTCAGCCGAGTGGGCGACTTGGGCGAAGAAGTCGCCTTGTCATTCCTCAAGTCGCCTTGGCTTACACTGGGGGCGAAATTCAAGTCGCCCTCCCAAACTTCCTTGGGAGACATGGCAGTTTACTGTATTTTCTTATGTTTTTTTTTTTAAAAACACACGCTTCCGCAAAAAACAGTAAACACGGTTGCTGTTAAAGTCCGTCACATGGCTATGAAAATAGCCTAAACTAGCCCAATTTTATATTTCTGAAAAGAATTGCAATGGCGTAGTCATTCGAACAATTCGCCCCAACTGATAGCAACCTGCACAAAATGGCTATTTAAAAACAAAGTACCAGACAAAACAACGAATCACACAAGACACGCATCGAGTTAATTAGAATTTATTAAAGTTAACCACCGTTTCAAAACAAAAAAAAAATGTATTGGAGACAGTTCGTCCATATCGAAATTGCTTGCGGTTATGCTCTGTTCCACTGAAAAATTGGCTGCATTGAAATTCGCCCCGCAATTTGCATTGAATGTTTTTCTTTGAAAACTTGTGAAGTTTGTTGGAAGGGGGTTAAATGTAATAAGGCTACAATAGAAATCACAGGTATTTGGATGGATAAGAATGGCAGACCTTCAAAGCACCAATCGCACGTGTCAGTGAAAGATGGTTGGCAGAAATTGTCAGTTTTCTGAACAGTGTATTATTACCCAGCGCAGCCGGGAAGGGAGACAACTGAAATGTTTTGTCATTTACCAAAGAAATTAATTAACTCAAATTGTTAATAACGCTTAATTTACGAAGGATATCGAAAACTTTTTTAACTACGCTTTTCAACTCAGTTAGGGTATTCAGAAACCATGAATGACCCAGCTTCTTATATGAACTTGAAATTTATTTTAAACACTTTAAATATTTTTTTACAAAGAATATACCTTCTGTTACAGAGAAGAACACTCTCACCATGGGTCATACTAAATTTAAAATCCACATCGTTGACGCAAATACAAAATCATCTGCACGGTAACCTTAGTCATCACTGTTCGGCAAAGAGTTAGGGGGTATTCAGAAACCATGAACGACACAGTTTTTTGTGGGGTGGGGTGGGGGGGATTTTAACCTACATTCTGTTATGTAACCATCTGACTTAGTTTTGTGTGTGTTTGTATGTTTGGATAACTTTTATTTATTTTTTTCTCCACAATTGTGTCCTCTATGTTAATTTATTTTGTCACGATGACATTTACGTTTTATGTTTTTTTTTCTGATTTCTCCTTCATGTCCACTGACTTCTCCCTCCTGGGTCCTGACTTCTCCCTAAAGTCTCTGAAGGGAGAAGTCACTTCTCCCTAAAATCAGCTGCCAGGCTGACCCCTGGTCGGAGAAGTGCAAAGTACAGAAGAACCTGTCATGAGCGACCACCCTTGGGACTTGCCAATTTAAAACTCCACAAACCCCTCCACACAATCACATCTAAAAAAGAATTACCGAATGTGAAGACGTTTCGGCCCAATTTCTAAGACGTTTTGGCCTCTTAGGGCCGAAACGTCTCAAGGCCGAAACGTCATAAAACCAATTATTTTGGAAATCGCGCGTTATTAGGCCTACTGATTTCTCAACAGCAATCACCACCAATCCTTGTTATTCCACCTGGGGGCGAATTGGCCCGAGGCATTATTTTAAAAATCACTCTCCTAAAATTTTTCACTCTCGTGAAATCTAAAAGTGGAGAGTGAATTTCCACTCTCCTGCTCTCCCGCTCCCAACGGTCACTGCCAAAGGGAACCCTGAGCCCAATGGATCCCAAAAAAGCCTAAGTGTGGACAAAAATTTAAATTCATTTTGAAAAAATTAATGAGACACTTACGGACAATAATAATGTATCTTACTATGAATGAGAGATGCAGAAGACAAAAAATCACTATCAGCAGTAACTGTTGTCAACCTAAGCAAAAGTGTCAACAAACCGGAAACATGACTCCAGGCACTAAAACAAACATGGCCCGAAATCAGTCACCAATTAAAACACTATCTGATGCAAAACAGAGGCTTCCAGAGAAGAAACTGTAGAACATCAGATGGTAGATGCAGACCAAAACGCCTAAACACCCCTAGGGTGAGGACGTAAACATGGGGAAAAAAACAGAAATAAATCTGTTACCAAGCCAAAACTCCCAAGAAATTTTTAGTAATAAACATTACAAAAATTAAGCCAAAACATGGGAGAAAAGCTAGGGGGGAATAAGGAAGGTAGAGAGGAAACACTGATCAAACAATGGTACTTCATAGCAAGAATGATAACATCAGGGCCATGCCTTGAAAAAAGGCAACTAGAAATAATTTCATAAAATAATTATAAGTTACAGCCCTGAACATTTTCTTGCACTAAATATTTTCCTCTCCTCCTAATGTATCCTCTTTATTTCCACCATTTCACTCATGAATATGTGTCTGGCATCATGAAAATTGAGATTTGGAAGCACAAATAACAGAGAAGTGTGACTGTTTTGAGGGCCAAACTAAGAATGATAATTGGCGCCAATTTCGGGACTTCCTCGACACTGCGCATGCGCAGAGGAGTCGATGTATGGAGGGCCATATAGGACATGTATTTTTCGGTTTTTGATGCAAATTTTGGGGATTGGGGGGGCAAAATTTGTGTTTGGCCCTGAATTAAGGAGATTAGCACCAGCTAAGTCTGGGTCATTGGTACAGTATAAAAATATCATGACTTACTTCAATAGAACAATAACATGAGTTTGGAGAGTGTTACAGTTTATTAATGGCCCGAGAGGAATGAATAACAGCCCGAGGGTTTATTACCGGCACGAGACAAAGTCGAAGGCCGTTATTCATTCCTCGAGGAACGTTAATAAACCGGGACACTTGACAAAATCATGTTATTACTATTATTACCATGACTGGAAGCGGGTTGTTAATGAATTTTGTTTTCATTAACGCCCACAGCTCGTTTCTGGTTGCATGGCGTCATGAATTACCAAGTCTTACCGCCCCGCTAAACTCTGTTAATATACTAGATAACGCCCGCTGAAGTGGTAATAATAAAAGTGAACAAAATCACAATAAATATGATTTGAGTTGTGTTTCTTGTATTTCACTGGCATTAACAAGAAGCAGGAACAAAAAAACGGGGCACTGAAGCAATGTCTAATTACTGAAATAAGCACAACTATTGCATATAATCCCCCCCCCCCCCCCCCCCCCACCCCCCAAACCATGGTAAGAGCTCCGTGACTTCTCAATAAATAAGGAAATGTTTTTTGCCAAAATGTTGATTTTCTTGTAAATTTTGCATCTTGACAAAGCTCCAAATCTTGCTGGCAGAACAGACAAATCACACCAGTGATTGAGCCATGGTCTGAAATACTGGGGGGGGGGGGGTAGGGCTGGGCGATATGGGAATCTGAATACCGGTAACGATATCAGAAAAAATATCGCGATATACCGGTATATCGTGCACCAGTGTGTGAAACACATATTAAGTGCAAAGGATATCATGAATAAAAAAGATATTTTTTGAGCAAAAGATAGAAGTATCACTTACTGCTCTGGAAAAATGAGTGATTTGAATGGAAGACCATAATAATCCATGTCTACAAAGTTATTGAACCTATTGTTTAATACGAAAATAAGCCATAAAATTATCATGGGTTTACTGGCTTTCATCTGAATCTGGGATACAAGTAAATTAGTCTTTGTCAATTTAATTCCTGTAAAAACATGGCCAGCCTCTCTTGACTGATAAGCGTTTAATTACTGAGCCAGTCAATTGTCACATTGTGTTAATTGCGTATGTGTCTTCATGAAAACTGTGGCAAACAAAACTTTTTATCAAAACAACGGGTATCCAGTTGATGGAATTCCGAGGGCCTGGTTTCACAAAGAACCAGTAGTAGCTCCTCCCCTTCTATTATCTTCCAGCAGTGAACTTCCTAAGATGACAATGTCAAATGTCATCTGTCACATGTCAGGCCAGTCAGTCTGTTGATATTAAGCACGCCTCCAAGACGTGTTCACCCTTCACTTTCATGATAGTCTGCAGATGTCAATCACCAGCCGACAATGTTTTCTCCCAGTGATGGAATCACACCTCTGTCATATTTGACAAAAATTGTTGCACATTTCGCAATTGTGAATAGTGTGATTTGAAACATTTTTGTGTCAGATTGCTGACAATGAATTAAGCGATAAGTATGGCTTGCTGATTACAGTTCAAACAAATGCGACCAACAGCAAGTGACCGTGTTTTTACAGCGTGACAGTCGGGTGTGTTTTCCGTTACTCTCATCATCTCTCGCTGTTTATCATTTGTTCACGAAATAAGGAAAGATAAACTTCCTGTATTTTCAAAGCAACTTTCTGTGCGATTTTACGAAAAAAAACATGTTGAAATTTTATTATCATGTGACCCAAACCAATATCGTTACAGACGATATACCGGTATTGCCAAAAAATAGACGATATTTAACCGGTACTGATTTCAATACCGGTATTTACCGGTATATCGAAATATCGCCCAGCCCTAGGGGGGGGGGGGGGGGGGGGGGGGAAGGGGGGGACAGTGAAGGGCAGGGGAAGGGTGGAAACTCAGGACTGAGGGCACCATACTTGTACTAATGGCAGAAAGTCAAAAGAAGAATTCATTTCAAATTTGGGGGTGTCAGGAGCAAGTGCGATTTGGTTGGGGGGGGGATGGGGAGTAGTCATTTGGCTCCCTAGAAATCCCATGGCCCCTCCACTGAATCCCACTAACTTGATTTTCAGTGTGTGTCAGGTTTATTGACCAATTATTTTGAAATAGTAAATTACATTCTCTTCTCAGTACTTCTTTCTTTAGAAATTTCACTTCTCCTTGCGGACATCCCGGGGGGCCATGCTTGTGAAGAGTGGAGATAAGTGGAGGTGGGGACCTAGGACTGAGGGCACTGTACCTGTACTGATGGCAGGAATTCAAAACAAATCTTCTCAAATTTGTGGGTGGGAGGAGCAAGTGGGATTCCAGGTTTGGGGGGGGGGGGGACTAGAAATCTCATGGCTCCGCCACTGGATCACACTAACATGTTTTTCAGAGTTTGAAAGTTCTGTTGAATTTTGAAATAGTATATTAAATTCTCTTCTCAGCATTTCTTTAGAAATTTCACTTCTCCCTGAAGAGCTCTTGTTTTTCCATATTTTTATGAGAGGGACAAGTCACATATCTCTCAAATTCACTCCTATGCAGATCCCTGCTAAAAATAATATATTTGACTTTTTAAATGTGGAGCAAGTGGCAAGTTCCAGTTCTGCAAAGGAAACTGTGTTTGATAAGCTGATGAATATTTTACAATGCTTCACCCTTGATGTTGACGAAGAAAGTGTGTCTGTTGAGGCTGTTTTGGGGTTTTTTCAATGAAAAAATAACAAAATTTATTTTATATCGATTTCCACTGTAGTTAGCAATTACTGGCGAAATACATATTTTTATCAATGGCCGTGGCACGGTTGTCAAAGCTACTTTAGATTGTGTTTGACAATTCCTTCAATTTCCTTGGCAAGTCAGTAGCAGCAAACGGGAGCAACATATTTTTGAACTCATGTGAAATTAGTCAAGTTTGCGAGCCAGCACATAAATTTATTGTGCACCAGCACTATTATTCTTTTCATTGTAAATTGTTAATCAGCACTCTTATTTGGCCAGCACTTATATTGGTAATCCTTTACAATCGAGGGTTTTGGTTTTTTTTTGCGAAATTAGACAATTTTTTCTCACTTCTTCTTTTGGGTTTTTTCTGTTTTAAAACACTGTTCCAACAAATTAATAGAAAAATATTTGATTCGGGGCAAGAAATTTAATAAAAAAATGCATTTTAATAACACACTGAGTGTAGCATTTTTTAATGGAGTCGTCAACTCAATTTCGTTTCAGCGTCAGCACCCTCTATGTGCCCTCTTCAAAGTGAGGGAGGCATCAATGTACATGCAACAAGATTTGAGGCGACATCAAAATAGGGTCAGTAGCAGCGGGGTCAGGGTTAGGATACCCTAACCTGGCCCCTGCTACTACTGACCCTAATGATTTAAGGTACCCTAACCCTGGCCCCAGCTACTACTGACCCTAGTGATACTAGATTGATATAAAAGATATTCACTAATTTACTAATTTTCACTTGCCTTAAAAACGAATCTTTCACTGATTTCTCTCGTATTCCACCCAGGGTGTATATTACACTTTCATACGAGTACACCCACTTACTCCCGACCAGTGAGAAAAAAACAAGCCAACCGCAATGGCGACTTCGAGTCGACGGCGCAATAAAATAGTGTAATTCTTAATAAAATATTAATATTTTCATCAAAAAAATATGCGCTTTTGTTGGAAAAGTGTTTTAAAACGGAATAAAAATGAAAAGAAGCGAGAAAAACTGCCTAATTTCGCAAAAAAAAACAAAACCCTCTGTAAAGGATTACCCTTAAAGTTATATTCGGTGCCCGAGAGTATGGTGTTTCCTGGGGTCAAACCTCACCAAACATTTATATTATGGCCTAGGCTTCATGTTGGGACTTATTTGGTGAAACGACCTTCTACCGTACTGTTTCAAATTCAATATGTCAATACTGAACAATATTATTGACAATATTCAATAACCACCGAACTTGACTGCGCACGAAAATAGGTAACTACTTCTGAAATGTTCTTTTCGAACATTGCAATGCAGATAAGAAAAGGCATAATATAAAATTTTGAAGTGTATTTTCATTGAAAATGTTTGCCAGCACACAATTTTTTAAATACATTTCCCTTGCCTCCAGATTTGTCTTCTGTCCAGGTCCGTCGGACAGTTCGTATTCTCCAGTAACCAGGACATCTTTGTGAATTTCTTCTTTCAGACACTTTTTATGATTGGGTGCAAGATGAAACCTCAGTGCTTCCAAATTTATTATCAAAGAAGTGAAAAACAGTAGAAAAAACATGGACAAATCCATTTTGTTTTATTCCCAAATCATGGAGCACTGCCTGCAGTATGTTTTCCGAACACGTTTCAATTTGATTTGACTGTCCAAAGTAATGGTAACGTGGCATTCGGAAAATCTCGGACAAGATCGGACTTTTATGGAGGGACTTGATTTGAAGCCAGCGGGAATAATTCGACTGACACTCGACGAATGCGCCAACGGGACAATTTACCCCAAGGACAACCTGCCCAAACCAACTGGGACAACCCGGCCCGGGACAACCAACCCCAAGTTTTCACGTACCGCAGTCATCAGGGACTGCGCGACCCGCCATTTTACTTGATTATGATGGTATTATAAGTAATAACATATGAATAAGTCCGAATGAACTATTCAGGTGTTATTTGTTACAATACGATCGTAATAATAATTACGCACTGGCCAAATTCATCGCGGACAACCCGTCATTAGGGTTGGCTGATTTTAATCAATCAATTAAAATCTTTGATTTTTTTAAATCAATGATATTTGGAGAAAAAATTGATTTAAATAAAAAATATACAAATATTCAGAAACATTTTTAAAACAACATGGAAATAATCTGAAACAAGATGGAAAGCATATTAATTGTTAAAATACAGTAATTTGCCCTTGTTTATGACAGAACTAATCTATGGAGTGGGAATATACTTCCCACATGCTCTGTGTCTTGACTGCTGGAACATGTTGTAGGTTAGTTAAATGTTCCTGAATAAGTTTTATAAGTTCATATAATTTTCAGCTAATATGAATAAAATCAAATTAACATAGATTTTAAACCATATATATGATAATCTTTCAGTGAATCTGTCAAAATTCAGATACCACATCAACTCTGAGAACAAGAATCAGTGATTTAAGAATATTGCAAGAAGCAAAAGTGGTTTTCAAGAAGTCATCTTCCTTCAAGCAATACTATAACAATGAGAAACAATTAGTTTTTTTTATATAATACTATCCCCCCAAAAGTTTAGATTTATTTTTCTTCAGAAATCGGGACAACCCCTCCCCCCCCCCCCCCCAAAAAAATGGGACAACCCAACCCAAAAATAGCCCTGGGGTGGGAAAATCTGATTCAACCTTGATCAATGTTATTATAGTCGAGACTGAGATAGGTATAGCTAGGAAGTAATGGATGAGATATGGGGCAGAATAACAGAAGCCAATAGTGCTGGTACAAGGCCGCAATGGAACAAGAATGTTGTAGAAGCCAATGATAGGACAGATAGGCCATAGACCTGTAATGGCCTTGAAGCTTTGGCGACAAGATGAAAGCGGTTGGTAAGACTACATTAGACCCATTGAGGGCTTTTACATAGCCTAATGCGACAAAAAAGGGATTCTCCAAAAGGTATCCTCGATAGGTATCCTCAAAAGGTATCCTCAAATAATACAATACCAGGCCATAGGTATCCTCAAATACCCGCATGTGCCTATGTGATAGGGCATATTGTGTCACATTGTGCCTTTTCACATAAGCACATATGACAAAAAGGGATTCTCCAGTAGGTATCCTCGATAGGTGTCCTCAAATAATACAATACCAGGCCATAGGTATCCTCAAATACCCGTATGTGCCTATGTGATAGGGCATATTGTGTCACATTGTGCCTTTTTCACATAAGCACATATCGGCACATAAAGCATGTGCCTATGTGACAGGGCATATTGTGTCACATTGTGCCTTTTCACATAAGCACATATGACAAAAAGGGATTCTCCAGTAGGTATCCTCGATAGGTATCCTCAAATAATACAATACCAGGCCAAAGGTATCCTCAAATACCCGTATGTGCCTATGTGAAAAAGCACATTGTGTCACATTGTGCCTTTTCACATAAGCACATATCGGCACATAAAGCATGCGCCTTTGTGCTAGGGCACATTGTGTCACATTGTGCTTTTTCACATAAGCACATATGACAAAAAGGGATTCCATAGCCGCAGGCGTTTCCCAAAAATGAGATTCCATAGGATATGGCCATTTGATATAGGTTTTTATTATACACAGGAGAGATAACTCTGCCTAGAGATTACGGGGGATGAAGCAATCTGATTGGATAGTTATAATCTAGATAAATGAAACAACAAGAGTACACGGAATAGGGTCAGAACTAACAAGAATAGACCAAAAATTGCAAAATATAGCAATAATAAGGTAAACTGTTCCAGCTAATAGGCTCTTCTACGCTACTGGAGTATACTCCAGAACAAAGGAACATGGCCAGGTAGAGGAAAACTATTGAATATATAGATAGAAGCAGAGAATTCTGAAAGAATTCGAAATAGTAAAAGTTGGGTGGATTTTGGTGATTTGGAAGGATTGTCGGGTTGTTTGTGGTAGTTAGATTTACTCTTCTACAATCGAACACACCCTCCGAACATACCCCGTCTTATTGCAGAAGAATTGGGTAATATAGCAATCACGTGCTACCATAGAAACCAAGATGGCGGCCTCCAGTACACAAAATGGACGACGGAAACACGTATCACCCTAACAACACGCGCTGCGCATGCGCACTCACACCACGTATCACTATGCAGATGACGTCACAAGATGGCCGCTCACGCGGGTTACCATGACCACACAACATGGCGCCACTAGGTCACGTGACATGACGTCACTTCCGAGGTTCGGCACCGAGGTCCGGCCAATGTTACCTCAAACATACGAGACATACTACTCCCCACCATCAAGACAACTCCGATGACAGAGAAAAGAAAAGTTGGCAGAAAGCAAAAGGTAACCGAAAGATGGCAAACGATCCGATACCCTACAAGGATTGCAAAAGCCACAACATCGTTGGAAAATCAGTGTGAAAAAAATAGTGAAACATTCCTTACTAATAATGTTGTCATCGACTGGAACAAATTCTGTAATTTGGAAGTTTATGCAGTCGGAATCGACAGTCGAAAGCTGCAATAACGGCTGCTGGTCAATTCGCAGTCAAGTCGATTCATACTCAGCAGTTTTCTGGTCAAATCGTGGTGAGTTTTCAGTGAGTACGAATTGACCATGCATGTAAGTACATGATCAATTCGTAATTAAGTCAAGTCGTACCTACCGAAAACTTATTACGAATTGACCAGAGAAATGATACAGAGGTGAGAAATGGGAAAATAAATAACGAAAGAAGGCCGACTTGGAACAAGACTTTTATTTATTTCTCACAATAATAATAATAGTCGGTGGCTTCGTCCTACTTTGGTGATTTCGACCTACTTTAAGTGATATCAACCCAGAGAGATTTCGACCCACTTCGGTGAATTCGACCCACTTTTTCGTATGCATAAAATGGGTCAAAGTGGCATTGTGATTTCGACCCAGAGTGATTTCGACCAACTTCGGTAAATTCGACCCATTGTTTCGTCAGCACAATTTCGCCGAAGTGATTTCGACCCACTTTGGTAAGTTCGAAAATGGATTGAATTTACGGAAGTGACTTGGTTTAGGGTAAGAGAAAAAGTGAAGACTGGTTCATATTCTATGTATGTTTATTACATTAACCATGTTAAAAAAGTAGATATAAATAACAATGTAGCCGAGAAAACAGTAAAATAGCTAACTAATACAGTAACGAGTTGTAGGATGGCCACTATATACTATGGTCCTAATTGCCCTTCATCGATAACGCCAGGTTCTGGCATTATTTTAGAGCTTTCGAAAAAATAATGCCAGAACCTTGTGCTATTTATGTAGGAAAGGTATTAAACATAGTTTATAGTGTTTATTTTTACAACTTTTCCCGTGATTTTAGTAAAATACTGACACTACACATAACACAATCCCAACAAGTGCACTGTTCCACGTATTTATTCGGTTGGTTCATTCAAAGCCGCACAAAGTCTTAAAAGCTACCTGGTACTTATTTCTTTATTTATATATTGCTCCCAATTTTGCTGCAAATTTCTGTATCTCTTTCTCTTTTCAGTTCATTTTCAGATAACAATTTAACGTTTATATTAACCAACAAACTCTCTCCGTGAAGAACCTCAACTAAAAGATAAAACTGTGTGTTTATGTTAGGCTCAGGGACGTCGGGACAGGGGGGGTGGGGTGGGGGTGTCTACCCCCACCCCCAATATTTGTCAAAATCTCAATAGTTGGAAATTCGGAGGGCAAAAATATCAACAGTTAGAAATTTAAAAACTTCTGAATATACGGTATAATTCACTAACAAACATATTTTTTCCGACTGGAGGACCATAATAAGGAAATATTCCGACTATCGAGACTTTCGGGTGAAAATCGGGTCAAAGAATTCCGTCTCCACGCGGCCTGCAGTCTGAATGACATCAATTAGAAGAGTCCATAATCACCATTTGGGGTAGACCAATCCATATTCTCAACATGCAGCCTTTGGGCTGCAGGTTGAAAATATCGATTGGTCTACCCTACAACTTCACTGAGCAGCCATTCTACTTTTTAAATGTATGGTGTGTCATGATCCTGGACCGAAAAAGCGGTCTTACGGGTTCAAAGGGTTAATAAAAAAAGTACTTGTTGTCATGTGAAGTGCCTGTGAAATGCTCTAGAAACACAAAACTCCCACTTTCCCAAAGGCGATGTTTCAAATTTGTCCGTCAGACAGGAGGCATACGAGTCACTGGGGACAATTCGGGCAAAGCAAGATATTGAAAATTTGTATCCAACTCGAATTAAAAATGTTTCCCTACAAAAAAATCACTTAATTTGGAACTGAAAATTAGCCTTATAACTATTACCAGAACCCATGAAAACGCATCTGAGCACATCAATTTTTCAAAATTTTCTCGGGGAGGACCCCAGACCCCCTGCTAAAGATTCGCGCCTTTGGCGCTCGCAGTTTCGCGCCTACCATCCTACGGTGCTCATGTGCCCAGTTAGAATTTCAAAGGGTCTAACCCCCCCCCCCCCCCGTTAAAAGGCCTCTAGCTACGTCCCTGGTTAGGCTGTCTATTGAGACGGTTATCATAACCATCACAATAGTTATTTGTCATGACACTTTGATTAAAAATGCACCAATCCGATATACTCCACACATGCAGTTTCCATATAGTCAGAAAACTTACATAGAGACGTTGTACGTGCCTTCTCCCTCAGTGAATCAAACATTGATGCTATTTTTACTTGAGGTAAAAAGGTCAGCACCATGAATTTACATAAATATTTGTTTGTCTAGTTGTCGTTTTTGTATTGTGCTGAAAGTCCCAATTGTTGTATTTTGCGCCAGAGTGCTTGCGTGAAGTGAAAAACACAGCCCTTGATTTTAGTGTCAGGTAGAGCTTCTCTAATAGCAAGCCACATTGCTGCCTCGTAGTCTATTACAATTTCACGCACAGCAGTAGTAGGTGATCGCCCCCCATTTGGGGGGGGGGGGGGCTCATATGTGACATCACAGTCACGTGATCTAGTGACGTCATGTTTGGTTGTCATGGTAGCCTTGCGACGTCATCCCCATAGTGATACGTGGTCCTAGTGCACATGCGAGGTGCGTGTTGTTAGGGTGATACGTGCTTCCGTCGTCCATTTTGTTTGATGGAGGCCGCCATCTTGGTTTCTATGATAGCACATGGTTTTTATATTTCCCAAAACCTTCTTATAGGACAGGGGTATGTTCGAAGGGTATGTTCTTTTGTACAATAGTAATTTTACTTCGTAGAATTACCCAAATAAACCCGACAATCCCTTCAAATCACCAAAATTCATCCAAAACTACTTTATTTCATATGAAGTTCCCCAGAGTGGGCCTTTTTCCCAATAACAGAGGTATTCCTTTGTATAAGAGTTGTTTTCTAGCTCAGATTTTCCCCCAATCCTCAAATAGAATTTCCCAAATAGACCCGATAATCCCTCTAAATCATCCAAAACAACTTTATTTGATATGGAGACCCGCATTTCCGGCGTTTTTTCCAATAACAAGCATGTTCCTTTGTATAATAGGAGCATCCCAAATCACCAAAATTCACCCAAAACTACCAAAATGGAATTGGAAAAGGCTTTTTCCCAATAACAGTCGTGTTCCTTTGAAAAGGACTAGTTTTACATCGTAGAATTACAAAAATAGAGCCCAAAAACGGTTTTACTTGTTCAAATCTCTCAACAAATCCTTGGTTTCTCCCTATAAGCTTTGCTTTGGTTTCTGTCTATTCAATCCTGTTCGTTAGTTCTGGAGTATTCTTTGGTAGAGTAGAAAAGCCTGCTGAAAAAGTTTTGCTTATTGTTACGTCAGCTTTTCTGGCCTGTTCAGCCTAGTTCTGAGACTATTCCAGGCATTCTTGTTCTTGATCTGCACACCTTAAGATATGTTTTATGTAGCCTGCTCACTTTACTTTATCCCCACTTCCAGCGACCCTGAATAACGAGCGACTGACCTTTTGGCTCCCCATTTCTATCGAATCAGGCAATGAGAAAATGATGAAAATCCCTCAATGAGGTAATTTACCACCCCTCTGAGCCTCATCTGACCACGTCCCACGGTGCCCCAATTCCAGCACCCCTAAATATCGAAAGACTGTCCTTCGGCTCTCCTTTTCTACCGAATGAGGCCATGCGGGCCATGAGAAAATTCTTCAATGAGATCTAATTTACCACCCCTCTTAGCCTCATCTGACCACGTCCCGTGGCACCCCAATTCCAGTGCCCCTAAATAACGATCGACTGTCCTTGGGTTCCCCTTTTCTATCGAATGAGGCAACGAGGGCCATGAGAAAATCACTCAATGAGGTCTAATTTACTGTCCCTCTTAGCCTCATCTCCGAAAAAGGGATTCTCCGATCACAGATTTTTTTTTTTTAAAATGGGATTCCATAAAAAGGGATTCCGTAAATTAGGTTCCTAACCGACTCTGTAAAATGTGATTCCATTATTTTTTATTTTGCTGAAGATCTAGAGGGAGGAATGAAGCAGTGGAACATTTTGTCACGTGAAAACGGTGAATCAGCTTTTGAGGAGTATCTAGATGGATCTCGAAGGGGTGGGTGGGGAGGCTCATTGTTGTTCAAAATGAAATCACAGTCACTGAATCGAAGAGGAAATCTGGAAAGAAGAGGGGGAAGTGGATGCCAAATGTGCAGCTTATGAGTAACGAAGACCCTTAGATGCTTTAGTTTAAAATGACACAAATAGTTGCTTTGTAGAAGACTTCTTGAGAACCTAATGGAAGAATGGGATGAAAACATGAAAGATAGATGGATGAGAAAATGAGAAAAAGGGTCAATATTATGGTTGGGAGATTGAGAAGGCGCCAGTGGGGAATTCCTAAAACAGTTTGTGTCTAAATGCTGGGAGATTGAGAAGAAAAGCGAGGGACGATGTGTATGGTAGGGTACGAGATTGGTGTAGGCCTCCTCATTAGACAACCGCGACAAATCAGCGGTTCCAAGGTCCAAGTTTTATTTGTATGTGTAAAAAATTCTATAGCCCACTACAGTTACGACAAAGTCGTTCATGCGTGTGTTGTGTGAACGGAGGCTCCCCGATGTCTATCCTTCTCATGCAGTGTAGTTTAAGAACGTACAGAACCCCATCATCTCCCCCTTTTAACCCTTTACCGAACGTAACGACCAAAACCGACTAACGCTATTCGTAAAAATCTCCATTCAATTTTCCTTATTATTTTATTTTTTTTATCTTAAAAACATAGCTTATGACCCATCATTGATGGATCATAAGCAATGTTTTTTGAGGCAAAAAATTAAAAATATAGGTATTCAAGAAGTGTGTTTGCAGGTGTCGCCTGCTTTTGCGTGTTAGGTAAAGGGTTAAATGATTATGGCAATACGAACGTTTGATCACGTGAAGACTAACGCAATTTCCTCCCGGTGGCGTAGTTACCGGGGGTGGGGTGCAAAGTTTCGCGAAAAAACATTGGCCCAATGCAAGTTTCACATAACATGGAGCTCCAAATTGCTCTTCAATACAGGTCTACACGCAAAACAAAAGCTTCAGATTCGCTCTTGGAGCACTGAATTTGAAAAAAAAAAAATCGAACTCCCGCACGGGGCCCGAACTTCAGGCTTGGCTGTCCAAAACAAAAAACCCGTAGCATTAAAGCCTAAATAGGTTACTGCTATGTATAAATACAGAAACACTGGCTAGGCAGCCCTAGTATAGAATTTGGCTACGCGCCCCCTTCTTACTTGGGGCAGACCCATAGACCACTGCTGAAACGTCAAGGGGTCTTTGTCGGCAGAAAACATTTTTAAGTTCACATTTTTTGTTGCACAATGGATTCCATTTGAACGCATCCATGTCCATCTTCAAAATTGATTTCAGGAAGGTAATTTTGTGTTATGTATTTTCGAATTAATATTGAAAAGAAGGTCGGTTTTGATGTTCGGAAACGGAAGAGAATTTTATGTGAAGAAAGTTAAAGAAAGGAATTAATTAGTAAACTGTCGATCGATTTTTGGGGGTTGAAGACTAGACCTTTGCTTGATTAGGGGTCGCGCTAATTACTACAATGACAGACACACACCAGTAAAATCTTCAACCACTGTAAGGCGCTATATAAGTAAAGGAAATTTGTTTACTTTGAAATTCCCACCACTGGCATTTCCTAAATTCATATTAAATATACACAAATTATACATCAAAATGAAGGTTGTGATGAAAAGAACACGAAAATCACATGCAGTCAACTCACTAACTTTACACTACTAGTACTACATTTACAAATAGTACAATGACAGCAGGCACCAATGGTTCCAGGACGTCTGCTGCCATATTCATACCAGAAGTCCAGAACTGATATTAAAGTGATAGTGGTAATTGGGCGACCCAAAGCAAACAAAGCTGTCTTGTCTTTTAATTTTTTCTGAATTTTAACTTAGTCCAATGGCAATATGAGGAATAATCTTTAAAACTCTTCTCCAGAAACACCAGTCAGAATCATTTAATATATAGCATACAGAATCTTTACAGGGGTTGGATTCAATTTGTTCAACTAAAGTCCATCGTTGATAATTGGGCTCGCTAAGGGAGCCCGGATTTTTAACTTGGTGCAGTATGAGGTCCAATAATCTTTGAAACTCTTCTTCAGGTCCACATTAGTGTACATTCCATATGAAAAAATTATCCCAAAATAGACTTAGTGTGTTATGTATAATTACATAATGTCAGACGTCCACTCACTAATCAGTGATGATTGGACTGTATTGGGAAAAGATTCGCCAACTAACATTTTAATTTCTGTTCACTAAATCTATTTTTTGTACCTTATACATTTTGTTTGGGAATTTTGTATATCAAATACAATCTTTAAAGGTGAAAATCAGTTAGGTAAATCCTGTTATTTTGTGTGATAAATTTGCCCCCCAAAATGAGAATTTTGCCGATCACGTGCAACAGTGTGGCTCTGCCGTCAATTGGATCTACATTGCATGAAATATTTTGAAGTCATTAGAGACCGGCGAACAATCTCAGGGGGAATCCAAATCATATATCAGCGAAAATTTTATTTTAATATGAAAACAAATCGAAAATCTCCCGAATTAACGAACAGATTTTTTCAATTCCTACATTAAACCACAGTACAGAGTTCTGGAAATGAAAGATATGGCATTTGTATCCAAATATTTTATTAAATGTAGGTTTCAGAAACTTTCTGACTGAACAATATAATTGCTAATCAGGGACAGTCTCTGAAAGATTTTTCTCGCGAAACATTAATTGGTTATGTAATCCTCACGTTACCGCACTAAAACAGCTTTTCATACCCGGTCGTTTCTACACAAACGACGGGGTTTTAACAAGTGCGGTTTTGAATGCAATGTACACGTAATGCAGCTCAGATTCTTTTGATATTTGGTATACAGCATCCTTGGGGAAGTCAGATCTAAGTTTGTTCAAATCAAGTTTTGGGGTTAATATGTGGGCTCCCTATTGGAGCCCAAACCCTAACTTATGCCCATACTGGCATACATGTATGTTTGAGGAATAATCTTCAAAACTCTTCTTCTCCAGAAACACCAATCAGAATATAAGGCATACAGAATCCATACTAGTACAGGGGGTTGGATTCAATTTGTTTGACACAAGTCCATTGGTTAATAATTGGGCTCTCTAAGGTAGCCCAAATTTTGCATTAACTTAGTGCAATATGAGGAATAATCTTTGAAAATCTTCTTCTTCAGATCCACCAGTCAGAGTCTTATTATGATATTTGGTATACAGCATCCTCAGGGAAGTGAGGTCTAAGTTTGTCTAAATCAAGTCTTTGGGTTAATTTTGGGCCTCCTATTGGAGCTTGAATTTCAACTTAGTCCAATATGACAAATTGCCTTTAACCCTTTACCCAACGAATCGCCCACATCCGTCTGTGTAATATGCAAATTCAGCAGCTGAAAAAATATTATTTTTCGAAAAATTTCAACAAAACCATATCATGTGCCCCCTCTTTAGAACGAGCTTGTCGAGCTCCTTCCAAAGAGGGGTCACATGATATGGTTTTGTTGAAATTTTTTGAAAAAAATTAAAAAATGATATTTAAAATAATAAATTTTGAAATCATCTGCGTTGGGTAAAGGGCTAAAAATCTACTTCTTGAGATACAAAATCAGAATCTTTTGATATTTGGTATACAGAATCCTTTGAGGGTTGAGATTAAAGTTCCTTGGTTGATATTTGTGTTCCCTTGGGGATGGGGGGGGGGGGGGGGGGAGGGGATTTTAACATAGTGCAAATTGGTAATATTATTAAAATCTTCTCCTCCAGAACTACCAGTCAGAATCTTTTGATACTTGGTGTACAGCATCCTTCAAGTTTGTTCAAGTTAACTCCCTAGGTTAATATTTGAACTCCCTAGTTTTGCATTACTGAACATCTTGGTATCATTTCTGTGGTAGCATCCCAATACTAGAAAAAATCATCTGGCATGGACAACTGAGTTACAAAAAATTAAATAACTTGACCACTTTTTGTGTATACCCCATAATGTCATTTAACAACTATGTGGTGTCTCTATCACCTACAATGTTCGAATCCCACCTGCGGCAACCACGTTCTGTCCTTGGGCAAGAACTTCACCCCCATTGCCCACGTGGGGGGCACGGTGACGTTGTGTACTAAGGCGTACTGCACGTCGATGGTGCACCTGTCTTCAACCAATGCTAACCCTGCTTGTGTGGAGTTGGTATGTTGGGGAGCTGACAGTTGCTCGCCGTTGCTTGGTGGTTCTTTCTGGGTACTCCGGCTTCCTCCACCCGTAAAACTGTCACGGTCATGGTTAGCCATTGTGCAGAAATATGTGACCTTAAACACCAATAAATAAATAAATAATATCACCTACACTTTATTTTCGAATTGTGTTCTCATTTTTAGCTCAACTTGACAAAGTCAAGCTGAGCTATTGCCATCACTTCTCGTCCGTCGGCGTATGTACGTACGTATGTACGTACGTTAGTACGTTAGTACGTACGTCCACAATTTCCTTTGGCACACCTCACAGGTCGCATTTATGATCAGATTACTTTGAAACTTGGTATGCTTGTTTGGGGTGACCTCTAGATGGGAGCTATCGATTTTCTTCAATTTCCGTCAAAAAATGTTGCCGCGGCCAACGTTCTTAGAACTTAGTTTAGTCAAACCACAATATTTCCCTTTGGCACACCCTACAGGGCACATTTATGATTTCATTGCTTTGAAGCCTGGTACGCTTATTTAGGGTGACCTCTAGATGGGAGCTATCGATTTTCTTCAATTTCCGGCAAAAAATGTTGCCACGGCCATTGTTCGTAGAACTTAGTTTAGTCAGACCTCAATATTTCCCTTTGGCACACCCTACAGGACACATTCATGATTGGATTGCTTTGAAACCTGGTATGCTTGTTTGGGGAGACCTCTAGATGGGAGCTATCGATTTTCTTCAATTTCTGTCAAAAAATGTTGCCGCGGCCAACGTTCTTAAAACTTAGTTTAGTCAGAAGACTCAATATTTCCCTTTGGCACACCCTACAGGGTACATTTATGATCGGATTGCTTTGAAACCTGGCATGCTTGTTTGGGGTGACCTCTAGATGGGAGCTATCGATTTTCTTCGATTTCCGTAAAAAAATGTTGCCGCGGCCAAAGTTTTTAGAACTCGGTTTAGTCAGACCACAATATTTCCCTTTGGCACACCCTACAGGGCACATTTATGATTTGATTGCTTTGAAACCTGGTATGCTTGTTTGGGGAGACCTCTAGATGGGAGCTATCGATTTTCTTCAATTTCCGTCAAAAAATGTTGCCGCGGCCAACGCTCTTAGAACTTAGTTTAGTCAGAAGACTCAATATTTCCCTTTGGCACACCCTACAGGTCACATTTATGATCGGATTGCTTTGAAACCTGGCATGCTTGTTTGGGGTGACCTCTAGATGGGAGCTATCGATTTTCTTCAATTTCCATAAAAAAATGTTGCTGCAGCCAACATTCTTAGAACTTAGTTTAGTCAGACCACAATATTTCCCTTTGGCTCACCCTATAGGGCACATTTATGATTAGATTGCTTTGAAACCTGGCATGCTTGTTTGATATGCTTATTTACGGTGACCTCTAGATGGGAGCTATCGATTTTCTTCCATTTCTGTCAAAAAATGTTGCCACGGCCAACGTTCTTAGAACTTAGTCTTGTCAGACCACAATATTTCCCTTTTGTACACCCTACAGGTCACATTTATGATCGGATTGCTTTGAAACCTGGCATGCTTGTTTGGGGAGGCCTCTAGATGGGAGCTATCGATTTTCTTCAATTTCCGTCAAAAAATGTTGCCGCGGCCAACGCTCTTAGAACTTAGTTTAGTCAGAAGACTCAATATTTCCCTTTGGCACACCCTACAGGTCACATTTATGATCGGATTGCTTTGAAACCTGGCATGCTTGTTTGGGGTGACCTCTAGATGGGAGCTATCGATTTTCTTCAATTTCCATAAAAAAATGTTGCTGCAGCCAACATTCTTAGAACTTAGTTTAGTCAGACCACAATATTTCCCTTTGGCTCACCCTATAGGGCACATTTATGATTAGATTGCTTTGAAACCTGGCATGCTTGTTTGATATGCTTATTTACGGTGACCTCTAGATGGGAGCTATCGATTTTCTTCCATTTCTGTCAAAAAATGTTGCCACGGCCAACGTTCTTAGAACTTAGTCTTGTCAGACCACAATATTTCCCTTTTGTACACCCTACAGGTCACATTTATGATCGGATTGCTTTGAAACCTGGCATGCTTGTTTGGGGAGGCCTCTAGATGGGAGCTATCAATTTTCTTTGGGTTTCTGTCAAAAAATGTTGCCACTGGCAAAAAAAATAACATTGGTACCAATGATCTTCAATTTTGCCATTTCATTTATAACTTACCAAGTTCAAGTTTGTCAAGTTGAGCTACAGTGTCATTGACACTTTCATTTATGTGACCATTTACATGTAAGAATAGCAAGAATGCAGCTGGGGTTCTTTAAGGAGGTTGGGTGGGGGGGGGGGAGGGGGGGAGGGGTTGCTGATCAGTGATCAGTTATATCTCTCACTCTCACTGTTCATGTGGGTCTATTTATAGCACACACTTCAATGAAATCTATTTCAGATTGTTGTTGTTGATAAACATGCTGTAGGTTTTATTGGATACATGTACATAACTGCAATTTATTTTTAAAATTTTTTTCCAAGTAATTATGCACAATTAGTGCTAAAATAATGCACAGTTATTGATTCACGGCAGTCATTTATTCAGACAGCAGCAGAAACCATATGTATTCAGATATGATGTCACAGGTATTTCCCAGATTTGTTAACCTCCAATAACTTTCTGGTAAATTCCTTCATATCTTTGCTATACTGTGTGTGTTTTCTGAAATTTTGTCTGCGTTAATTCTTGTTTTTGAGATGAACAGTTTTTGTCAAATGTTTAAAAAAATAGAATTTGAATGCTAATTTCTGTGAACAGTACTTGTCAGAGTGGAGCAATAAAAAAAAGCCAAAGCAAACAAAAGTAAAAGTGGATAGAGTGAAATATGTAATTCCTGAAGACCAGATCATTGGCATTATGCTGTTTTGGGGGATTCTATGGTGATTACTCTTCAAAACTATATACCAGATAGACCCATAAAATTCAGGGAAAGATTGGGTGGGGAGTGGGCTACAAGCCAGAAAATAAGCAGACTGTTATATGCAAAATGAGGTTCCCAGAGGGTGAATGTAGTGATGCTACCCTGCACAGCAGGGCAGGATAACTAATTTACCCTCTGTGAACCTCAATCTGAATCAGGGTCTCAAAACTAAACAGATAGAAGTACCCAGAGGATAAATTAGCCCACTGTATGGGATAGCATCATCTGTATGGGATAGCATCATCAAATTCACCCTCTGGGAACCTCATTCTGCAAATGTCAGACTGCTTATTTTCAGGTCTGGTGGGCTAACTAGTCTTATTTACAGAAAAACAAAAATCAAGTGTAAAGTGGAATAAGACTTGCCCTAGATCATGCATAAAAAATCATATGTGATTGAATGATCTTACCATTGTTTGCAGAATCAAGTGAAATGAGAATTATGAGATCTTTCACTTAATTATGGTACACATTCCAGTTTGTTGATGATGTAAAAATATTTTCAGTAAGGTTGGTTGTCAGTCGTAGTAGTGCATACCACAGACGCAGCATACAAAACAGTCTAAACAGGTGAAAGTCAAAAGAGTTGAAGTGCTGGACACCAGACTGAATCTCTTCTGGATCGGTGCTTGTTGCTGGTAAAGTAGGCCTTGGACCCGGTAACCAATGCCCGGGATAAAACTCTTCTAAAATGGGCAACATTGGTATAAATGATTGGCTGGACTTTACTTTATATCCCATGTTGAGGTCAGGGTTAGCCATGTGACCTTAAAATTAAACACCAATAAATAAATAAATAAATACTGGATTGTAAGAAAAGAGTTGCATGTATTTGAAAAAAATAAACTTCTCAAAGGAAGTGTGCTGAAGAATTAAATTGAACCCGACACATGGAATTGAGAATTGTGATAAACTAATCCTTTACCCGTAAGGGTCTGGACAAGTGCTCTGAATTCCCACCAATCCACAGTCTTTGTACATCTAGTGGCTTGGCAGAGATTTCTAGTCAGTAGAGATGGACGGTTATGATTTTTGCAGTTCAGTTTTCGGTTTCGTTTTTTTTGGGGTGAAAAACTCGGGTTTCGGTTTTTATCCAGTCCCATTAAATTCATAAAAGCACGAGTAATTACACAAGAGAAATAACTGACAAAATCTATCAGGTTTAGATCTAAGGCCCTCTTACATCACTTTGGAGTTCAACAGCTTGAGTAAACAACATATAATAAATTTAAAGAAATGTGGATGATGATTGTTTAAACTTCAATGATCAATTGATGCTTGTGGATGGCCATTGCACAGAACAAAGTCAACAACCCTTCCAGAAATTGTGGTTTTCACGTTCAAAATGGAACAGCTACATCTTCTATATTCCTAAGCCATTGTGGAAATAAACATTTTAAATCAAATTAAACAGTTTCTCTGATATTGAATGACAAGGCTGACGCTGGCATTTTTTTCATTATTTATTTAGTTGCTTCAGAAGTTAAGTAACTACCTGTTTGAGGTTCAGGTATGAAACACATCCCCCAAAACAACCAAACAAATCACATTATTCACTTAGTGATTGTTTTTTCATATTTATTTTTTATCAAATCCTGGTGCACCAAAAGCTGCAAATGGTACCTTCATCGAAAACAAACAGATACAGATAGAGTTCGAAGTATGCTATTTCAGAACGTGGGTACACCGCGATCATAATGTGAATAATACCTTTGCGGGCATTTTGATTCTGTTTCCTCGAGTTCACTGAACTGTAGTTTGTGCTTTGCCTTGAGATGCCTTCTCGGGTTGGAGGTGTTCAGCAGAATATGAATTGTTACAGGTGTTGCATTGAGAATGGTTTGCTTCTTTGTAAAATATTTCCAAATAGCGGCCTGATCTTTGGACGACATCATGAAACTGTGTACATATGGGTATTCTGCAAATTCTACCAAATTCCATTTGTACATATAATTTGTGTGGGAGTCGATCAGTTGGTGGGACCGCAGAAATTCGGAACTGTCAAATAGATACCATTTACGAAACAGTATGCCCAAAACTGGTTAGTTATTTAGTCCTTACATTGATTGAATGGGAAAGAAACTGCAGAGAGATAAAATTACGAGAGTTTTTCAAGAAATCTTGATGAACCTTTTAGAAAACCGTGCCACACGATGGGCAGGTTGGTTATTCAGTGTTTTTTTTTTAAACTGAAACCGAATGGTTTCCGGTTATACTGTCCATCTCTACTAGTCAAGTCTTGGCTTCCTCTTAAGCCAGCCACGACTTGATTAGAAACTTCTGCCTAGGTAATTTGTTTATTGTCAGGAGGGCCATATCATGATGGCAAGTTAAGGGCACCTGTTCTGCGAGGTAGAAGTTGGAAATAAGCCATAAAGGAACAAGGGTTAATCCTTTATCAACTGTCCATAAAAGTGGACAGAAATAGGGCTGCACAGTGTTCAAATTTCAATACCGGTATCAGTATTGAAAAAAATACTGGTATATACTGGTATATTGTAGACTAGTTCAGAATGATGAATCTGAACGTACTTATCAGTACCTGTGACTGATGGTCACTGATACTGATGATTATGTTCAGACTGTCACAGAAAATTTTGACAGTATTGCAACTCAGGTCAAAATTATCTTTCCCTCTTTCTCCCAACTGAGTATAGAATCTCACCCATCAGAAAAAGAAATGCAAAAACATTGAATCGGAGATTCTATTTTTGCTTATTTGGTTGTGATTTTGCAACATTTTATTCATGAAATTTTAACCCATTGTCAATTTGTGTATTAGTGTGTATCCAATGATCGGAATCGGCCACCCCAATCAGCCGATTGTGGGCAATTGGATGACAACGGCGATGGCTCCTGTAACATTGGTCGAACCGATTGTTGCCATTAATGCCAAGCATTTTGTGATGATTTATAAACCGCATTTTATTATCTTCTGCAACTGTTAAATTGTTCATATAAAATGATGTCACTCATACCATTTAATAAAGTTGAGAAACAACCGCAATGTGTACTCTTAATCTCCCTAGATGCCCCTTTGCGGGATATACAAGTTAAACGACACGTGAAGCTTACACTTGGGCGTACTTGTGGCAATCGGAAGTTCTTACCAGAAAAGTGAAGGTTTCACTCCATTGACTCAGGTCGCAGTAAAATTACCAGTCGCATGCACTTGTGCGGTAAATGTGGCTTTGAGAGCCACGTTTACCACCCAAGTGTCCGCGACTAGTAATTTCACTGCGACCCCAGTGAATGAAGTTTAACATTGAAAAATGTTCAGTTTGATATAGTTCTTTTGAGCCTCGTCTTGTGTAGTAGTGCACGGTATTACAATTGGCATCGGCCGATTATGATCCCAAATAACTGGTAATCTGTTAGCGACCATTTTTGGTAATTGGTTGAACACTATTGTGTATGTCAAGCTCTCAAGCCACCAATCAAATTGTGTAAGGAATTTGATGCTGTTATGGCCTGGAAACCATTCTATCTCTTAACCCTTGAGGGCCTAGAGATTTTTACATATTTTTGCTAAAATTTGACAGTCTACATCCTGTGTCTTTGCTGCTGTTTTTTTGGCAAGTCTTGGCTGCCAATATAGGCAGGCAAGACTTGCCTAAAAACAACTACCAAGGTGCTTAGAATGTAACTTGTGAGTTAACCCAAAGACTGCATGTAGGGGCACCTGTTCTGTTGCAAAATACATGTATGTGATCAAAGTCGGAATTGGCTCTTAAGGGCAAGCCAGAAAATAAGCAGACAGTCATCTGCAAAATGAGGTCCCAGAGGGTGAATGTAGTGATGCTACCCTGCACAGCAGGGTAGCATCACTAAATTTACCCTCTGTGAACCTCAGTCTCAATCAGGGACTCAAAACTAAACAGAAAGAAATACCCATAGGATAAATTAGCCCACTCTATGGGATAGCATCATCAAATTCACCCTCTGGGGACCTCATTCTGCAAATGTCAGACTGCTTATTTTCAAGCTTGCTTAAGGGTTAAATAGTCCATCATGTACGTTTTAGATTCAATTATCTGGAATATTTCTGTTATTTCTTTAAAGTAAACCATACATGTAGGTTTGCCTTTCCGACCATCTGAAATATTTCAGACAATTGAATCTAAAAGTACCGTAAACATTCATTTTCTTTGAATCAATGCAAGAAATGTTTCTCAATCGAAACTTGATTTGGCTGCATCTTTAATGACATTACAATACTGTTTAATGATTATGGCACATAGTTCATCCATCATTTATGATAATATTTCAATGTTTTTAAGGTGAAATAAATATTTACTGATTGGAATATCTGTAACTGTAGCACAAAAGAATATCTGTATATCTGTGAGTAAAGGGCCATCACATTAAAACAACAGTAGTGTACATGCAGACTCCAGGAAAAATTGGTGAACAATCAGCCCATAACTGCGTGGGATTCTAGAGCTGAAACGGTTAAGGGGTTTTCTTGATCAATTAGTCATGTGGATTAACCATGATTATCCAATTAATCACTTGTCCAAATAGATATCTGAATAATTGCCATACCGTTGATGATTTACTGCATGAACCATTTACCCAGCGTAACAAACAAAACTGACTAGGACTATATACAAAAAGCTTCTTCCAATGAGGGCTCATAAGCTATGTTTTTGAGATAAAAATTGAAAATTTTTATTTAGTAATTCATGAATTTATTTTGCAAGTATCATCTGCTGCCCGCAATGGGTAAAGGGTTAAGAATGACCATTTCCAGCCACTTATACAGTATGATGATCATGCAAGTAAACAAGTATGTCAGCAAGTAACTTGCATGCTTTACTCTGTCTCATATAATTGATGTGAGTCAATGTGACAATGTTTGCCTGTTTTGGAGCAAGTTTGTTCCTTTGTCAACCCATATAATCAGTAGTTCAAAAATATCGGTTAATCGATCAATTATTTTTGGATCGATCAAGATGTTGATCATTGATTAATCGATTAATCAGTTAACCATTTCAGCTCTGTTGGATTCCTTACAGAATTGGACTGGTGGACAGAGAGCTTAGATGTGTGTTGTAATCTGGTAACAATTGGATCGAGAAATATACCTCTTTTGTAATCACAGAACCATTAAATTTCAGCCATATCCGACCAGTGGCATTCACAAAATTACCATTCAAATTTTATTACTTTTTCAATTTTTACTCCCAAAACATAGATTACAAACCCTTGTTCACATTAGGGGTCATCTGCTATGTTTTTCAGGCAAATATTAAAATTTGGTTAATTGGTAGAACGTGATTTTAGTTGTCAGAATTTGTTGTTATGAATTTCTGTAGAGGATAAATAACGAGTTGATGTTGGATAGGTCAGAGAAAGTACCCCGTCGAGGGCCGTTAGGCCCTCGACGGGGTACTTTCTCTGGCCTATCCAACATCAACGAGTTATTTATCCTACTTAAAAACTTTCACCCTTTTTGGAACCTCGCTCACTGTTAAAACGCTTCAACTATCCAACAGTTGGATAGTTGAATGAAACATTTTAATGATTACGCACGCTTGTTAATTAATTTTGAGTTGAATGAGTGCACATTAATATCTTGCCTCGTTTAACTGACCAGCGTCCACATAATAACTTGCCACGATGAACGCATACGAGTCGGAATCTGATATTTTTATAACACAAAATAAATTTTTTGAAACCAATGGTTCTGGAAATGACACAGATGCTATACTAAGCGATGCTTTGGAGCTAGAGAAATCTGGGACTGAGACACTTCCTAATTTCAACTTAAATACCAGTTTTAATCAGGTTTTTAGTGATATTTCTGACACTGAGTTGATCCGCTCAACTGATGAAGCCCTACGTCAAATTACACAGAATGCAGAGAATAGTGCCCATTACTCTGTGCCGATCCCGGATAGGGACAGAGATGTACTCTCTCATTCTCGCTTTGCCAAAAAAACTGAAAGCAAAAGTCAATGGGCATTAAGGCTTTTTGAGGGTTGGATGGAAAACAGACAGAAAGTCCAAGTCAACAGACGTGATATCAGACATGTTAGTGGTGACATTTTATCCATGGACAGTGATATGCTTGACTATTGTTTGGGTGCCTTCATTTTTGAGGTTCGTAGGGAGAACGGGGACGGGTATCGTGGTAATACTTTGTATGAAATTTTGATTGCCATCCAGCATTATCTTCGCAAGAACGGACGATTCGTGACCATAATGGATGACGAAATCTTCTCCAGCACTAGGAATCTTCTAGATCAGAAAATGAAGTCATTAGCAAGGGCTGGGGTTGGAATTGAAAAACAGCAAGCAAATGTCATAACAGTGGACGATGAGGAGAGAATGTGGAATGAAGGGATTTTGGGTTCTGACTCTCCCGATAAACTCAGAAACACTTTATTGTATCTTCTTGGATTGAATTTTGCTCTGAGGGGTGGCCAAGAACATTACAATTTGCGTGCGGACGAAAACAGTCAGTTGAAAGTTAACTTTGATCATAAAAGTGGCTTGAGATTCCTTGAATACACTGAGGATATATCAAAGTGCAATATGGGTGGTATCGATCACAGAAAGCTCAAAAAGAAGCAAAGTAAGGCATTTGCTAACACCCTTAAACCCGACAGATGTGTAGTAGCCTTGTACGAAAAGTATATTTCATTAAGACCCAAACAGGGAAGATGTGTGTATCTATATTTGCGTTCTCTCAACAAACCTACTGAAACGCAATGGTATGCAGATGCACGCGTCGGTATCAATACTCTTTCAAAAGTGGTTAAAACTTTGTGTGCTAATGCTGGAATAGATGGTTTCTTTACAAACCATTCCCTGAGAGCCACCGCAGCAACGCGTATGTATCAAGCCGAGTTGCCGGAACAAATAATTTGCGAAAAGACTGGCCATAGATCTGACTCTGTGAGGAATTACAAACGCACCGGCGTGGAGCAGGAACATTTTGCTAGTGACGTTGTACAGGGGGTTAAGCGAAAAACATCTGACAGTGACGTTAATGATGAGAGAGTTTCTGTGGCTGCTGCAAAGAATTCAAACAAGTCCGTCCGAGTCCGAAAAGGCGATCTTGTCATAGATATACCAGTCTAAATGACAATGATTTCCAAATCAATGGCACCAGTAAATGTATTATTTTTTTAGTTTATTGTGCGATTAAGTCACCGCTGCGTTTCAACAGTTAGGACTTAATTTTAAAATAAACCAAAGAAATAACACATTCAATTCAAAAAATGTTTTGTAAGTATTTATAGAAATTAATTTTTCAAATGTTTTCAAATTTGTTATGTGCTTACAGGCCAATCTCACAACCAACCCATGTGTTCGTGGTATTATCACTGGAGGTGACTCAGTTTATATGGTATACTTCCAGCTAATTATTGTTTTGAAATAAAATTTGCGTGTCCTTTAATTTTGTCTTTTCATGAAGTCCCTATCTATATTTCGATCACATCATGTGAGACAAGTGAAATATCCAATTGTTTGCAATGGGATAGTTGACTCAATTCAACTATCCAACAGTCAAGCGTTGGATATTTAACTATCCAATGCCTTAATGGTGATTAGTGTATCTAAACAGCTACCATACACAATAGATGACGTCACAGAAAGTTTTTAATTTGTTATAATCAACTGGAGAATACCTATCAGTAGTAATGAAACAAATTTGTAGAAACAAAATATTTTATTTTTCAACCAAATATGAAGCACCGCCATGGAATATGAAGCCTTTTATGTATGCTGCCAGGTGGCACCATCACTTTTCAGTGTAGTCCAAATATGGGCTTCTAAGCCATTTCTTGTATTCAGCCTGTTAAAATGATGGGGAAAATAAAATAAAAACTGCCTTTAAGAGTTCCAAGAGGGAAGGTTCTCATGTTTACTTTAAAAAGGCACACTGGAGCAGTGATTTGTAAAGATGTGAACATCATGCCCAAAATGTTTATGATAGGGGCAAAAGAGTTAGGAATAATGTTTGTTTGAAATTGAATTTTGTAAATATTGATCAAGTACAGTAGAGCCCACTTAATAGGATATCTCTTAACCCTTTACCCAACATAATGGCCAAAACTGGCCAGTGCTGTGCACAAAATTCTCCATTCAATTTTTATTACCGTTTCATTTTTTGTCACAAAAACATAGCTTATAACCCCTCATTGGAACGAGCTCATCGAGCTCGTTTCAATGAGGGGTCAAAGTTATGTTTTTGATCTACAAAATCTAAAAAATTAGTGCTTCAGGAATTTTATTTGCAAGTGTCGTCTTCTTTTTGTGTTAGGTAAAGGGTTAACTGAATAACCCTGTTAATTGAATATAATTTCCCATCACACAATCATTTACCATACCTCCAGTACAAATTTGATCTGTTAATTGAATATAAGTTATACAGTAAACTCCTGTTAATTGAATTAAAAATCTTGTAACCTGTCGAGAAATTACCCTGACTCTCCCCAGTTTTCCTTTGTTTATACTCTTATGTTCCAAATAAAAGTGCAGGTAGGAATAAAAGTATGGGGTGGAACATTTATCAAAATTAAATAAAAGTGCATGCCCAAATAATAGTACAGGGTGGAAATCCATTGACGGGTGGGGGAGTAATGCTAGTTAATTTTATCTAAAAGCCAACTTATTTTCCAGTATCGCAGTTAGTTTTTTTGCAGGGTATTTGATGACTGGATTCGCATCGCAAAATGCTATACAAAAATGTCCAAATGCTAACCATTTTTATGCCCCCCGACTTGGGTTGGGTGGCATATAGTGATTGAAGTGTGCGTGTGTCCGTGTGTCTGTGTGTGTCCGAGCCAATAACTAGAAAACTGTTAGGGTCACAGTCATCAAACTTCACACAATTATAAAGGACCCTGGGAGGATGTGTCACACACCATGGCCAGGTTCGTACCTTCAAGGTCAAGGTCACATTTCAAGGTCACACTGAAAATCGGTCAATATTCGTGTCTCAGCCATACCTCGGAAACGAATCATAGTACAATTGTTAAACTTTTTACAAATGTTAAGGACAGTCAGAAGGTGTGTCACATATAATAGTTTCCACCGCATCTGCAAGGTGAAGGTCACAGGGGGGGGGGGGGGCATTTGTTACCTTAGTAACATTCTTCTTTTATGCCCCCCGACTTGGGTCGGTCAAGGTCACACTAAAAATTGGTCAATATTCATGTCTCAGCCATAACTCGGAAACGAATCATAGTACAATTGTTAAACTTTTTACAAATGTTAAGGACAGTCAGAAGGTGTGTCGTGTATAATAGTTTTCACCGCATCTGCAAGGTGAAGGTCACAGGGGGGGGGGCATTTGTTACCTTAGTAACATTCTTCTTTTATGCCCCCCGACTTGGGTCGGTCAAGGTCACATTTCAAGGTCACACTAAAAATCGGTCAATAATCATGTCTCAGCCATAACTCGGAAACGAATCATAGTACAATTGTTAAACTTTTTACAAATGTTAAGGACAGTCAGAAGGTGTGTCATGTATAATAGTTTCCACCGCATCTGCAAGGTGAAGGTCACAGGGGGGGGGGCATTTGTTACCTAAGTAACATTCTTCTTTTATGCCCCCCGACTTGGGTCGGGTGGCATATAGTGATTGAAGTGTGCTTGTGTCCGTGTGTGTGTCCAAGCCAATAACTCGAAAACTGTTAGGGCCACAGTCATCAAACTTCACACAATTATAAAGGACCATGGGAGGATGTGTCACACACCATAGCCGGGTTCGTACCTTCAAGGTCAAGGTCACATTTCAAGGTCACGCTAAAAAGTACAGGCATTTAATCTATTATATCTTTTTTCACAGAGCTCTGTCAAACAAGATATAATAGAATAAATGCCAAGTTTATTTCTAGAATACAGGAAAGTGGCACAGTCTTTGTTAATTGAATACTCCTGTTAATTTAATAATTTTCATTGGTAAAGTGGCTATTCAATTAACAGGGTTCCACTGTGCAATGAAAAGAGCAGAAAATAAAGCAGATTAATGTTAAGTAACTGTTAAGTAATAGGTGGCATGTCAAGAGAAGATAACTGATATTTTTCTTTCTTTTTTTTCAGCAGAGATGTGAGTTAATCTTCACAGAGTGAATTAACATGGGGAAATCAAGTGCAGCAAAGTAGGTTGATTGTTACATTGCAAAGGTTTTTCATGTTAACAAATTGGGTTTTGTGGAGTTTTCTAAAACATTCTGAACACTATTAGCTTTAGGTCAGGGTTAAGAAAGAACTTTCAAACCTCTCATCTAGCAGACAAGTGTGTGACAAAAAATAGAAAGAACTTTTCAAACTAAAACACTTGTCCAGAAAAAAACTCATGTTGTAACAAAACCGATTAGGCCTATATACAAAAACCTCCATTCAAATTTATTATGTTTTCAATTTTTGTCTCAAAAACTTAACTTATGACCCCTTATTGGAATGAGCTCATTGAGCAGGTTCCAATGAGGGGTCATAAGCTATGTTTTTGAGACAAAAATTGAAAAATTGTTAGTAATTCATGAATTAATTTGCAAGTTTCGTCTGCTACCTAAGAATGAGCATTTCCAGCTACTGATACAGTATGCTGATCATGCAAGTAAACAAGTATGTCAGCAAGTAACTTGCATGCTTTACTCTGTCTCATATAATTGATGTGAGTCAGTGTGACAATGTTTGCCTGTTTTGGAGCAAGTTTGTTCCTTTGTTGACCCATATAATACAGTAGTTCAAAAGTAACAATTAATCGAACAATTACTTTATGGATCGATCAAGATGTTGATCATTGATTAATTGATTAATCGGTAAACCGTTTCAGCTCTAGAGATTTTTATGCAGTTTTACTCCAAAATTGCCTAAAACTACTGCCAAGGTACTTAGAATGTAACTTGGAAGTTAACCCAGTAGCAGCATGTTGGGGCACCTGTTCTGTTTTAGTAAAAAGTGACCCAAGTCGGAATTAGGCCCTTAAGGATTAATTGATTAACCCTGTTAATTGAATATACATTCCAAACACCAAACCATTTACCATACCTTCCGTGCAAATTTAACCTGCTAATTGCATATGCCAATGGCAGGGCCATATCCAGGGATAATTTGGGGACACCTGTTCATATATGATGCAGGCATAACTGAAAAGCTGTAGGCAGTAGAGACGTAAACTGAAAGTAGGATTACCCTACTGAATGCAATGTTTTTAAAAGACACAAAAGTTGAAATTACAGTAATGCCTCCACGTACTTTCGGCATACCTATTCTGTACGTTTTTTGGGGTTTTTTTATCAGAGTGCATTGCCTCAGGACTCTAAAGTATCCCTAGTTTGGGATTCAGGGGATTAGCTTTGTGTTAGTTTTAGTCATGTATAATTTTTGATGAATTTCGACTGTTTTAGCGCACTGTGGGATGGAGATTATACACAAATACAATGAATTTGGGTGCCTAGAGTTTGGGCACTCAAGCCGGCATACCAGTACCAAAAACATCCTGGATGTGGCCCTAAATGGGGTATATAGTCAGCTGCTGTTAATTGAATGGAAAACCTTCCTGTCAGTTTTTCTCACATATTTGTTGCATGACCCATGACCCCCCTGGTTTGATGATAGAAAAGGTTGTCTTAGAAGTTGAGCTTGTCAAATACTTCTGGACATTTTTGAAAAGTTAACACATATCAACTGGGTGGAGATATTGCATCGCAACACTAATGGTTTCCTCGGCATCTTTCAATATTTGTTGAAAGTGAGTTTTATGGTACAGATTCATTTTTCTTTTTGTGAACAAAAACTAAATAAGGCCTAAAAAGTAAAAAATCTGTTTATCAGGCCCTGCTGCATGGTCCTTTTGGCTACCACATGCTCTAACATATGAACACACTTTCAACATTTTGAATTAAAGCCCCTAGAAGCCATTTGACAGAAACTGATTCTCAAACGGCAAAAGTGGCACTGTGGGTGCCACATTGGTCCAAATAAAAAATCTGAAGCCTTTATGCACATCTAGAGACCCTACCTGAACATATGAACGCACTTTCAGCATTTCGAATTAAAACCCCCAGGAGCCTTTTCGCCAGAAATCAATTCTCTAATGACACTTCATGCACATCTAGATACCCTAGCGGAACATATGAACACACTTTCAGCAATCAAAATTACATAACCTGGGAGTCTTTTGGAAAGCAGTATTTTAGCTCAGTCTTTAAGTGGCGCCACTGGCACCACCTGGTGACAAAAATTCAAACTTAACCTATTTTAGGCATCTCTATATTTCAAAATTATAACTAAAAAAAATGGGCGGACAGACAGATATCATCACTATATCCCCACATTTTTTAAAATTTGGGGATGAAAAATAAAAATTAGATGGTTAATGTCTGATATTTTACCCAAGGTAATAAAACTGATGAATTTGTCCCTTGAGTACAACAAGGCTTTGGAATGCTTTAGGTTCCGCTCCACAGTTTTCCAGGCATTTCCAAATGTGACATGCCATACACTCTCTTCAAATGCAAATATCCTGTAACTTAGTTATCAAACCCATTACATGTATTACATTTCCCAAATCCACAAAAAACATATAACACTATCTGACTAAGTAGAAATAAACAATCTGAATGTGGGTGGAATTATTTATTGTCAAAGGCAAGACTTCAACCTGAAAAATTGCCTGCAAAAATACCGAAACCAGTCTTTTTCAGCCACCTAGCAGCCTCAAAAGCAGAATTTTCCCACCAACCCCGCCTACCCACCCCTGGAGCAGAGCATCCCCTGTTTCTAAAATGCAAAAAAAAATTTATATGTTTCCGTCTTATTTTTTCGTTACCTGTCTAGTAACAAACCCGTGTAAAAATTACATTTAAAAAAATAGCCAATTTCTCGAAGCCACTGTTTCCCATAATTCATCTGGTAATTTACCCCTATGTATCAGACTCCAACTTTGGGACCAAAACTTCAAATTCTCTTGTCCAACAAAAAGCCTAATGTAATCATATATCTGATACTAAAAATATTTCTCTATTTTACATGGCCTTAGTTTCAACATACGCCCTTTGTTTAGAATTTCACCCCTGTGCAATAGTGCGAATCTGTGGAGCGGAACCTTAAAGAGAAAACAAGAGTGATCTCCCCCTGGATTTCACTCAGGCAAAATAATCTGGAGTCTATCCTGAGTTGAATGAACAAAAACCACAAGTCTCTATTTTCAACCAGTAAAAAGATACAGCATGGCCTTCCTGATTGCCGAATAGCTTTTTCAGCCAGATTTTACCCGATTTTCACAACCACATTACACCACCACCCCCCCCCCCCCCCCCAATTTCTTTGAGCCACTTCAGATAGTATTTTTGTTATTACCACCAGCCACATTGACTACCCAGGTCCTGCCAATAACACTGTTAAATACAATCAAAATGTAAAACAATAAGCACTAATAACCATAGCTTTGGGGGGGGGGGGGGGGGGGGGGGTGTTGCTCTCTAGATATGAAAGCGTGAACAGCTTGACGGACGGATGACACACAGACATGACACCAATGACCAAAATGAAAAAGTAGACACCATGACTGTAAATCTCTGGTCAACAGTAACAACCAGGCTGTCCATAACTGCATAAATTTGTCATAAATACAAGGCTCGGTGTTTAGGAAAGGCAGTGCTATACCTTAATGTTTTTGAAATCTTGACGAAAATTCAAAACAAGTGCGAAATTACGCTACATCAATAAATTTCTCAAAATTCCACTTATTTCCTTCCAGTTGTGCTGACATATCACTTGATGAATGTTAACTACTACTAACAATAGCACACAAACCAGTAATAATGAAAAGTTTTTTGAAAAATGGTGTATTTATAACTCAAACACAAATAAGGAACTTCCTGGTTCAAGAATTGACACCGTTGGCAGAATGCTCTTTAAGGTTCCGCTCCACAGTTTTCCAGGCATTTCCAAATGTGACATGCCATACACTCTCTTCAAATGCAAATATCCTGTAACTTAGTTATCAAACCCATTACATGTATTACATTTCCCATATCCACAAAAAACTTATAACACTATCTGACTAAGTAGAAATAAACAATCTGAATGTGGGTGGAATTATTTATTGTCAAAGGCAAGACTTCAACCTGAAAAATTGCCTGCAAAAATACCGAAACCAGTCATTTTCAGCCACCTAGCAGCCTCAAAAGCAGAATTTTCCCACCTACCCACCCCTGGAACAGAGCATCCCCTGTTTCTAAAATGCAAAAAAAATTTATATGTTTCCGTCTCATTTTTTAGTTACCTGTCTAGTAACAAACCCGTGTAAAAATTACATTTAATAAAATAGCCAATTTCTCGAAGCCACTGTTTCCCATAATTCATCTGGTAATTTACCCCTATGTATCAGACTCCAACTTTGGGACCAAAACTTCAAATTCTCTTGTCCAACAAAAAGCCTAATGTAATCATATATCTGATACTAAAAATATTTCTCTATTTTACATGGCCTTAGTTTCAACATACGCCCTTTGTTTAGAATTTCACCCCTGTGCAATAGTGCGAATCTGTGGAGCGGAACCTTAGCATTGCAAAGCCTTCTTGCACTCAAGGAACGAAAAACACCACCACCCATGCTATTCTGTAGATTATGAGGCCCAAAACATAATAAAACAAACCAAGAAATTGAACTTTTGATGGCAAAGAAATAATCACAAAAATAAAATAAAAAAAACGTCTGACCACATGTAATTTTACATAAAATGGCCTGAGAAACAGAAGATCTACTTCTTGGGACCTAACAAGATTTTAGTTTTACTCTTTAAGTAAAGTACAGATCTATCATATGAGTGGTTGAAATTCAGTGCGTCATTAAGTTCATTTTTGTCAAAAAAGGTGCATATAAAATAAGGTACCTAAAATTATTAAGATGTGCTAAACTAGTAGAAGGATTAGATATATCCAACTGCTGATAATTTTGGAGTGCAAGAAAAACTTTACCTTAACTGAAAATGAGGCATATCATGGGCGCACAAATACGATCATGCTTCTTAGAAATGAAGTACTTTAAACCACTATGCGAACAATTGAGATGACCAAAAATAATTTAGCACTCTACCAGTTAAAAAATTCTTAAATTACTTTGTGAAGAAGTGAGTGCTATATCCCTTGGCCTCTTGTTTTGTTATACCTCCACCTTCTGGGTATTTCTGCATTAAAAACGTACTCAGACTGCTCCAGTTTGCACGATATGTTAATTTTTTGGCACCAGAGGAGACGAAGACACTAGAACTTCACCTATGGGAGATACACACTCTGAACTTAGCATGAAGTGAAATGAAATGGGGTAAAAAGTATTTTTCTGTTGCAATATGCAGCAGAAAAACATCCCCCCCCCCCCCCCCCCCCCCCACATCATTGAGCCTGACTGCATCCCTGAATGGATAATCAATGACCTGACCACCTTGTCTGAGGAAACTCAGATATATGGCACTAATAATTAGGGAAATATGGGGCGTAAATGTCCTTTGAATAGACAGATCTTTTATGTATAATGTGGATTTTTCTTTCCAGGATGGTTCTTGTCATTATGGAAAGCCTCTCTGGCACAGGTCATAAAATGAATAGAGTCAGGCCCAAAACAGCAGAGAAGTTGGAAATGTTATGGTTTGATCCATGGGGTAAGATGAAGTATTCCAAAAAATTACTTGTACTTTGCCAATAAAAAAGTTGAAAGTATACTGTTTTTATTATACAATATGCATAGTTACATCTTCACTTCACACCAATTACAGTAGCATTCAAAATATATTGTTTGATAATTTTAAGAAGTACAGTGGACCATGGCATTTTGCCAGTGAAAATTATTCAGTTTATAGGAGTAATCAATTTTCATTACTGTATTCTAGAGATCAACTGATTATTTATTGTATTGTATCTTGTTTTATATTTGAGCTCTGTCGAACAAGATATAATAGATTAAATGCCGGTACTGAATAGGCTGAGGCCAAATAGCTCTTGGAACAAGGGGAAATTGGTGACTGTTAACTTGTCAGGGTAGTTTGTTGACATATTAACAAGATTTTTTAGCTTAACTTGACAAAGTCACGATAAGCTATTGCCATCACGTGTGCGGAAGTCTGTAAGTCTGTTCATATTTTCTTTGGCACAGGCTACACCCACAGTTCTTGTCCGTTCATCACAAAATTTCATGTGCAGGTTCGAGGTCATGTCTGGATGAGAACATCCCATTTTAGTTGTAATCGGTCAATTATCATGGCTGCACAGGTTCAAAACCCAAAAACCTTTCGCACAGTCTACAGGTCGTATTTATGAAAGGATTTCATTGTAACTTGGTTGAATGACTCCACATAATGTCTTGATGAGTCCTATTTTGGTTGGGTACGGTCAACCATGATGGCCACAGGGGCACGTGACATAGCACATTTAGCACAGTCTAGAGGTTGCATTTATGATGGGATTTCATTGTAAATTGATAGGATGACACTGTATAATGTCTAGATGAGAACCTCCTATTTTGGTCGTGACCGGACAACCATGATGGGGCACGTGACCTAGATTTGTTTAGCACAGTCTACAGTTCATATTTCTGAAGCGATTTCATTGTAACTTGGTAGGTTGACTCGGTATGATGTCTTAATGAGACTGTCGTATTTTGGTCCTGATCGGGTCCTCCCGTTACCGCCGTTTGGGCAACTGACCTAGATTCCTTTAGCTCTGCCTACAGGTCGTATTTATGAAGGGATTTCATTGCAACTTAGTAGGATGACTTGGTATGATATCTAGTTATTTAATCCTGTAGCCCTGTTTTGGTTGAGATCGATCAACCCTGAGGGCCACACAAGTTCGAATCTAAATACCTTTATCACAGTCTACACCTCTTATTATTCTTGTTGAATGCATAAACTATAAGATACAGAACTTAACCATTTACCCAATGGCCAAAACCAACCAGTGCTATTCACAAACATCACCAATTAATTTTCATTTTTAGCTTAACTTGACATGGTGAGTCTGTTAGTCTGTGAGTTTGTTCACATTTTCCTTTAGCACGGGCTACACCCAGCAGTTCTTCATATATTGTCTGGATGAGAAGGTACCCTTTTGGACGTGATTGGGAAACTGTGACGGCTACAGGGACCCGAAGCCCGAAAACCTTTAGCACAGTCTACAGGTCATATTTATGAAGGGATTTCATTGTAACTTGGTAGAATGACTCCAAATAATGTCTAGATGCAAACGTCCCATTTTGATCGCAGTCATTCAGCCATGATGGGTGCCCAAGCCCAAAAACCTTTAGCATAGGCAAAAGGTCATATTTATGGAAGGATTTCATTGTAATCTGTTAGGTTGACTCCATTTGATGCCTAGATGATGACATCCCTTTTGGTTGCGATTGGTCATCTGTAATGGCTACAGGTGCCCGAAGCCCGAAAACCTTGAGCACAGTCTACAGGTCATATTTATGAAGGGATTTCATTGTAACTTCGTAGGATCACTCCAGATGATGCCCAGATGAGATTGTCCCCTTTGGTTGCGATCATTCAACCAGGAGGGCTGCCCGAGCCTGAAGCCCGAAAATCTTTAGCACAGTCTACAGGTCATATTTATGAAGGGATTTCATTGTAACTTGGTAGGTTGACTTCATATAATGTCTAGATGAGAACGTCCTCTTTTGGATACGATTGGGCAACTGTGACGGCTACAGGGGCCCGAAGCCCGAAAACCTTTAAAACATTCTACAGGTCATAATTATGAAGGGATTTCATTGTAGCTTAGCAGGATGACTCCAAATAATGTCTAGATGAGAACGTCCCCGTTTGGTCATGATCATTCAGCCTTTATGGCTGCCCTAGCCCAAAGACCTTTAGCATTGTGTATAGGTCATATTTATGGAAGGATTTCATTGTAACATGTTAGGTTGACTCCATAGAATGCCTAGATGATGACATCCCCTTTTGGTCGTGATTAGCCAGCTGTGATGGCTACAGGTGCCCGAAGCCCGAAAATCTTGAGCACGGTCTACAGGTCATATTTATGAAGGGATTTCATGTAACTTTGTAGGATCACTCCAGATGATGCCCAGATGAGAATGTCCCCTTTTGGTTGCAATCATTCAACCATTATAGCTGCCCGAGCCCAAATACCTTTAGCACAGTCTACAGGTCATATTTATGAAAGGATTTCATTGTAACTTGGTAGGTTGACTTCATATAATGTCTAGATGAGAACGTCCTCTTTTGGACATGATTGGGCAACTGTGACGGCTACAGGGGCCCGAAAACCTTTAGAACAGTCTACTGGTCATAATTATGAAGGGGATTTCATTGTAGCTTGGTAGGATGACTCCAAATAATGTCTAGCTGAGAACGTCCCCTTTTGGTCGCGATCATTCAGCCTTGATGGCTGCCCGAGCCCAAGACCCCTGAACCTTTAGCATAGTCTTTTGGTCATATTTATGGAAGGATTTCATTGTAACTTGTTAGTTTGACTCCTTATAATGCCTAGATGATGACATCCCCTTTTGGTCATGATTGGTCAACTGTGACGGCTTCAGGGGCCTGAAGCCCAAAAACCTTGAGCACAGTCTACAGGTCATATTTATGAAGGAATTTCATTGTAACTTCGTAGAATCACTCCAGATGATGCCCAGATGAGAATGTCCCCTTTTGGTTGCGATCATTCAACCATTATGGCTGCCCGAGCCCAAAGATAAAAATCTTTAGCACAGTCTACAGGTCATAATTATGAAGGGATTTCATTGTAACTTGGTAGGTTGACTTCATATAATGTCTAGATGAGAACGTCCCCTTTGGACACAATTGGGAAACTGACGGCTACAGGGGCCTGAAGCCCGAAAACCTTTAGCAAAGTCTGCAGGCCATATTTATGAAGGGATTTCTATGTAACTTGATGGGATGACTTGTTTTGGAATAATTTCACTGTAACTTGGTTACTTTCGTTAATATACGTTAACTGTGAGGGCCACATACATTAACTGTGAGGTTAACTTGTTTTAAAATGTCATCTGCTTTTCATGTTAGGTAAAGGGTTAACGTATTGTCAATTGTTAGAATTCTTGTCTTATTAGTCTTTGTGAAACCACATAGACTATTGTTTTTGTACGGTTTCTTCTTCTTTTTCTTCTCCTTTTTCTTATTCTCCTGTCTTCGCATTTCCTTGTCCATATGCCAACTTTAAAACGAATTATTCTGTCTCGCTGATTTTTGGCACACTGACAGATGGTCACAAGTTCTCGGCACCCTATATTTTTCAGGTTGCTAGGGCCCTTGAGCATGTCCCAGTTTACCAAATGGTCTTCACAGCCTCTAATTTCCTGTAACAGTAAATTATCCCCAAGCAATACTATGTTATATTTATCCACACTGGAGACAATGTAAACAAAAGTGGAGATAGCTATCAAACATTAAATGTTATCTGCTATTTCAATCAGATGTCAGGTCCTCAAACCAAGTTGAGAGAAACCCTTTGCTTTACAAGGAAATAAAGTATAAATTATTCAGTTCAATGCTTTTAACCCTCTAAAGACTTCAATGTGGGTTCCCAAGATTTTCATGCAATGTGAGAATAATCATAACCCTTTCCATACTGGCATTACTGCTCTAAACATCATTCAAATAGGTGTCAGAGCAAAAAATGTCCATTTCTGATTCCTTGATCAAACCCTTTGAAAGCTGTGCACATATTGACATATATGCTTTTTCTGGTTTCTTGGAAAAATTTATCTGATTCTTGTATGGATATCTTTAAATACTATTAACGAAAACCTCTTTCTGATTTCTTTAAAAATATTTCACCCCCAAAAATAAGCTTCCATAAATTCTCTTTCTATTTTGTTTTTTTCTGATACTTTAACCCTTTCACACAGACTTGAATTTACTGGATGCAGCAAATTCTGTTTCTCTAGTTTGATAATCCTTTCATAAACATGGAACATCCTTTCCTTCATGTATGATGTCTAGATGAGAACATCCTAGTTTGGTCATGATCTGTCAACTGTGACATCTGTGCGGGTTCAAATCTTAAAGTCTTTATTTACCACAGTCAAAATGGTCGTATTTATGAAGCAATTTCATTGTAACTTGGTAGTATGACTTGGTCTGATTAGATGAGAACATCCTGCGTCTAAATTGGTCATATTGGTCAATAGTGATGGCCTCACAACCCCTTGCTCTTAAAAACTTCGACACAGCCTTCAGGCTATTTATGAGGTAATTTCGTTACAGCTTGGTTAAGTGACTTGGTGTTGTGATGCCCAGATGGATTTCTGAATGAATGTCTGGATGAATTTCCCATTTTGATTTAGATTGATCAATCATGAGAGCCATACAGGGCTCTAGGCCTCAGCCCTAATTCTTCTACCATACTCTACAGGTAGTTTTGGGGGAATGATTTTACTGTAACTTGGTAACTTTGGTTGATATTCGCTAACTGTGAGGGCCACATCAACCCAGGCCTCATATTATTCTTGTTGAAAACTCAGCATGTAGGGTACAGACTCAATTATCACAATTCTTGTCTTATTTCATAATTCTTTCATAAACATTGAACATTATCCTTTTAATCAAACACTACACACAATCAAGTTAAGCTGAATGTCACTGACACTTTCATTTTTTTTTCCATTGATAACATCAATCTTTTATGTTGATTCTTGGAAACTTCCTCACAGAGTGCTTTTTGTAAAGCTTGTGCCATCATTGAATAGATAACAGAGAAAATACACAGAACGACACGCATGCGTGAACGGATTAATTGATATGGCACAAGTTCAGCATGGTAGAATAGAATGAGAGGCCACAAGTGCCATATCGATTAACTCATTCAGACACGTGTGTCTTTCTGTATTTATTACATGCCTTCAAAACAGTTATTAGAAGGACACTCAGCAATTCATTTGACAACTATCAACAAAAAGAACACATTTTATCGCCAACCAAATTTGCGAGAGGAACCCGTGTTACTATTTCGTCCCCTGAGTTCCAATGTGTTCTATGTGCCTTCTGGCACAAAGAACACACTGGAACTCAGGGGACAATTTTTAGCTATTGCTAGGGATTCAAATTGTAATTGCGGTGCACGATTTGTAAAAAAATTCCAGTGAAATTTTGCCTTTATTTAAAAATAGTCTGTCAACGATTTCCGATCCGCACATATGTGTGGAACAGATTTTCATTTTCCGTATGGCTTAGTGTTGCTGTAGATGGGGATTACATAGAACAGGCGTGTATTAAAAGCATATCTTGCCATTCTTCATCAAGTTTCTTTTTGTCTCTCTGGGTTGATGTGGCCCTCTCTCTTGAACAGTCTCTTCAGTTTTTGTTTTGTTTTATTGGGATTTAACAACACTTTAACAGCCAGGATCACATTGTGTCAGACAGTTTTAGAGGGCGTGGAAGCCATATTACCCAGAGAGAACCACCGAGCAACTGTTGGGACTCCCTGATGTACTAACTCTGCACAAGCAGATTTAGCAGCGGTTGAAAGTAAGTGCACCATCGATGTGCAGTACGCTTTAGTACCACTCTGCCCCCACATGGACATTCAGGATTAAGTGGTATTGCCTGAAGACACAATGCAGTTACTGATGGTCAGATCAAACTGTGGACCTTTTGGTTTGAAGTTCAATGCTCCAGCCACTTAGCCACTGCGTTCCCTGTCTCATCAGTAGATCCACAACATTTTCAAATACATGTATTATGTAACTCACTTTGGTTCTCGAATTTATTTACAGGTATCATTTACTTTTCAGGCTGGATAATGGGTTAACCCTTTACCCAACGCACACGATAGCCAAATTTATTATTTGAAGTGTTATTTTTTCAAACTTTTCAAAACATTTCAACAAAACTATATCAAGTGACCCCTTGTTGGAAAGATCCCAACAAGCTACCTCCAATGAGGGATTATGTTTTCAACTGCTCGCATTGCATATTACTGGAGATGGAAGTGGCCTATTCATTAGATCAAGGGTTAACTCCCATAATAGTATCATAGAAATGCAGTAAGCAAATATGTAAAACTGGTACATAACTAGTTGAATTGCGGGAAAACTGTAAGAAGCATTCACTAATTTATTTTTCTCTGATGATTCTTGCTGCCGACATTGATATTCATGGATATGGACAAGAATGATCAAAGAAGAGAACATTTCCAAGAATTAATTTTTCTGGGAGGCATCACCAAAACCTACCAGAAATGTTCGATCAATATATGGGGGACCAAGTACATGATGTCACACTCTGTGAAATATTTGGAGATGACATTTCTCGCTCATTCTCCCACACCTCATGATCTAATTCTATCGTTAGAAACAAGTATGTCAAGGATTGTCTGCCAGCCATGTCTGATAGATAAAGGGTTAAAAAGGCTTAAAGGCCAGTGAAGGTATTTTAAGCTGCCCAGCTTGGCTGAATACTTTTCAAGCCAGAAAATAAGCAGACTAACATCTGCAAAATGAGGTCCCCAGAGGGTGAATTTAGTGATGCTACCCTGCACAGCAGGGTAGCATCACTAAATTTACCCTCTGTGAACTCAATCTGAATCAGAGTCTCAAAACTAAACAGAAGGAAGTACCCAGAGGATAAATTGGCCCACTGTATGGGATAGCATCATCAAATTCACCCTCTGGGGACCTCATTCTGCAAATGTCAGACTGCTTATTTTCTGGCCTGATACTTTTACCATTAGAGTTTAACTTGTCAAGCAATGTCTGTTCACACAATATTTACCAGACACAAACCATATCCCATTCTACTTCCAACTTCAATTGAATGTTGAATGCTCAATGTATGTATCATGGAAGACACTAGAGACTGGAATCGGGTGGAATCTGAGATTCTGCAAGTGGAAGTTGGAATTCCAAGTTAGCAGCTGAGGTTTGGAATTTCAATTTCTTCTGGTAGAAACTGAGATCAGCTATTTTAACTCTTTACCCACCATATTTTTCAAGATATTTTTCATCAACTCTAGTCATGGCTGCTCTGGAGCAGCCATGACTAGATTTAATGAAAAATTCATCTAAATTTAACTCCAAGAATCATTGGTAAATGGGGGCGCAGTGGCTCAGTAGGTAGAGATGCAGGCTGCAAGCCGAGAGGTCCTCGGTTCAAATCCCACCTGTGGCAACCGTGTTGTGTCCTTGGGCAAGACACTTCACCTCCATTGCCCATGTGGGGGCATGGTGACGCTGTGCACTAAGGCGTACTGCACGTCGATGGTGCACCTGTCTTCAACCAATGCTAACCCTGCTTGTGTGGAGTTAGTATGTTGGGGAGCTGACAGTTGCTCGGTGGTTCACTCCGGGTACTCAGGCTTCCTCCACCCATAAAACTGTCGTGGTCATGATTAGCCATTGTGCAGAAATATGTGACCTTAAACACCAATAAATAAATATATATAAATAAATAAATCATTGGTAAAAAAATCTGTTCAATTTACAGGGGGAAAATTTGATTAAATGTACTCACTTTATACCTGTTTTCGTGGCAAGAGAAATTCTGTCCTGGCAGAAATATCCAATAGCAACATATATGGAGTTAATTGCTAAATCTCAGTTAATAGGACTTGAAATTGAAATTCCAACTTTTGGTAGAAACTGGAATGACCAAATTCAGTATTTTAATCCCTGCTTCTGCCAGTAGAAATTGGAATTCAATTCTTTATTGGTAAAAAGTGGAATCATTTATTTCAGAAAAAATAGGTAAGGGAGAATATAATGAAAACAACCAAAGTTGTTTGCAAAAAAATCTAAATTTGAGATAAAAAATATTGTGCAGAAATACGTTTCTGATATTGTTTAGTTTAGTTTCTTCTTCACTTCAGTTTATAAAGCCAAGTCAGGAATTATTCAAATACAAAATATATGATAATACATGTATATAAATACTACTTCCTGCAATACTCGAGTCCATAAATTAAAATCCACCAGATAAACCAAAGGTTTGAAATAGAAGTTGGACTTCCAACTTATACGAGAAGGATTTCAAGATTCGACTGGTATAATTTCGAATTCCAATTTCTGCCACGAGACTTGGAATTCTAACTTCTCCCAGATTCTACAAGTAGAAGTTGGAATTCCAAGTTCTTTTGGTAGAATTTGGAATTCTAGCTTCTCCTGTTACAATCTCAGATTCCACCAAATTCCTACTACAACATTCATGCATATACATAGTACTAATGGTAACTCGAACAGTAGAACCCTTTCAGTTGAATAGCTTCTTTGCCAGTGAAAATTATTCCATCGATGGGCATATTCATTCAACCAAAGGTCATCAAGTCCTCCCCCACATATTCTTGCTGAGTTGTATTTACTCTACAATTAAACTTGAATTACATGAATGAAACTTTGATTTTTCAAGAAAAATATCACCTTCCACAGTCTGTTTACTGTCTTGAGTGTCAAGGGTTATTTTTGTCAACACATTTCATTCACGTCCTAACATTAATCAGATGCATAATGATAAATCAAATGCATTCTTAGATGCTTAGTATTGTGGTAGGCCATATTCCATGTGCCGGTTCCCAAACACACTTTTCAATGCTTGTATTCCTCTGGTAATGTTGAATACACACAACTTTCATGGTATAGTATCCAATTATGTGAACCCACTGTTCTAAGTGAACTGACAATGTTTTATATTGTAGTATCATTAGCTCATGAAACATCAAGTTTAATTTTTTTTGTAAGTGACTGACAGAATTAACCCTTACGGGACTAGATATTTTTACATATTTTTGCTACACTTCTACTGACAGTCTACATCCTGTGACTTTGACGCTGTTTTTTTGGGAGTCTTGGCTGGCTATATAGGCCGCCAAGACTTGACTAAAAACAGTTACCAAGATGCTTAAAAATATAATTTGTGAGTTAACCCAAAGACTGCTGGTAGGGGCAACTGTTCTGTTGCAAAAAATGTGATCAAAGTTGGAATTAGGCTGTTAAGGAATAACTTTTTCAAAAAAGTTGTACTCAAAGGAATTTTACTGAAGTATTTTTACTTTTATTTTCAGTTCAGGAGACAGTTTTATACAGAGAGAAGAAAAAAATTCGAACTCTCAAAAGCAGAAGCAAATAGTACATTATCAGGACGTTTGAGATGAGATCATTTCACTGTTTTATTCATGAAAATATTTTAAGAATAGGCCACTAGGCCTGATTTATCATCAGAAGGATAATTAGACAGATATGGTTTCCTCATAAAAATTCTGAATTGATAGAGCCATAGCAGTTCTCCTTGGTCATGTGATTCTTTAGAAATGAGGAAATCCTGCAAAAAACCTCAACTTTTTCATTTCTCCTACATGTAGTCATCTTTCAGGCAAGAAGTACATTTACATAATCGTCTGTACTGTCTTGCAAATGACAATTTGAAACCTGTTTATTTTGTAATAAAATTAAATATTATAGAAGACATTTTCAGTGCTGTGAATCCATAAGCCAAAGTTTTCAAAACAAAACATGTCATGAAACATGCATAGAACAATGAAATCTGTGCTTGGGGACATATGGTAGTAAAAGATGGAAATACATGTGTTTGAGAAAGTCAGGAATTTATTTTATAAAATTTTGAATGTGCGTGTGTATTTTTTTATTTTTGTATGGGGTGCATGTGTATGTCTGGAGAAGTGGAAGGCATGCAAGTTCTTTTAAAGCATAGCTTATTGTGCTTGTTCCATTGATGGGTCATCAGATATTTTGGGGTCATCAGCTGTATTTTGGGAGTAAAAATTGAAAAAAATCAAAAATTTTTATTGGTTAGTTTTGTGAATAGCACTGACCAGATGCAGAGGATCTCTAATAAGCTGCAGTTTCATATGAAATTTCTGTTCCAAGTTCACTAAAATCGATCTGAGCCTAGGTTTACTGAGACTTAGATCAATTTTAGTGAATGAGGTTCAGAAATTTCATGTCAAATCGTGATGAATTTGAGATTCTTCTTATCACATAATGTGTAATATAACCTTTTAGGTAACGAAACAACAAAAGCTGGTTCACAAAAATCACCAGCCAAATGTTTAAAAAAAATTTCAATTTTTGCCTGAAAACATAGCTTATGACCCACAACAGAACGAGTTTGTTCCAATGAGCTGTCATAAGTTATGTTTTAGGAGACAATAACTTGACTTTATTTTATTTTTTGTCAAGACTAGCCATCCTGCAGAACTATGTGACCTAAAACACCAATAAATGAATAAATATGCATACATATCATAGTCTTGTCACAGTGTTATCTTACTTCCAAATCAGAAGCTTGGATTTATGTCTGAACATACTCCCTGACCTTGACAATCAGGCTGTTGTTGGCCCTCCTTGATATATATTCAGGTGGTCACAAGCCCACCCAGGCGGGCTGATACTTACCAAAGCCATCAGAATCAGGCTATTGAGGAGGGTAGTTACTTGCTCTCCTCAGCAAAATTTCAGGCGGGCTATAAGGATTTGGAGCAATCACTCTCCTCAGAATGTCAGGCCTGAACAATGCTTATCTTCTTTAGATATAACAGATATGAGGCCATGGTTAATTAATTTTGGGTTTAGCGTCAATCGCCTCATTTTGTTTTTTTCCCGAAATAATAAAGCATTTTCTTTATTATTGGCTCTCAAATGGGTCACCTCATTCATAGGGCCAAGAGAATACACCATTTCAAGTTTCTTCTTCATCCATTGAAATACCAGATTATTGCCTCATTATTGCCAGATTGCTTCAGCAATCTGGCAATAATGAGGCAATAATCTGATGTTATTAGGCGTATAATGTTGACAAATGGTACATTTTGTTATAGGCTGTTCTGTATATAACCCTGACCATTATAAGTTCTACTATCTTAGGCTACCTACACATGCAAGGAAGCAGAGTGTAAGTGCAAAATGATAAAATATGCATCTTGTGATAAGGGATATATTACGCCACTTCCCCACAAGGATATAATTAATAATTAATAATAACCTCATTCCACCTTTTGTTCTGATAACCTGGAATAACGCTAAACTGAAAATTAACTAACTGTGGCCTAAGTATGTGAAGAAGATGAGGAATTCAGAGGGGGTAGGGAGTATGTCAGGATAATGCCCTGTGCTGCAAATCCTGTACACATCTTGAGGAAAACATAATTTCCTCCCCATCACATGCATTAATTATCTTGGCTAATGTTAATATTTCCCCAATCTGCATGTAAATGCATTGGGTATCTGTGTACATGAAAAGTGACTCAATTTTCGCCAATCTGACGTCAACACTCTAAATATGTACAGTACGGTCGCCGTGGACTAGTCACTTTCCACAGATGCAACAATATCTTACCTCCTACAAGTATCTGGGAATTTCATTGGTTCAAAGACGTCACATGCAGACTGCATATAAAACCATATACTGCCTGTCAACATCAATATACGCTGACAGCTATGGGTAATCTCCCCTTTGTTCATTGATTATTCAAAATGGCGGTAGCCGATAAACGCTTCAAGTTGAAAGATTGAGTGTTGGAAGCCCATATTTTATCTGAAGTGCAGGTGAGGCAACTTAAAAGGCTTCATATTCTGTAGATGTGTTACCCTTCGAAATGAAACTGTATGAATTTGCCTTGTTACAATTTATGGGAGAGGGCCTGTAAGCACTCTCCCATAAATTGTAACAAGGCAAAGACACATGAACACCTTGTGAGAATTCTCTCATTTAATTTTGATCGCTGTTGTTATTAGTTCTGTGCATCGATGCAGCAGTCGGTAAGATATATTCTTTACACAGTTTGTTGGTGGCCTAATATGGTATATATGGTGTCAGTTAATCTCATATTGGACGAGAGCTTTGCTCTCGTCCAATATGAGATTAACTGACACTATATTAGGCCACCAACAAACTGTGTAACTAATAATATTAGATTCCAAACATTAAATGTAGGAATAATCACCAAACATTTAATTAATGAAGCACCAGGTATAACCTGATGCTTCATTAATTAAAATTTTGATGATGATGATTTTTATTACCTGGACATCATTGCCCACGCGTGGATCACAACCAGTCCATGGCGACTGTACTGTATACACTGACTTGTAAATGTCTCACAATTTTCCCATTTTGTATTTCAAGAACTGCATCCACATGATACAATAATAAGCTGGGGTCATTTCCTTTTATGAACAAAACTGAGCTGGGAAAACTGGGCTTCCTCAAGTTAACCTTGCAAATGACAGTGGTGTCAAAAATCAGAATCTGGATCTGGAAGTCGAGTACACAGACTGGGTGGAAAGAACAGGTAAAAATGTTAATACATTATTTCTCAATGGAGGCTGTCAACTTTCAAAGTGGGAAACAACTATAAGAGGGTATTAGAGTATCGAAATTGAAATGGGAACTGGTAAGCTGGTATGAGGGGTCAAAGGGTTGATAAGTGGTCTTCAGCAGAAAAATTAACTAATATTTTGAGAATAATGCTGAATAGAAGATTGGAAGGTTGCATGCTGTCCAGAGAAAGGTTATGATCTTTTGGTTTTCAGGTTGGTAAGGACAGAGACAGGTTAATATTGAGCAGTTTATGAGTGAGAGAGACACAAATATTTCACTTGGAATGCCCAAGGTACACATAAAAGGGTAAGGCCATGAGTGGGGAAGCTGAAGGAAAGATTGAGGAATTGTGACTAATTAATAAGGTGCTAGGTTAATTTGGGTTGTTAAAATTAGTTCATGTGGACTTTCTTTGTAACAATGCTTTGGAGAGTGTCTAGCCTAGGGGACAAGGCAAAGCTATATAGGGCAATATAAATTTATTTCTTAACCCTTTACCCAACGTATCGGCCAAAACTGGCCAGCGGTATTTACAAAAATCACCATACAATTTTCATTATTTTTTTTCATTTTTGTCTCCAAAACACAGCTTATGACCCCTCATTGGGTGTTATGAGCTCTTTCCAATGAGGGGTCATAAGCTATGTTTTAAAGGCAAAAAATGGAAATGTTTAGTTTTTCAAGAATTTTGTTTACAAGGGTCGTCTGCCCTTCGTGTTAGGTAAAGGGTTAAGAGAATATGAAGCACATTCATAGAATATGAAGCCTTTTAACTGAGGCACTTTTTTGGAGAGGACAAATATGGACTTCTAGCACTCTGACTCACCCAGCTGAGAGAAAAGTCTGTCAAAATTATTATTAAAGTTATTGAGAAAAAGGGTTAAGGGTACCATAAAACAATTTGTGGCTGGGGAGCGAGAAAAGGAAACTGAGGTGAGTTACCTGGGTTGCACACTCATAAAGTCATTGATGGCCTCCTCTTTCTGTAAAAATTGTGGATTGGTGGGGAATAAGGCTGCATTATAACTATAAACAAAATTACTGTTCTGTTCTACCAGTGTCCAGAGGTGGACTGGCCATATGGTCATCATTGATGCAGCCCAACACCTGTCGGTGTGTGAAATTTTGTGAAAATGACCAAAAGGCAATATAGATCTGATTGAATAGTCTGCTAGTATCTCAAAATGTTCTCTATGTGGACTGCCAATGGCAGTCCACATAGAGGACATTTTGATATACCAGCAGTCTAGTCTGCCATTGATCTCTTGGATGAAAGGAAATAGCATTCCTTCAATTTGAAAAAATAAAAATGTTTTCCGATTGGGCCGACCAATGATCTTCCTGATGCCCCTACCCCCACCCCCGCCAGTAGAACCATTTTTGTCAAATGATTGAAGATGATACAAAAATGCCATCGAGATGTCCTCTGTGTGGACTGCCATTGATCGATCAGATTCAAGGAAGCCGCATATGTTCAGTTCGCAAAATCAAACTTTTCTTTGGATCTGGGGCTCCCTTGGCGCATTCCCCGGTAACTTTTCTTGGTCCAGTCCGCCTCTGAACATATAATCAAAAGTAATTAACAAGTAAGATGTGGAAGAGATGGGCATAAAATCATTTGTTATTAGACACTCTCTCCCTGAATGTGGAATTCTACTGATGAATTGTTTGACCCATTTAAAAGAGCCCTGAAAGTAATTGAAAATCGCCATTAAATTCCTTTAAAAGTGTTTAAATAGTGCTTGAATTTCATTCTCTAATAATCTGTGGGATTCCTATTAAGTGTCCTGCATTTTTCCTTCTCTGGGGTATATGAACCCTGCTGTTGGATCGGGAGACGTTTTTCACTCCTTTTGATAACAGTTTCAAGTAAACATGTGTTTTTTTATTAACCTTTTACCCAACATAACGGCCAAAACCGGCCAGCTCTATTCACAAAAATCACCAATTAATTTTCATTCTTTTTTCATCTCAAAAACATAGGTTATGACCCCTCGTTGGAACGAGCTCGTTCCATCGAGGGGTCATAACCAATGTTTTTGAGACAAAAAATGAGTTATTCAAGATTTTTTTTTGCAAGTGTCGTCTGCTTTTCATGTTAGGTAAAGGGTTAATAAATTATAAAATAATAGCTACAACTCTGCTTGAGACAATTTCCCACTGCAAATTCGATCAGTCTTCTTTTCACTGATTTCTCTGTTTTTCTCTGTTGGATTTTTTTCTTCAGTGCTCTCGTACGGTCGGAGTATGGTGAGAACTTCAAGAAAACCAATTTGCGGGTTAGGTGTCAATGAATTATCCATTGCATCAGCTGTTGTATCCGGTTCAGATGGGGTGATACAGTAGTTTAACCGTTTGAACACTGGTGGTATCTTCCATGGCAGTTAAATGGCAGAAATTGGGAGAGTCCATATCCATTATTTGGGGGTAGAGCAATTAATATTTTCAACGTGCAGTCTGAGGGTTGAAAACATTAATTGTTCTACCACACACGTTCACTTAGTAGACATCCTACTTAATGTAATTATGATATATCGTGTTCCTGGACCGCAAAAAAGCCCCTCGCGTTGAAAGAAACATTTTAAGACATGTTTGCCATCTGGCGACTGGGGCATTTAGACGCTACAGGCGTTTGATGTATCGGCTTATAAAAGCATGTGTACAAAATTGCGCGAAATCGCCTATGAGTTTCATAAACAGGCCGAAAATTTGAAAGACCTTACCACACATAACTGACCATACTGTCTTGGCTATGAATCAGTATATAGTCATGCCAACTCTAGAACTCATTCCGCCCAGCCTGCACCCAACACTACTTAACCCCACCCCACCCCAAACCATCAACATTAACAAATTTTTAAAAAAATTGAAAGTCCAACATTTAAGAAATGTTTTAAAGCACGTTTTCCAACTGGTGACTACAGCTTTTATAATTTACAAGCATTTCGTTGGCCTGATTATAAAAAATAATTTAAAAAAAATGATGTACAAGGTTTTATAAGCATGCTGGCGTTTTAAATTCGTTAAAATTGACCATACCATCGAGGCTACGGGACACTATATATTTAGGGCCCAATTCCTTCCTACCTTCTCAAACCTCAACCACTGCAAACCATCCCACAGACACACATGCCCACCCAAACACGACCTACCCCACACCATACAACATCCTTTTTTCATCGCATGTGTTGTGCACACATTGTGCATTAGTACATAAGCACATATTGGGATATCCAACATGTGATATGTACACATTCTGCAAGAGCACATATGCACATTCCATCAACCACCAGACACACGTTCCATGGAATCCCTTTCAAGTATCTGACTATACTTCTAGAATCCCTTTTTCGTCGTATGTGCCTATGTGCTGGGTGTTTTGTGTGCACATTGTTCATAAGCACACGAGCACATATCGGCATTTCCATTGTGTTCCAAGGTGCTACATGCAATGTGTACACACTGTGACACAATGTATATTAACACATAAGCACATCTCGCTACGATCAAAATACACTTTCTTACATGTAAGGTACCCTAGCTTGCACGAGGTCTAAGCATTGTATAGGTATATAAGGCTTAGATGAATGAAGCAATCTGGTTGCGCATGTTAAAGACCTGACTTAGGGCAGAGTCGAGACAGGGCTAGGCATAGCAAGGAAGTATGAAGTAGTGCTAAAAGTCAATAGCAATGGTACAAAGATGTAAGGGTGGTAGAACACTACAGTATTGGGTGACTACAATAGAGGCAAATCATGAGAGATAGTTGAAGACAAGATGGAAGCCGACAGTAAGACTACCTGGAGGTGTACATGAGCTTGGAATCCCATTTACGGAATCCCCATAGAATCCATTTTTACCGAAATGAGTCGAAGAGCAATATGCGGGGCCACTCGTTCAAGCAATTTCTCGAGATAGCTCATTTGCTCGATAAGATTCGAGTCGTTCGAGCAAGCAGTAGTGGAATACAGCTTTGATAGTGATATGAATTGGGACTCGTATCGGCAGTAGTGCATTAAGAGCCGTAGTAGTACCACAAGTTAGTAATGGTTGAGACACTTTAGCGCGGGACAGGATAGTGGTAGCCAATAGTAATGATGCGAGGCAACAATGGTACGAGGCTGCAAAGCTGGTAGAACACTATACTAAAGGTGAGTACAATGCAAACTGATCATAGGACAGATGTTGGTGGCTATGGACAATTCAGCAGCGATAGTCTTGAAGCTATGGGGGTATGGGGTGGTTTAGAAGCCAGGAGCTAAATAGGGTTAGGATGCATAACTATCTTCAGATAAATATCCTGCAAAGGGTATTCTTCAAAAGGTATCCTCAACAGGTATACTCAAAAGGTGTCCTCAAACAGTACATCACCATGTCATAAGTATCCCCAAATACCTGTATCTTCATATGTGCTGCATATGATGTGCGCACATTGTGCACTAGCACATAAAGACATATAGGAAGGTCAGAATACTTCATGGGGAGATCGGGGAAGTAATAACATAGACAGGACAGACCAAGAAATGGAGAGAATAAGTTTTATAATAGAAACCAAGATGGCGGCCTCCAATACACAAAATGGGCCACGGAAGCACGTATCACCTTAACACACGCTGCGCATGCGTACAGAGACCACGCATCACGTTCAAATTGGTAATTACGTCACAACAAGGTTGCTCACGGGGCTACCATGACAACTCAACATGGTGCCATGGGTCACGTGACTATGGCTTCACATGAGATACAGCATATGAGATCAATAAGATGGCGGTCAAAACAAAATATTAATAGGAACGCGCCTATTGTAGAGAAGAAATAGTATATCATGTACCTGGTCTACCCCCCATCTTATGGATCTCATCTGAGGATCTCAGGTAAAGTCATATCACATGACCCAGTGGCGCCATGTTGTGTTATCGTGGTAAAAACACCCATAATTTATATGCAAACCAAGTACAAATTTAATACTGTAACATTTAAATTTATTTAGTCGAGGTCGTGGTATTTACATGTGCCTTAATCCACAGGTGTTCGACATGAGCCAAAGATCATGGAAAATTGTGTATTTGAGGGTTTTTTGACGAATTATGTAATTTCCCATGACATGGTATAACAGAGAGTAAAGGTACTGAACTTCCTGGCCGGGAAGATATCCACCTGCCTCATTCAAACTCACAGAAAACCCAAACACGTGAATTTGTGGCAGAGATATTGATGTCATCCGACAGTTAAGGCACTAAGCTTTACGTTGGTGTACCACTTGACCAACTAAAGGTTCTTCAACGCTAAATCCATCCGAAAAAATCTCGGGGGAATAGTGACTTTTCTCAGGTCGGACAACGCTGAAGCCGGAGAATTGACTGGGACGATCAAAACATTTGATCAAATCTATCCTACGAAACAACCCATTTTCTTACGACGACTTCCGCTCTATCTAAAATTCACCACACTAATCATACAGGGCGGTATTGGGGCCTTGTGCCCTCTTGAACGTTATAAAATGTAAAATTTGTATTCACAGTTTACTTCAATGCAAAACGACTTTCCTTCAGTCGCCATGCTTCTTCGACACCGCATCGAATTTGACCTCGCCATCCCATTGGTTGCTAAATCAAAAATAAAATAAATGACAATATTTACACGTGCGTTTGTTCTAAATATAGGGCAAAACAATACAAGACTGGCTTTAGCGTTGTCCGACCTCAGAAAAAGTGACTCTTCCCGAGATTTTTTCGGCTAGATTTAGCGTTGAAAAGCCTTTAGTTGGTCAAGTGGTACACCAACGTAAAGCTTAGTGCCTTAACTGTCGGATGACCTCAATATCTCTGCCACAAATTCACGTGTTTGGGTTTTCTGTGAGTTTAAATGAGGCAGGTGGATATCTTGCCGGCCAGGAAGTTCAGTACCTTTACTCTCTGTTATACTAGATCATGGGAAATTACATAATTCGTCAAAAACCACTCAAATACACAATTTTTCATGATCTTTGGCTCATGTCGAACACCTGTGCCTTAATCAGTAATGTCCAACCTCTAATGACAAACATTGGTGCAAATCGTAGCATTTTGAATAAGCTTTCAGAAAATCATAACCTTCAGAATTCCCCAATGGGGAGAACAGGGTCGGTGAGCAGCTCAAGCACTGTAATTGTAGAACAAGCCACAACTATAGTACATGTTCTGGTAGTGGCTTTCCGTGAACACCCCTGACTTGCGCATGGTCATGAAAATCGACTTTCGATAAAGTTATCTCCCTTGAAATTATTAGACGAGAGAGGAAGGTCCAATTAAGAGTCAAGTAATTGTTGAGACATGAGTAGGACATCACCTATGACATCAGTAGAAAATAAAGGTAAGTTTCCCTTTGTTGCTTTTCATAAACGAAAATAACAGACGGCTCTAAAAGCTGTTTTGTTTAGTTTATTAACCCTTTACCCAACGTAACGGCCAAAACCGGTCAGCGCTATTCTCAAAAATCGCCAATTAAGCTCCAACGAGGGGTCATAACCTATGTTTTTGAGACAAAAAATGAAAAAAATTAGTTATTCAAGAATTTTTTTGCAAGTGTCGTCTGCTTTTCACGTTAGGTAAAGGGTTAACAGTAACAAATGAAAACTTGGCTTTTTATTGGAAGCTCATTAGAAGCAACTAGTTCATAGATAACCCGTCATTAAAAATATCTATCATTATTTCACTTACGAACACTAAAAGCCCACTTTGGCTCTTTGTTTAGCGATTTTATAGTAATTTTTATTCTTCTCGGGATAAAAATAGCAAGTCTAACCTGCTTGACTTTTATAGTAATGGAAAGGACTGTCTGTATTATGGCACGATTCGTTCATGATTGATATAATGAACAGAAGAAAAAAATACAGAGCATCACAAGATGGCGAAAATACCATTTTCTTATTTTTAAATGGATTTCAACAGAGAATAATAGGAAAACGTTCAAACTGATTGGATAAAAATTGTAAAAAGTCAGCTTCTGGATTTTTGTACTACTCTTCAGGAAATCTTAGTTTGTGAAATGATGCCTACATCGATGATACAAATTTAAATATACTTACTTACAGCTTTAGTAAATTAAGCGGAGCTAACTTTCTCGTAAAATCTCTTCCAATGACGAAAATTGTCAGCCATGACTAATTGAGCCATGAAGATCGTTGACGAGGATTTTAAAAGAGCACCCCCCCCCCCCCCCCCCCCCCACACACCGGGAAGTTATTTTCTTGATAGATGACCGTGTAAACATAAGTTGAGTATAGTTAATTAAGTGTCAATCATTGTTTGCTGTGCACTGTGTTCATTATTTGAATTACTACCCATTATTATTGTGATGGACTTGAACTATTAAAAGTAGACCTTATCACAATTAACTAATTAAAGTGTGTACTTGTTCATAAATGTTTTATTATGACAACGGCAGCAGAGCTACGCTGTGGTTATTGGGGACATAGCAGCAGCAAAAAAAAAAAAAAAAAAAAAAAGATAAAAAAAAAATGAAAAGAAAAGAAAATGAAAGTGTCAATGACACTGTAGCTCAACTTGTCAAGACAAAGACATGCACATGTATAGTATGTGACACAGCAATGACAAACATCTAGGTAATGACCTGATAACAAAGGTACATATAAAGTATTGTAATGGTCTGTACATAAATACTGACCGTTGCCTGTAACAAATGTATAGGTAAAGTATTGTAAAGGTGGGTGACAGTCAGATGCTAAACTAGAAAAGAAAACTTTGAGTCCCAGAGTGGGTCTGACTGAACCCCCAAAATATTTGTTCTCATAGCACAGTGATAACAAAGGCACCCCAAAACACACTCGTTCCTGTCCCAAGGTGAAAACAAAGGTACCCAAGAAGTTTTGTGAAGATCAATTCATAAATACGAGCTGTATAGAACTTGTGACAAAAAACTGATTGGACCTAATTTTGGTACAAAATGGCCACTGGCGGCCATCTTGAATTTTGGACCGTACCCAGAAACACTCATTCTCGTCCCAAGGTGATAACAAAGGTACCCAAGAAGTTTTGTGAAGATCGGTTCATAAATACAGCCTCTACCCTGAGCCGTATTGACATGTGTGCTCACATTGTGCAAGTAGCACTGAATAAGTCAAAGTTCATCTAATTTGCATAATTTCTGCACGAAAAAAAAACCCTTAGAATATGTGATGTATTCCATGTTACTAAACATTCATACAAAAATTTATTCAAATCAGAACTTTCATACAGAAATTCTGTACAAAAGACTGATTGCACTAATTTTGGTACAAAATGGCTGCTGGTGGCCATCTTGAATTTCGGACCACACCCAAAAACACTCGCTCTCATCCCACGGTGATAACAAAGGTACCCAACAAGGTTCGTAAAGATTGGTTCATAAATATGGCCTCTAGTCTGAGCTGTATAGAAGTTGTGTACAAAAAACTGATTAGACCTAATTTCGGTACAAAATGGCCACTGGCAGCCATCTTGAATTTTAGACCGCACCCAGAAAGACTCGTTCTCGTCCCAAGGTGATAACAAAGGTACCCAAGACATTTCGTGAAGATCAGTTCATAAATACAGACTCAAGTCTGAGCCGTATTGACATGTGTACTTAATGTGTGTAAGTCGCACTGAAATATCAAAGTTCATCTAATTTGCATAATTTCTGCACGAGAAAAAAACCCGTATTATATGTGATGTATCCCATGGTACTAAACATTCACACAAAAAATTATTCAAATCAGCGCTTTCATATGGAAGTTCTGTGCAAAAATCTGATTGCACCTAATTTTGTACAAAATGGCTGCCATCGGCCATCTTGAATTTCGGACCGGACCCCAAAACACTCGTTCTCGTCCCACGGTGATACCAAAGGTACCCAAGAAGTTTCGTAAAGATCGGTTCATAAATACGGCCTCTAGCCCGAGCCGTATTGGCATTTGCACTTACAGTGCTGAAATTAACACCAAAAAACATCAAAATTAGTCTAATTTGCACAATTTACGCACGAGAAAAAAAAACCGTATTATATGTGATGTACCCCATGGTACTAAACATTCATACAAAAAATTATTCAAATCAGAGCTTTCATATGGAAGTTCTGTACAAAAAACAGATTTCTGCATCATCGGTACAAAATGGCGGTTGGCAGCCATCTTGAATTTCGGACCGCACCCAAAAACACTCGTTCTCGTCCCACGGTCATAACAAAGGTACCCAAGAAGTTTCGTAAAGATCGGTTCATAAATACGACCTCTAGCCCGAGCCATAGCCAATTGTTGACGTACGGACAGACGGACGACGGGCCATCACAATAGCTCAAATTTGACTTCGTCAAAGTTGAGCTAAAAAGGTAAAAATCCCAGATGTTACAGGCAAAACAATCTACCATTATTACAGTCCAAACCGTGGCATCAATAGGTTTGGTCTTTTCAAATATACAAATTACATTAGCGGTATCTTGATCTTAAAAAAATACTTCTCTTTGAAATTGCTTAACATTTTAAAACATTTTCATGTTGAGTTTAAAAAAAATCAAAAGGTGAAAATAATGAGCAACACTTATTTTTTTTTTCTCAGAAACACACCGAGACTCGCGTCTCGAGAGTCGAATCATGTAGGAGCGAATGACCAATGGAGGTTTTCCGCGACCCATGCAACAAAGCAAAAGCAAGGAGTATTTCAAACTACACAGCAAAGTCTACATTCAACTCACGAGGGAGTTTGGGCTGACATGGAAGTTTAAGGTGCTGTATAACTATTATAAGTGAGGGATATTTGTTTATTTTGAAATTTCTACCTCTGATATTCCATAAATTCAAATTAAATATACACAAATTATTCACCAAAATGAAGGTTGATGTATAGAAGAAGTTAGAACACGAAATACATGCATTCAACTCACAGAGTTGACAAGAGTCGGGGAAGAGTCAGCGTCAATCAGCCCTAGGAAGATTCGGCCGGGAACATTCGGACCTGGTGGTCGGCCGAATCTTCTCACTTTGAGTTTAATTTTTTTAAATTAATATTTTATTCAGTTATTTAAAAAAGTTATTATATGAATATATTTTAATGATTTTTGTTCCAAATTTTATATACATTGTGGAATAAAATTCTTTTTAATGAGTTTTAATAAGAATTTTGTCTATTTTGTGAAAAAAAAATTCTTACCTCTTTCCTTGAATGTAATCTATTAATTAAAAGTCCAACATTTGAATTCAAAATATTAAAACCCGAAACATGTCCAGTCACTACTAGAACTATTCCATCAATTGACTTGAAACATATTGTTCACTATCTGCCGGAATTTTTTTTTTTTTTTAACTTCAACGGTGACTTCACTAAATGAGAAATGTTCTTTGTTATGGGCACTTGGAAGTTTCCACCAAGTTTGTTTAGTTCTGGCGGTACTTCACAAGTTGTTTCTCTCATCGTCAATGCGCATTTGTTTTTATTATGATGTTTTGTAGAGATATCTTTATTTTTGTTGATTGACTCTTGGAAGTTACCACCGAACTTGTTTGTTTACCACATTAACTATTATTATCACTTAATCTATAAGTTACTAGTCGATTAACAGGATTTTGGAGGGCCGTTAAAACTCCATAATTTCAGTGACGTCATTCGACGAAGTCTGGCCGCGGACGATAATGGTATAAATAGCCATTAGTGGCCCGTGGCCCGGCTATTTTTAGATTCCGTGGTCTAATGAATTACTCCCATTCGGATGACATCCCTTTGTATTTCTGAACTGAAGTCGAACGCACAATCGAAACTGAAATATCGAATCGACTTTAGTGATTATTTCTTCCATCAGTTCCCTCGTGCGGTTAGCTGTAACAGGGAGTGGTAATAATAGTAATAACATGATTGTTGTCAGGCATCATGATTCATTAGCAGCCCTGCAGCAATGATGAACAGCCCTTGGGGTTATTAATAAACCCTCGGGTTGTTCATCATTGCTGCAGGGCTGCTAATGAACCATAATGCCCTCCAAAATCATGTTATTGTTATATTGGAGAGTGCCTGTTGGCACTCTCCCACAAACTATATAAAAACAATTTTATACAAATATTCTTTGTTCTACTGCTGAGCAAAGATCAAGCTAATGCTTGAAGTATAAAGCCAATAAACAGATTCTATTGCTACCAACAAGGAAAACCTCAGTTTAGGCTGCAGCAAGAGTTTCTTGTCTACAAGGGAGCGTGGTTACTCAGTGGTAGACTGTTGGACTTCTATGCTAGAGGTCCCGAGTTCGATCCCCGTCTGGGACGACCCGCGTTGTGTCCTCGGGCAAGGCACTTTATCCTGGTTGCTTACATGAGGCCATGATGATGCCATGTACTAAGGCATATACTGCACATCGATGGTGCACATGTCTTCAACCGCTGTAATCCTGCTTGAGCTGCTCGTCGATGCTCGGTGGTTCTCTCTGGGTACTCCAGCCTTCCTCCACCCGTAAAACTGTCTCAGTCATGATTAGCTATTGTGCATAAGTATGTGACTTTAAACACCAATGAATAAATAAATAATAAATATGTCAACAAGTTGGTTTCATGTATAATAGATATTTTTCATATGTTCATTTTAGTTCATTGGAATTTTCTAATTGCAGATTCCATTGGTTTATAAATGTTTGTTTTAAAGTTTCCAAGATCTGTTTTTCAATCTTAGGAGGATATTTGTTATACTGTTGAAACCAAACTTCACTCAGATTGCAATTTAACATAATTTCTTTTACACCATTAAGCCAATTTATCTGATTTTAAAACATTGTTCTTCTGTGGTTACACTGGTAAGCATCTTATAATAAACTGTCATTAGGAATGTTACTAAACCAGAAAAAATATCTAATTGTTTGCTTAATAATTGAGAAACTTAAGGGGAATTTACCAATTTCACCTCAGGCTGCTAAGTTACATGTTTAGAGTTAATGCCCAGAATACATTTATAAAATTTAATTGCTATTTTCTCATAAGCGTCTTTGTCATGATGATTTGTTAATGAGCTAGGAATCATTCTATCTTTTAAATTGCCAAGGTAAAATCCCCATACTTCACACCCATGTATTAATATTGGTTCTATTAACAGGCCTTTAAATTCTTCCCAACTAACGATGGTAAACGCTGTGCCCAAATAAGATAATTGCACCCAAATTATGAGGAGTTTGAAACTTTTTCCAAAGTTTTGCAGTGTTTCGGAAACATATAGTTTGGCCAGGTATCCCTGATGCTTGTAATATAGCTTAGAGCTTACCTTCGAATCAAACAATGCAACAGATAAATAACTTTTAAAGCAAACTCGCAGAGTTCGCCACAGAAAAGCAATCGCCGTCAACAGTGTCGTATGCGACACTGTTGACGGTGATTGCTTTTCTGTGGCGAATTCTATATGATCATGTACTTAAAGCTTGAGATCAATTATATTCATGTTTGTGGCAGTTCTCAGTAAACGCCATGCGTAATTTAGCTTACATTTAAATAGGCCTTTGGCTCGACATTGGGAAACTAAGAAGCCTTCTCGAGTTAGTCGAGTAAACTAACTTCAAAGAGTGGTGGGAACCAGTGATAATGATGAAGACCTATAACAAGGGGTTGTAAACTATCATTTTATGATGGGGACCTAAAACCTAAAACAGACACCAAGAAGAAGGAAATACCGGTGCTTTTCCACCAACCATGCAGGCCACATCCATCCATATTTGCCGTTGTGCCCACATTAGACTGATCTAAAGGTCTGACTATTAATTTATGACAATGACTTCTAGCAGTGTGCAGCCCATCTAAATGTTTCGTACATATGTATTTTCTTGTTTGTTCGTTTATATTTATTGTCTTGTTTTCTTCAATTATTGTAATGTATACTGCTGAATAAAGCAGGCCTGGCATTTTCAGGAGAGCGATTTATTCGCTCACCTACTGCTCACCTTTAAAAAATTGAGGAGGGCAAAAAATAGCCCTCCAAGCCTTAGAAATTAATGATTACCACAACCGTCTATTCCTAAAATCCATAGGTTTTCAGATCTCTGCACACATCAATAAGATAGAGTTGCACATATGTTTTGATATTTGCTATGCAGCATCCTTAGGGGGGTGAGATTCAAGTTTGTTGAAGGCAAGTCCCTGGGTTTATATTTGAACTCCCTGTGGGAGCCAGAATGATAACTTAGTTCAATATGAGGAATTTTTCTTTAAAATCTTCTTCTTCAGATTCAGCAGTCAGAATGTTTTGATATTTGGCATGCAGCATCTTTAGGGGGGTGAGATTCAAGTTTGTTCAAGCCAAGTCCCTGGGTTCATATTTGGGCTCACTGTGGGAGCCCGAATGATAACTTAGTTCATAATGAGGAATTTTCTTTAAAAATCTTCTTCTTCTGATCCAGCAGTCAGAATGCTTTGATATTTGGTATGCAGCATCCTTAGGGGTGTAAGATTCAAGTTTGTTCAAGCCAAGACCCTGGGTTGATATTTGGGCTCCCTGTGGGAGCCCGAATTATAACTTAGTTCAATATGAGGAATATTCTTCAAAAATCTTCTTCTTCACATCCACCAGTCAGAATCTTTTGATATTTGGTATACAGCATCCCACTGGATGAGGAATATTCTTTAAAAATCTTCTTTTTTTAGATCCACTGGTCAGAATCTTTGAATATTTGGTTTTAGTTTTTCTTAGGAGGGACAGATGCAATTTGAGGAAATCAATTCCCTGGCTTGATATTTAGGCTACCATGTTAGGTGAGCACCCTCAGGCCCCCTGGGGCCTCTTGTTTTTAAGGTTATTATACTTTGAAATTCTTACTGTTAAGTATACACAAATTATACATCAAAATGAAGGTTGAGATGTATAGAACACAAAAAAATATATGAAATCAACTCACAAAGTTGACAGCAGGCACCATTTGTGGATTCCTGGAAGTCTGCCTCCGTATTCCTACCAGAACTGATAATAAAATAATATTTCAGAACAACTCGTGGCCAAATCATCGGCAAATGTGCTTCAGATATCCAAGAACAATTAACATTAGGCGTAATAAAAAACACTGCAGCAACAGGACTGCATTTGGGGAAAGGACAGATAAGATAGGGTACGGAAAGGTTTGACTTCGGGAAGATTTGTCTGAGAAGATTCGGCCGGGAACATTCAGCCCAAAAAAGGCTGTAAGTATGTCCATCCGTCCCAAAATTCATTCATGAATAACTTGTAAAGTACATGGTTGAGTGACTTGATATTTGGTATGCAAGTGTATCCTATTGCTGTATACCCATAGTGAAATGCAGGTGGAGTTTGAGATTTTATTGCCAGAGTCATTCCTCTTTATAGACTTAGAATTTGTCCGCCTTGAAATTAATTCATGAATAACTTGCAGAATACTCAATGGAATGACTTCATATTTGATGTGCAACTCTATCTTATTGATGTCAACCCACAGTACAAGGTCCTTCCATCTGTCCGTGTATCAGTCTGTCTGTCTGACCGTCCATCTGTCCATCCCAAAATTCAATCATGAATAACTTGTAAAGTACATGTACATGGTTGAGTGACTTAATATTTGGTATGCAAGTGTATCCTATTGCTGTATACCCATAGTGAAATGCAGGTGTCGTTCAAGATTTTATTGCCAGAGTCATTGCCCTTTTTGGACTTAGAATTTGTATATGCCCCAAAACTGTATCATCTATAGTCATGCATGCATTGTTAAATAAGCAGGTGTATCTTTTTGTGTCACTGTACAGTGACACTTTATTTTCCTTTCCATTTCTGAGTATCAAAATGAAAAATAGCCAATTTTTTCGAAGCCACTGTTTCCCATAATTCATTTGTAATTTACCCCTATGCATCAGACTCCAACTTGGGGACCAAAACTTCAAATTCTCTTGTCCAACAAATAGCCTAATGTAATCATATATCTGATACTAAAAATATATCTCCAATTTACATGGCAGTAGTTTCTACATATGCCCTATGTTTAGAATTTCACCCCTGTGCAATAGTGCGAAACTATAGAGCGGAACCTAAAAACTTTTACGGACATCATCCATTGTTATTGACTATTCAGCGGAAAATAGTTTGACTAACAATTGCTTAATAATAGTTGGATAGTTGTATATCCAACAACTGACTGTTGGATATTTTAAATCTATTCAACTATCCAACAACAAAAAGTTTTTAACCCTTTACCTAACAAATTGCCTGCATCTGCCCGCGTAATATGCAAATTCAGCCGTTGAAAAAATATATTACTTTTCAAAAAATTTCAACAAAACCATATCATGTGACCCCTCGTGGGAACGAGCTCGTCGAGCTCGTTCCAATGAGGGGTCACATGATATGGTTTTGTTGAAATTTTTTGAAAAATTAAAAAAAATGATATTTAAAATAATAAATTTTGATATCGTCTGCGTTGGGTAAAGGGTTAAGTAGGATAAATAACTTGTTGATGTTTGATAGGTGAGAGAAAGCATCCCGTCGAGGGCCACCCTCAATGCTTCAGGCTCAATTAGGCCTTGTGTCAATTTGGCCTGAGTCAATTTGGCCTAATTTCAGGCCAAATTGACTCACTATATAGGCAAAAATGACCCACTTTCAGACAAATTGACGATAGACCATAATGCATGGAAACATCCTAGAAGAACCTAGCTTGTCAGAATCCATCGTTGAAAATAATGAGATTACCTACAGAATATTAGATAAAGGGAGTAAACTTGTTAAAAAGCTTTTAGTTTCTAGTGATGGATTTTCATATGGAATTAAACAAATTCAAATGCATATCCCTGTTAACCCTTTACCCAACGCAGACGATATCAAAATTTATTATTTTAAATATCATTTTTTAAATTTAAAAAAAAAAAATGTCAACAAAACCATATCATGTGACCCCTCATTAGAACGAGCTCAATGAGCTCGTTCCAGTGAGGGGCCACATGATATGGTTTTGTTGACATTTTTTTGAAAAATTAAATTTTTTCAACTGCTCAATTTGCATATTACACGGGCAGATGCGGGCGATTCGTTAGGTAAAGGGTTAAGCATATCAAATTTTCATATCTAAGTACTTGCATATCTGAGGCACATTTGGCCACGAGTTGTTCTCCTGAAATATTATTTATTTTATCAGTTCTGATACGAATACGGTAGCAGACTTGCAGGAACCAGTGGTGCCTGCTGTCAACTCTGAGTTCATTGCATGTATTGTTTATGTTCTATACATCACAACCTTCATTTTGGTGTATAATTTGTGTATATTTAATTTGAATTTATGGAATATCAGAGGTGGGAATTTCAAAGTAAACAAGTTTCCCTTACTTATGTAACACCTTAACTGGTAGAGTGCTAAATTAATTTTCAAAGGTGATTTGAAACGAGAGGGTTTTTTTTTTAAAGCTATTAACAATGAGCAAAAGGAGCTCCAGTGTAGAAAGATATTTTCATTAACAATTGTTTTGTTACAATTTATTGGAGAGTGCCTCCTGCACTCTCCAATAAATTGTAATAAAACAATTTGCATAAACATTTTGTTGTGTTTCAACTGCTGAGAAAATGAGGAAATGAATATAGTGTGAAGCCACTGTAGTGGCTTTCAGCACTTTTCAGAAGAGCCCTTATAGTGGCTTCTAGCACTCAACCAGTTGATGGAGGTTTTCACTTTTTAACCAATGAAAAAGATTGAGCCTACTAGTGCTGGAAATATAAAATTGTCATGTTGATGACAGCACGCATTGCAACTTATTTTTCAGATGGTTCAAGAAATGACGACAAAAAGACAAAGAGATGCCGAGAACCCCCTTGCTGATATAAAAAATGTGATCTTTGATATTGAGGGAACGACAACACCAATTAGCTTTGTAAAGGTTCATACATTTATATATTTTATATAATTACAACTCCGTTACGATAAACCATTATACTGTTGTGACTTGCCAGTGGCTGAAACCAAACTAGCGATAATTCTCACCTAATATAACTTTGGATACTGTATTTCCTATAATCTGTTAGCATGAAACAATCAATCGAAACTGTAAACAGCAACTTGAAGCTTGCCAGCAGTGGAAACAGCAATAAAAACGTTGTTGATATTGAACCACTGCAGATGAAAAGCACACATCCAGAAACTTATCATTTAAAAATAGCTACCCAAGGGAGTGATTCAATCTGGGTAGAAGAGATTTGGGGTACAATGGAGTTATGCACCCAGAACTGGACATGGCATTTTTGGAGGACACCACAGTACAGAAATATGTGACCTTACACACCAATAAATAAATGAATATAATTACTACAAAAGTAAACAATTCTTTCAATTTTAATTATTACGTTAAATGATTTGATATCCGATTAAATGAGTAACATTCAAATCGCCATTTGTATAATGATTTAAATGTAACACCACAAGTGCATTGTGGGTTTGATCTAAGTTCACATTGTAGAATCACAAATAATCAAATGGCATATGGGAGTTAAAAAAGGTACCTATTACCCATGGGTTGCTTTCCAAGTGTGTGACTGCATGAGCATATTTCACATTGACTCTAACCGACTGACCTGGTTTGGAGATGGCTAACCGATTGCTTGGCTGCATAAAAATTCTTGGGAAACTGCCTTTTAATCATTAACAAATATTTGTATGTTGCGTGGAATTGAAATATATATAGCCACTCACAGCAAAAGTCAAAAAATCTATCAAGACACAAGAAAGGCTGGTTAACTGGTAGAGTGCTAGAAGCCTATATTTTGGCTTTATTCTGAACTGCAGGTACCTAAAGTTAAAGGCTTCATATTCTGTTGATGTCCTTCATATTATCTTGGAAGTAAAATTACTTCATCTCCATTGATTTGCATTGTTACAATTAATGGGAGAGTGCTTATCGGCACTCTCCCATTAATTGTAACAAGACAAAAATGTGTGAACAAATCTTGAGGCTGAGAAAAAATTTAGCACACTACCAGTTCAGCTACCCAGACTTTATCAATCAAGATGCAACTTTGAGGTAACCGCTCATCCGGTCGCCTTGATTTAAATTTGTGTAATCACCACTCAAAAGAAATAAGCATTCTCATCAAATTTTGCACACTGTTGTAAGTACAAACTAGTGATGGTCTGTCGCCCACTATACCCCCACCATGGCATACCGCCTAGTGTGGGTGACTGAAAGGGGGCATTAAATTTTTCTAAGTAAACAAAAAAATCCAATATGGCCACCAGTCGGCCATCTTGAAACCGAGTGGGAAAAAAATTATGTCACACACTTCCCCTCATCATGTTTATCATTTTTGTGAAGTTTCATGAAAATGCGACTAAAACTGTGGAAGTAGTTCGCTCCACAAGTTTACATAAAAAAATCCAATATGGCCACCAGTTGGCCATCTTGAAACCAAGTGGGAAAAAAAAAAAATGATGTCGAGCACTTCCCCTCATCATGTTGATCATTTTTGTGCAATTTCATGAAAATGCGGCTAAAACTGTGGAAGTAGTTTGCTCCACAAGTTTACATAAAAAAAATCCAGTATGGTCACCAGTCGGCCATCTTGAATCCGATCGGGAAAAAAATTATGTCATGCACTACTCCTCATCATGTTGATCATTTTTGTGAAGTTTTATGAAAATGTGGCTAAAACTGTGGAAGTAGTTCGCTCCACAAGATTACATGTGCAACGGACCGACTACGACAACAGTCTGACCGACTGACAAGTTGACTCCTATATACCCCCTTCCCCACCCCCTCTAAAACTTACTAAATACCCCACTTCCACACCCAAATAACATATAATAATGTACTGGTTCAGACACTGCCTTCTGTTTAATGGTTCAGCAATACAGGGAAACAAATATGTTGCTTTTCACATTTTATATGTGATTCTATCATCATTCTGGCCCTTGAACAAATGACGATCAGAGAACTGATATCCTTTAAGTGATTAGCAAAACATGTTTAAAATGGTATTGGGAGGAATCATTCATGGCTTGGCATCACAGATTTGCTGCCCATGGCAGGAACCTCACTCAGCGTACAGCAGGCAAGGAGTTAAATGTATAAAAAGTCATCGTATAACTCTTTCTTTGAATATTCTGATCATTTTCAAGCATGTCTAGATATCAACAAGAAAATAGGAGCAGAGTGGATGATGGTCTTTGAATATGAGCATGAGCAAGCATTGTGTGCAGTATGAACAATATCAGTCCACTGAATACTGTTTTATGAGCCGGACAAAGTTAGAATGTCAAAGAAACACACAAATGGTCTGTGGAGTTATGACTTTGGGTCAAGGCCATGCCACATGCTTATGTTTCTGTGTGAGGAATGAACATGATTGGTCCATTGAATAAGTTTTTATGAACCAGATTAAGTTAGAATGAATGAACAAACCCACAAATGTCTGTGATCTTCACCCTGGAGCTATATGACTTTGAGTCAAGATCATGACACACCCTTGAGATAAGCAACCTTTGTGTGAAGTATGAACAAGATCGGTTCATTGAATAATTTGGTATGGACCAATGTTAGAATAGGGAACAAACAGTCAAATGATCTGTGACCTTGACCTGGAACAATTTTCTTGAGTCAGGTGAGGACACACCTTTGAGCCATAAGCAGTCATCTGAAGTATGAACAAGATTGTTCGATTGAATATTTCAGTTTATGGACCGGACAACATAAGAATGGAGGAACTAACAAACAAATGGTCTGTGACCTTGACCTTGGAGCAATGACCTTGGGTGGATGCCACAACACACCCTTGAGTCATAGGCAATGATTGTGTGAGGTATGAATATGATTGGTCCATCGAAGAATTTTGCATAGACCGGATAAAGCTATGATGGATAGAAAGATTGATGGACTGACAAAGCGGCTGTTACATGCTTGCTCCCTGAAGAATTTTTGGGAAGCATATGTCCCAGATAAAGTTAGAATGGATGGATGGGTGGGAGGACAAAGTGGCTACTATATGCTCCCCAAAATAGTTTGTGGGGCATAAGAATGAATATTGAGCAACTGATGTTCATAATTAAGACAAGGTGCAATCAAATGTAAAGCTTTTGAACATTTGTTATATATCTTCAGGACAAATTGTTTGGATATGTAAAAGTCAACGTGGAAAAATATTTGAGAACAACATTTGATGAAGAAGAAACACAAAATGATATCTCTGCTCTTCGTGAATTGGTAAGTACTTTTGTGTGAACTAATCCTCTACTGTTCTCAACATTTGTACCTAATATAATTACCATATGATATCTGGTTAGTGCTATTTACAAAAAATTCAACATTCAAATTTTATTTGTTTTTAAATTTTTGACTAAAGATGGGGCCCCTATATACCTTAATTGCTCACATGCTTTAAATAACAGTTCTGACTGGTAGATCTGAAGCAAAACGTTTTGAAATACATTTCTCAAATTGCACTAAATTAAATTTCAGGCTCCTATAAGGATCCTAAATATGAACCTTGGGTCTTGGTTTAAGCAAACTGGAACCTGACCCTCCTAAGGATGTTGTATACCAAATATCAAAAGATTCTGACCAGTGGATCTGAAGAAGAATTTCAAAGAACGTCTTTCATGTTGCAAATATGCCCTGTGGACTTGATTTGAACTAATTAGAATCGTCCCCCCCCCCTCCTCCCCCTCAAATATTACTGTATACCAAATTTCAAAATATTCTGCCTGGTGGATCTGAAGAAGAAGATTTTTAAAAAAGTTTCTCATATTGCACAAAGTTAAAATTCAGGCTCCCAAGCCCAAATATAACCCAGTGTCTTGATTTAAATAAACTTGAATGTACCTCTCCTAAGGATGCCGTACACCAAATATCAAAAGATTCTGGCTTGTGGATCTGAAGAAGAAAATTTTCCCAGAATATTCCACATGTTGCACTAAGTTAAAATTCAAGCTTGCATAAGAAACCCATATAAGGACCCAGGGACTTGATTTGAACAAATTTTAATTTGGCCTCCCCAAGGATAATGTATAATAAATATACTACTCAAATTTTGCAAAGCACCACATATTTGACACATCATTGTAAAATTTTCTTGTGACACATTTGAGATATTTTTGGTGGATATGATTGAGGAATGTATTGAGATGGTCCCCAGTGTTTACATTAGCTTTCTTGACAGGCAGACTTTTCGTGACAGTCATGGAAAACATGTACCCCTTGCTTTCCATGATGTTTTTGTGTACTGTCTACATTTACATGACATGTGTATGGTATTCAGTCTTCATTTCAACACAAACCCTTGTGATTTAATGATTGAATATGGCGAAGGCAAATGTAAGAAGACATTTGTCTGAAGCAGAAATGTGGTGGGCTGTAGGGATGGTGGAACAAGGGGCTACCCATCGTTAGGTTGGTGAAGCCCTTGGTGTGCACCATACGTTGATCACCAGAGCCTGGGCAAGATTTCAGCAGTATGGCTCACCAGTCAGACGACATGGTGGTGGCAGAGACAGGGCAACATCTGCAGCTGAAGACCGGTTTTTGATCATTCAGGCCCGTAGGAACTGCTTTGACACAGCAACCCAGCTTCGCAGTGACCTTCAGAATGCATCAGGGTTAAATGGTTCGACGCAAACTATCCGGGCAAGGTTGCACGAAGGTGGTCTCTGATCGAGAAGACCATGTATTCGCATTCAGCTGTCCCAGAATCACTGCCAGGCATGATATGAATGGGCCATGGATCACGTTGGATGGACCAGAGAAGATTGACGACCTGTCCTTTTTACAGATCAGTCAAGGTACTGCCTAGACAACACAGACAGGCATTCTAGAGTATGTAGAAGACCAGGAGAGCGATTCCATGCAGCCAACATTGCTGAGCCTGACCGCTATGGTGGAGGGTTAATAATGGTCTGTGGCGTCATCAGCTGGGATGGACGTAGGGAACTCTGTGTCCTTGACTGTGGTACATTGACTGCACAGCGGTATATTGATGAGATCCTGGATGCCCACGTCAGATTGTATGCAGGTGCGGTGGGTGATAGATTCATTCTGATGGATGATAATGCCCATCCTCATGTTGCCAATGCTGTCCGGGAGTACCGACAGAAGGAGGGGATTGAGCGTGTGGACTGGCCAGTAAGATCCCATGACCTCAATCCAATCGAACATGTCTGGAATGAGTTGTAGCTTGCGATTTCAGTCCGTCCAGTCTAACCAAGAAGTGTCCAGGGGCTTGGTGCCATGCTGGTCCAAGAATGGAACAACATCCCACAAAGGACGATCTGGAACCTGATTGGGAGCATGAGAAGGCGTTGTCAACCTGCAATTAACAATAATGGGACTCATACTCGATACTGAACCCATATCAGTTTGCTCCGTCAACTTTTTGGCAAATTTGAAAAATTTCCTCTTTTACCAATAATATCCATTTTCCATGGTTATCGTATTCAAAAGCTATAAAATAATGTCAAACACAAACAAAATCTTCAATTCTGTACTTTAATCATTAAAGATATAATTAAATATAAAATATATATACTTTTCATAACAATATTTCAACTAAAACTTAAAACAGGTAGCTGGATATACTTGGTGCTTAGCAAACTTTGAGTGGTATTTGAAAAGATTCTGACTTGTGGATTTGAACAAGATTTTTTAAAGAAATTTTCTCATATTGCACTAAATTAAACCACAAGGAGCTTAAATATGAACCCAGGGTCTTGATTTGACCAACTTGAATCTGATTTCCTAAGGATGCTATATTCCATCATATATCAAAAGATTCTGATTGGCGGTTCTGGAGAAGAAGATTTCTGAAATGTTTTGGGGTACTAACAGAGTTATGCCTCCCATGGATCTGTCTTTGTTTTTCATTTCAAATACTTGCATTAATAACCAATGACCACCCTCTTTCTTTAGTAATGCTAAGAGTCATGTGGCACAGATATAATAATAATAACACTTTGGCCAGCCGCTGGATGTAATAATATACCATTGCAGACTGCGTTTGTGTTGTAGTAATCTTAATTCTCATCTACAAGCAAACCACCTGTCATTGTCGCCCAACTTTCAATTAGTGCTGCACGATATTTAAAACGGAATACCGGTATCGGTATTCAAAAAAATACCGAGGTATATCGGTATATCGAAAACTATTCAGATATCTGAACATAACACAATCTTGACTTGAGGCATCACAGTCAGAATGAATCAGCATGCATTGATGATGTGGTTCGAAAAACCTTTACCCAATGCAGACGATATCAAAATTTATTGTTTTAAATATTAGTTTATCAAATTTTTCCAAAAAGTTTTACAAAACAATATCATGTGACCCCTCATTGGAACGAGCTCAAGGAGCTCGTTTCAATGAGGGGTCACATGATACAGTTTTGTTGAAATTTTTGAAAATTATTTTTTCAACTGCTGAAATTGTATATTACAGGGCACATGCGGACGATTCCTTGGGTAAAGCGATAATATTATTCATTCGGAGCTACAGTTAAAAACTCAAGACATCTTGAAAATTAAATTGTGGGTAAATAAATAATTACGATAAACCGATATTTTGTAATTACACCGGTATTCAATCGTTATTGGTTTGAATACTGGTATATATCGGTTTATCGATATACCGTGCAGGCCTACTGTCAATGTGGTGCAGTTGAATCATCTGACCATTTCTTGCTGTCATGTAAGCTCTACTCGAATGCCTGGGCCAGCACCATTGGGCAGATACTGTTTCCTGTGAGCGTCACTGTACTCCTATATGGATCAGAGCACTTAAGTGAAGACGCAAGTCGCTTCGTATTTGAAAAGGTACAGGACTACATTATGGAAACGAAACTCTTCAAGTAGATAATTTGTATTCCTGTCCCAATCAGGGCGATCTGTGGCTATACTGTATTATAGAACAGTGTAATAAAGTGTGGCCACAGATCGCCTTGATGGCAGCACAGTGAGTACCGTGCCATCATGGCTCTCCAAAACCGAGCCTTAAATACAATGGCTGAATCTGTTCTCTTGTCGGGTAGGTTATCTCCTGATACCTCCTGACTAGCTCTAGCTCTTCTTGTTATGTCCCCTCGAGGGTATGTATGCTGCGTCAACTCAGTGTCCTTTTGCACATTCTCTGAACGTCATTCGTCTCTCGGCTGCTTGTGTTTGATTCCATGTTTGCTTCATCTTATACTATCTTATATTTTATCTTATCCCTGTAATTCCTTTCTTCTTTTAAAGTATCTATCTATGTACTTAAATATATTTCATCATATAGTTTAAACAATTTGCGTTTGGTACTCCGCCAGTAGTTCCCGTAATACTTACCTTGTAACTCAAAGACCTAGGGAGACGACCAACATAAGCCTCAAGCTTTCTGTCGAATCCCTTCATTTTAGTGATTTAACTAGTACAGTGGAACCCTGTTAATTGAATAGCCAGTTTGCAAATGAAAATTATTCAATTAACAGGAGTTTTCAATTAACAGGGATTGTTTCACTTTCCTGTATTCTAGAGATAAACTTAGCATTTATTCTATTATATCTTAGATAAATTAAATGCCTATATTGGATGTACTGAGGCCAAATAGGTCTACAACCAAAGAAAAACTGGGGAGAGTCGGGTTAATTTCTCGACATGTTACAACATTTTTATTCAATTAACAGGAATTTACTCTATAACCTATATTCAAATAACAGGTCAAATTTGTACTGTAGGTATGGTAAATGGTTTTGTGTTGAGAATTATATTCAATTAACAGGGATACATAATTAAGAGATATCCAATTAAGTGGGCTCCACTGTATAGTTTCTGTGTGCTGCATTCACTGCTTCATAATTATATTTGTTTCTTTCCTTTATTGTAAATCATACTGTTTGCAACTATAGTGTTTTCATCAATAAAATATTGTTTAAACTAAATATTTGCACATGGACAAATAATTCTGGAAAGCTAAGTATTATTTTTTATCACATTCCAATCTGTCCATTGATTGCACACTAAGTTTCTTTATAAACAGTGCTCTCCCACATATATAATATAACCCATGATAGAGTTCTCAAAGATACATTTTTTACCGCTTGAGTTTTTGTACTTGCAGAATGGAAACTTTTGACCCTTAACTTTTAACCTGCTGAGTATTTTCAAGATATTTTCATCAAATCTAGTCATGGCTGCTCTCCAACATACACACAAATCAGAATATTATACAATTATTGACTTTTGTTGAGGTTAATATAAGGATTATCAATCCAAGAAAAATGATATTTACCGAGGTGAAACCGAGGTGAATATCATGTTTCTTGGATTGATAAATCCTTATATTAACTGAAACAAAAGTCAGTAATTGTTTTATTATATGACATCCGTAGTTTTAGTCCCAGACATCAATACTTGAATAGATTGACATTAAGTCCTTCAACTTTTATTAATTTATCGCAGTGAAAATTATAATAATAATGGAATGTTATATTACCCTCTGCCAGTGTTTGGAATGTTATATTACCCCCTGACAATGTTTGGAATCTTATATTTCCCTCTGACACCATTTGGAATGTTATATTTCACCCTGATGGTGATTGCATGGTGATTATAAAGTTTTACAAATTGAAATTGCTATGGTAACAGCCAATGAAATTAAAGCAAATTTATCAGTCATATAATAAAATTCATGATAGAGTTCCTAGATATATTTCCCACCACTTGAATTTTTTTTTTAAATCCTAAATACCTCTGCAATTGTTTATAGGCAAGTCTTGGCTGCCTAAATAGGCAGCCAAAACTTGCCTAGAAACAAGTACAAAACTACAGGGTACAGACTGTCAAAGTGTAACAGAAATAACAGTGTAACAGAAATATATAAAAAGTTCCACACCTTTAAGGGTTAAGATGATCGTATCAGATTTTCAATATCAGTTTGTGGATTAGGACTGATGGTTTTTGGCTGAAGACGCATAATATTTTATTTGTTTTTTTTTTTTATATATATTCATTTATTGATGGACCCCAGAAAGTAAGTATCATTTATTTATTGGTGTTTAAGGTCACATATTTCTGCACAATGGCTAATCATGACCACAACAGTTTTACCCGTGGAGGAAGTGGGAGTACCCAGAAAGAACCACCAAGCAACAGTGAGCAACTGTCAGCTCACCAACATACTAACTCCTCACAAGCAGGGTTAGCAATGGTTGAAGACAGGTGCACCATCGACGTGCAGTACGCCTAAGTACACAATGCCACCGTGCCCCCTATTGGGCAATGGGGGTGAAGTGTCTTGCCCAAGGACACAATGCAGTTGTCACAGGTGGGATTCGAACCAAGGAACTCTCTGCTTGCAGCCTGCACCTCTATCTACTAAGCCACCACACCCCCATGTAAGTGAGTGTAGTCTTTATCATTTCTTTCTGTATTTGTTGGTCAAATCCAACAAATAAAACTCCACCCAGCCCAAGCAACTTTTTTCAAAGCCATTCCATGGGCGGATCATGGAATTAAAATACAGTGGGGGGGTGGGGGGTGGAGAGGGGACTGATGTGATCTGACAGAGTCTTAGCATCATTCGCCGAAGGTGACTGCTGCACGTGTCGAAGGGACGTGTGTTTGTGGGGGGGGGAGGGGGGGTCTTTTGATTTTCAGGTGCTCTGACGTGGCTTCTAAATGCATTCTGGCCTCCAATTGAATATGATGAAAGGAAAACACACATTTTTCGTTGTAAAAGTTAAAATTATCAAACCATACATCACATACACTGTCACATACTGCTTCTGGTCCTAGAGCTAGTCTGTCGTGGACAAAATATGACCGTGACCTATTTGCGAAAGTGACTTTCACGAATAGGTGCCTGTCATATTTTGTCCACGACAGATTAGTGATCTTTGACATCATGGGAACATCAATCGTCAGAAATGCAGAAACAAGAAACCTCCTTTACCTTACATTTTCTGGCTGTTTTGTGGCAACAAATTTGGGAAACTGTTGGTATTCTTAGACTGTTGGGCCAATATTGCCACTGACTCTTTTGGTGCTGATTTTCAGATCGGTTAAATCATTTTAAATTCTTTGACAAATTATGTCACGACTGCTGAGAAGCAGCCATGATATAATTTGAAAAGGAACCCAAGGGATAATAATTTATATCGGATTTTTGGTATACTTCAAGTGAATGTGTGTGTGTCTGAGAGAGAAAGAGAGAAAGAGAAAGAGAGGGGGAGAAAGAAAGAGAGAGAGAGATGTTTATATAGCTAAATTATTTTATAGGTGGGTCAGATAATGATGGAACGTAAAACAAATTACAAGGTGCATTGGTTTTATAGAAGAACGTAGTAACTGCAGACATGCAGCGGGAATAGTGAGGTTGACATCTTGCACCATGACCATTTTTCCATAATGACATTAATATTATACTGAGCCATGTGAGTGTTTGGCAGCGTGATGTCATTAGTTAAGGAGGGGCGTTATAGGACAAGATTGTGTGGAATAAGAGTATGAATTTTTTTAGTGGGCTTGGGGAGGGGGGACTAGTCCCCCCCTCTGGATCCCCCCTTGCAACCAACTCCTTTCATGTGGAGTGGAATCATAAATTGGAGAGTCTGACAGTTATTTTCTGTGGGTTAGGCCTGTCATGATTAATCGAGAAATCGACTAATCATCAGAAACACCCATAACTGACTTCAACTTCCAAGTCAACGATTATGAGTTTTCTTCACTCCTTTACTGATCATTTAATTATTAGTTATTACTCTCCACCATGGGGGTGCATGGTGGCACAGTAGGTAGAGGTGCAGACTGCAAGCCGAGAGGTCCTAGGTTCGAATTCCACCTGCGGCAACTGCATTGTGTCCTTGGGCAAGACACTTCACCCCCATTGCCCACATGGATGGAGGCACAGTGGCATTGTGTACTAAGGTGTACAGCACGTCGATGGTGCACTTGACTTCATCCAATGCTAACCCTGCTTGTGTGGAGTTAGTATTTTGGGGAGCCTGACAGTTGCTCACTGTTGCTCGGTGGTTATCTCTGGGTACACCAGCTTCCTCCAACCGTAAAACTGACTGGCATGAGGTGACCCTGGGTGTTGAAAGTGTCATTAAACCCAAATAAATAACTCTCCACCCCATCATGATCATGAAGCTATTATTAGACTCTTGATAACCTCAGGTTCAAACCTGAGCCTTGGCTCAGGTTTGAACCTGAAGTGTTCAGGAGTCTGAATTTTTCTTGGAGGGCAGTAGGCATACAACATGTCTAAAGAATGTCCGGCCAGAGAAACTAATGACCAAAAATATTGTTTCCTTCATATTTCTTTTTAGAGGTCACAAAGTATGATTAAAGTTGATTTTAATGGATTATTCTTCTCGCAATGTCTATCATGAAATTTTATTATCATCAGCCCCTACTGTGGGTGCTCTGGCTTCGTCCACACAAAAAATGTTTGACATGATATGAACAAATAAACCAGAGAATAAAATCTTGAATTTTGAGATAACCTAATTACCATTCATTTGGATATAATAAAGAAGACTGATTACAGTACAACCATTGTGGATGGGTCAAAATCTATGGGTGGGCATTTTTCCATGCATATAATTCAGAGATGATCTGCTATGACACCTAGCAAAATTTCCACCAATGAAGCACAGGGGTAATCCCGGTGCTTCATTGGTGGAAATATTGCTAGGTGTCAGCGGAAATTGAAATATAACTTACAGAGTAAACTTCTGTTAATTGATTAAAATTCCTGTATCCTGTCAAACAATTACCCTGACTCTCCCCAGTTTTCCTTTGTTTATAGACCTATTTGGCCTCAGTACATTCAATACAGACATTTTATCTATTATATCATACAGGCTCATGGAGCTCTGTCAAACAAGATATAATGGAAGAAATGCTAAGCTTGTGTCTAGAATACAGGAAAGTGACACAATCCCTGTTAATTGAACACTCCTGTTAATTGAGTAATTTTCGCTGGCAAAGTGGCTATTCAGTTAACAGGGTTCCACTGAAAAACAGGAATACATATTTATTGACACATTTGCACATGACCTCAGTACTCTCCCCTGCCAAATAAAAGTGACATCGTTTTTCATAATGTTTAGAGAAAGATGACAGCATCATGATTATTTAAATGAGTTCCTGTCATTAGAATATCCAATAAGCAAGTTGTCCAAAAAACCACTTGAAAACAGTATTTGTTTGAGAAAAGTATTATAAAATGTCATTGATGTACATCATCCGAGCTTGGCAGAATTTAAAATTTACATACCTGTGAAAAAGTCCTGCAAAATTTTTTTGCATAACTCCCCCACTATTGTGTACCCCATCCTCTTGAGTTCCTTTGATCCATGTCAAATTTACAGGAGTGAAACACAAGTATTGTCAAGAGGCATTTGTGTGAAATCTGTGCAATTGTAGCTATCATTCCCATAAGTTTGGTAGGCCTGCTATCAGTGTTATTTGGCACCATCACTTTTATTTATTGAACCCCCCCCCAAACCCACCCACCCCACCCCCCTGCCCCCACCTCAAAATGTGCAGCATCACTGTTATTTGGCCATCACTATTATTCGGCAGAGGAGAGTACCCCCTATCCCATTCATCCACACACTCCCATCCCATCCCACCCCACACACTCACCACCACTCTCCCATTTTTCCACCTCGGACAGGAACCATATTACCACCTGATATGGGAGGAGTAGTGATAGAAAAAGGTTCTGTAATTGTTAAGGTGAAGGCCGAGTTAAGGTATAAAAAACAATATAGGTAGACCCAGGTTAGAAAATATTAAGTTGATATCTTTCTGCTGTCGAGATGTTCTGTCTGTGTTCTTGTATTCCCTCCACCTGTGAAACTCTCAATTGATTTGACACCGCTAGCTGTTGTACGAGATGTAAAACCATGAGCAACAAAATATTTTTTAAATTTGTTTTGTTTTCATACAGGCTGCTGAAGATGTAAAGAATAATGCAGAAGGAGCATGTAAAATTGTTTCTGCAGATGAGGACAAAAATAAT